>OY720632.1:159418554-160018554 GCA_963169105.1 Ceriagrion tenellum
CCATGATGATAAAGATGACAAATAATTCAGCAAAAGCATTAGGAGTAAAATCGTTTGTTCATGATGTGTAGTGATAAAATTACACAGTTCACCTCGCGGAGATAAACGATTGAAATCAAACACTCCACCTTGAATGACAAAGTCCTCGAACACATCTTTTCTACAGAGGTTCTCATTTATGATAAAGATATTTGTTCACTATTTCGCGGAAATAGACATTAACGATAAAAGAAGCGAAACTTACCGTCGGGCTCGCAGAGTGCAAATTATTGTAGGCTTTTGTGAGCCTCATATTCTCTTTGAAGAGACGCTCAATCCTTTGGTTGGGAAAAAATCTGTCCGTATTTCACTTAGGGAAAGCTGGTATCAAATGGGCATCCAAAACACGGTCACATAACGGCCCATGAAGGATGCGATCGTGTGGGAACCCTCCTGACCGATAATTTGCACTCTTGCCCGCCGTAAGAACGTGAATTAGTCTGTTCGCTTCTCCTGCCAGAGGAAAAAAAGAGAACTACGACTTGCCCAACATTGTCATTTGGGCTCAGGCTTTCGAATGACAGATAATAATGGTGCGGGGAGGAGTTTTATTTTTTCGCCCAATTTCGAGCGCGCGAGATTCATACGATAAAGGAGGTCTCACAGGATCAGGGTCATTACGTGCTTTGCTTAACTTGGCTGTGGGGAAGCATAAAATACATTTCTATTTAGATCCGTGACCCGGTGTGTCAGTACACCGCATATACCTCCAAGTGGTGGGTCGCGGGCAACAGTATGCTCGCTCTCAAGGTAGTCCTTTCAGAAGGGATCCTAGCATGAGCAGAATAGGGAAAGTGGGCCTAGGGTATTACTATGCTTTGGTTTCTCTTGTGGCATACTGACGAAAATGTGCCAAAACTGACCGGTAGAGCGCCGTAACCGTTAGCAGGGAAAACTGCACGTGGTGCGGGTACTGCGAAGGCTGGTAACCTTGCATACTCTATCACAACTTACTGCTAAAGGTCAAAATGTTGCCTCGAACAGCCGAAGCCACGATGGGCGGCGGAAGCTGAATAAGGTTGGTCCATCAAGATACGGACTGGAAACGAACTGGACTCTCGGTACTTGGAATGTGAGAGGAGTGTATGGAAAGGAGCATGAGTTGCTGAATGAAATGGAAGTGAGACGAATGGATGCTTTGTGTGTATGTGAAACTAAGCGTATGGGGCGGGATGCTGTTACATTAGATGGCGATAGTCTGGCATTGTGGTCAGGAGTTGAAGATAATTTACACGGCAGTCAAGGTGTAGGACTCATTCTTAATGAGAGAGCTAAGCTGCTAGTAAGGGAGTACGAGTTAGTATCCCCTAGATTGCTCTGGGTTCATATGAAAGTAGGTATTAGGAGAGCTGTGATTGTGGCGTGCTATACACCAGTGGATGGAGAGAGTGACTGTGTGAAAGATGAGTTTTGGGAAAAACTGAGAGAGGCTTTGAATGAATGTGATCCTGGTGAGAGAATAATTTTACTAGGTGACATGAATGGGTGGGTTGGTGTGAGGCGGGATCTGAGAGAGTGGTTGGGCCTTTTGGTGACCCCCGAGTGAATGATAATGGTGAAAACTTGGTGAGTGTGTGCTTGGAAAAAGGATTGTTTGTGTCGAATACATGGTTTAAACATAAGAGAATACATATGTATACTTGGCAAAGGGGCGATTGTAAAAGCATGATTGATTTTATTGTGTATGATGAGAGATTGAGAGAGTTAGTGTGGGACACGCGAGTGACGAGGGGTGCTGAATGTGGAACAGACCACTATTTGGTACTCTCCAAAGTGAATCTGGGCAGAAAGTGGGTGCCAAGGAAGATTGTTGCGCGTAAGCAGTTGAGAGTAAGTGGAAAGATTGCTAGATAGCGAGGTAAGAATGCGGTATGGCTGAATGCTTGAGGATGCTCTATCGTTGAAGCAGAGAGAATGGGACGAGCATATCAGAAACGAGAACGTAAATGATGCGTGGGAGTGTTTAAAGGAGTGATTGTGGAATGTGCCGAAAGTGTATGTGGAGAAGGAGTGGTAGAAAGAATGAAAGGTGATGCTTGGTGGAGTGAAGAAGTGAAAATTGCAGTCAGAGAAAAGAAAGAGGCGTACAAGGATATGAGTGCTGCCAAATCTGAGGAAGAGCGTACTAAGGCATGTGAGATTTACAGAAAGGAAAAGAATGAATGCAAAATCGTTGTGAAAGAGAGCAAAGAAAGAATGCATACGGAAGAAGCTAACAAAATGCAGAGTGATTTTGAAGGTAATAAAAAGCTGTTTTGGAAGTGGGTAAAAAGGGCTAAGATTGGTGAAGGTGGGGGAATGAATGCGGTAAAGAACAAAAAAGGAGAGATCATGTGGGACGAGAGCAATATCAGGGAGTATTTTGAAGAATTGTACAATAATATTGCAGACGTTGAGGATGAGCCTTGTGAAGTGGTATATGAGAATGTGATGATGGAAAAGGATATCAGTGAGGAGGAGGTCACACGGTTGTGAGAATATTGAAAAATGGGAAGGCTGTAGGCATAGATGGGATATCTAGTGAAATGTTGAAGTGTGGGTGTAAATTACTAATTTGTAGGCTGCGTGAATTATACAATTTATGCTTACAGGTTTCTGTTGTTCCAGTGGATTGGAAGAATGCTATCATCGTTCCGTAGTACAAAGGGAAGGGAGGAAAGACCGAATGTAATAATTATCGGGCCATTAGTTTATTGAGTATCCCGGGAAAAGTGTTCAGTAAAATATTAATCGAAAGAGTGAGGAATATTACTTCCGACAGAATATGGGGTGTAAAGTGTGGGTTTATGCCTGGGAGAGGATGTAGTGACCAGCTTATTGCACTATAGCAAGTGATAGAAAAATGCATGAGTGTCCGAAAGAAAGTGTACTGTGTGTTTGTAGATTTAGAGAAGACATATGACAGAGTAAATAGAAAGAAGTCGTGGAAGGTTTTGAGAGACTATGGAGTGAATGGGAAGTTATTGAATGCTATGATGGCGATGTATGACAATAGTAAGGCAAGTGTAAGAGTTAACGGGGCTCTAAGTGATTGGTTTGTAATAAATCGGGGTGTAAAGCAAGGATGCGTAATGTCTCCATGGCTGTTTAATGTATTTATGCATAAATGTGTTATAAATGTATTTAGTGAAAACGACGGTGTTTTGATTGGAAATGTAAACGTACAAATTCTTCTATATGCGGATGATGCTGTTTTGATCTCAGACAGTAAACAGGGATTACAGAAGCTCCTAGATAAGTTTTGTGAATCAACAGAGAGAATGGAATTGAAGGTATATGCGTGCAAGACTAAAGTAGTAGTTTTTGATAAGGAGAATGAGGAGAAAAACTGTATGATGAGGGCGAATTGTGAAGTAATTGAACAGGTGGATGGTTTTATGTATTTAGGTAAGATTTATGCGAAAGATGGAAGAATAGATGAGGAGATAAAGAGACGTGCGAATGCTGGAAGGAAAGTGGTAGGTAGCATGTGGAGCATATCAAGGAATGAGTGCTTGTCTAAGGAAGCGAAAATTGCCGAGAAAAGCGAAAAAAAGCGAAGATTTATGCGAAAGATGGAAGAATAGATGAGGAGATGAGAGGCGTGCGAATGCTGGAAGGAAAGTGGTAGGTAGTATGTGGAGCATATCAAGGAATGAGTGCTTGTCTAAGGAAGCGAAAATTGCCGTGTACAAAAGTGTACTTCTTCCCACTTTGCTATATGGTAGTGAAACATGGGTATGTCAGGATAGTCATGAGAGTAGATTATACGCCGTGGGTATGAGTTATCTGAGGAGTATTTGCGGCAAAAGTTGGATGAATAGGGTCAGGAATGAGTGGGTCATGAATGAATGTGGGTTAAATGCTCCAGTAATGGACGTGTATGAAAGGAGTGTGCTTCGTTGGTTTGGCCATGTTGAAAGAATGGAAGAGAGTCGAATAACGAAACAGATATATGAGAGTAGAATGAATGGTGTGAGAGGTAGAGGTAGGCCTAGAAAGTTGTGGTTGTATGTGGTTGAAGAAATTCTTAGGAGAAGGAATATTAGGAGTCTTAAAAACAGGAGGGCGTGTATAAAACAGTGTATGTAGGTAAACGAGGCAAAAGAGATTTGCAAGGATAGGTCAGTATGGAGGAAATTATTGAAGCAGAGTTAGGTGTATAATTATGTATTAATGAGTGAAACATTTTGACTGTGCCTATCCCGAAAGGGAACGGCGTGATGGGTATGTATGTATTTAGATCCACTATCAACATTCATTGACAGTGTTTTTTAGTCGAGAATGAAACAAGATATCGACATCATTTAGGTCCTCGATGGGCTAAGGAGAGTAACAAAAGCTAGCACAAAGGTGGAGAGCATTCTATTAAATGTATTATGGATCGAGGCTGTCTAAAATATCCGTTTAATGCCAAATCAGAACTTGTGTTAGGTTAAGTAGAGAAGTCGTTATTAAAATACAATTAAAATAACGTCACTGAATAATTTTGAAAAAAATTAAACCATCGTAACCTAAAGCAGAAATGACGGCAAATATTTACTCCTCATAAAACATGATTCCTAATTCACCGAAAATGACGTACACATCTTCATCTTTTTGATAAACTCTCAAGCTATCTCACGCAACGAACACACATACGCGTGCATGTAGGAAAATAATGAATTTTTTTACGATAAGTTTTTCCTTTCATTTTCTACCAAGATACGTTCGTTTGTAGGACATAAATAATTTAATTTAGCCTCACAATCTCTGAAGCACTTTAAAGTAATAAATGAATGGAGCAAATAAATATATACATCTTTTAAAGCCTACTTAAAGCTAATGTTTCAACATCCATTTCCGACGCTTATGTAAGTTCAACAAGGAAATTGTAAGCATTTTTTTTCTATTTTAATCATAATTAACTTACGTCATAGTTCTACGAATTATTTATTTCCTCTAGCAATGGAAGCATCGTAAATCTAAACAGTTGGGTCATTAATATAGTTGTAAACGATCTGTCCACTTTACGATCACATTTAATAAGTAATTATGAATTAGGCAGGATAAAACATATAAGGAATGCTTGTCGGTATGAGACCTAGAGACGTAACTGGAGAAGATCCATAATGAGAAGACGCTCACACGAGTAATTTCATTCAATTAACTAAAAAATACATTAAAATCATTAATAACTACAACAACTCTCACGGTCAATCACTTATCTGTAACAAGTTAATAAAACTTGCCGACTAAAAAAACCAACAATATATATCTGAAAACCGATAGGAATATGTGCATTATAACTGACAACAGATTCCTTTCTGTGAACTATTCTAATGTACACCTTTCAAAATCACGATTATTCAGAATTTAAGATTAAGGTAGATTGTATGTAATTCCAACAAGTGAACAAGAACAAGCCAGACAAATTAAATATTGGCCTAGGATACTTGGACCAGGGGCTAATTTGGCCATTTCACAACCACGAGTAAATAATGGGTCGATGTAAATGGATATTGAAAACTTCTATGGAAAAAATATCCACTAAAACACTACAATTACTAAATGAAAGATAACTCATATAGGAAGACCATCTTTAAAAGGAACGATCAGATGAATTAACGAACGCATTAGACGAGAACATCAAGTGTCATGAAACCCCGAAATGGCCAAGGAAGGATGTTTTAAATATTGCAGGATAGTCAGAAATAACGTTCCACCTCTGCTCTACATATTAACGAAGAGAAGAGAAAAAACAGAATGGAGACTGAAGTGAGAGGAAAAGAAGACATAAACACGGAGATGATTTAATCCATAGAATGAAGACGCAGACCGTGGCGTACCAGATGTTCCACCGAAAGAGGATTTGGTGAGGTGGAGGCGAAACCATATGCATAACCCCCCAAGCTAATCTGATAAGCGGATCATCTGATACGCCACGGGTCCTCATCTTCATGCATTAGGCATCAGACTGGTTTTCTTACCGTCTTCGCCCGTTTCTCCCCTTCATTCTCCTCTCCATTATAATTCATAATTTCATTTACTTTTCACTCTATCCAAATCACCACGGCAGGTAATGAATTGAAGGGAGCTTTCACCTATTTTCACTCAATTTCATCTTTTTTTTGGTGGAACAGAATTAATTTCATGACTTACAGTGCCGCAGTAATGTATATATACGTATTTTTCCGAGCCATGGGATGAAAAACTTCTCTCTATTTATTAGCCTTGATAGCTTTTCATTTTAACGGCATAAATTTGCTCAGTTAAGCTGATTGACAATTGAAAAACCTTTTTTTTCGACTCACGTCAGGTTATCCCATGTGCGCCCAGAACGGAGATTCCAGCCGTCGGTGAGTTTCAGATGAGCGTCAGAGCAGTTGATGGATCTGTAAAAAAATACAAGAGGTTAGTATGATTGATACGTACCATGCGTGGTATAAGTAGTAACGTTGAAACACCCAGGTTTTACTACGGATATCAGAACGACATTTTAAACGTGGCCTCGTGCGTTATAACTCTTGCGCAAAGTGCATTTACAAAAAAAATGCATCTACTGTTCTACGAAGAAAAAATCTCTCGTGTATTATATCAAAGGGTTATGAAAAATTTGCGTGCATAGTAAAACATTAGCACTCATTTATTTCTAGCAATAACATGTATGCGGAATATTCAGTGCATCATACATATAGGCTACACGCCGAAAGGGTGTATTGAATGGGCGTCAGGTCACCAATTGAGATAAAATGAGGAAGGGATTAGTAAGAAAATGGGACGAAGAAGAAGATTCCATCAAATATAATGATAACACATATTTCAATTCATTTTTTGGCCGTTTACAGAGCGCGGGAGAGAAAAAGTAGTTCAACATCCTCTCTTTCGCCTCATTTGTGTGACACGTGTTGATAATTGGCCATCGACGAACTCGATAAATGTATTACTACTAATTAATTTAATTTGCGAACATATGGCTGGAATTGAATCATATCCGTTTTGAGATCCTAAATGCCCAGTAATTCTGGTTAATTGATAAAGTAGGTAAAACCAGGAGAAATTATTACGTCCTATGTAATATTTTCTCCTGGTAACGGTATTTGTATCCTTTTCACCAGCGAAGCAATAACTAATAGCTATCCTCAAGCTATAAACAAGGGCATTAAAAACGGTAAGACTGATGAAAAATATTGAAGAGAGGAGGAGGGAGAAAAAAACTCCCATGCATGATATTTTCATAAGTCTTCAAATATGCGCTCCATCTATATCGTATTACTAATTAAAGGTAACAATACAAAAGCCACGGATGGATATTTTTCCAATTAAAAGAATAAAAATTAGTAACATAAGCTCTTGACCCTCGATTTTTTTGTTTACAGATGCTGTATTCATTGAACTACCGATTCTTGCAGTTGGAGGATACCACGAAATAATACCCTCAAAGTCATTACTACGTAAAAAGCACCGCAAGTAAAACAAACATAGTCCAATGATATCGAGAAACGTGAGAAGTAAGAAAAACCTGAGGAATCACCAGCATCATGATAAACTCGATTTGAAACATATAAAAAAACTGAATAAATTAAGCAAATTACCTAAATAAAATGATTTCATTTAGAACGTATGGCAGGAACTTGGACAATTTGTCAAACCTCCAGTTCGCATTCGGGTTTTCAAACACCCTTGCCAAATCAATTAAAAATGAATAACGAAAGCTTAGTCTTTGTCAAGTGATTAGTCATACACCATGAACGTTCATCTGAAGAGTCGATTCCAAATGGAGGGCTATGTTTCTCTGGGGATTATGAATAAAAAGTCAACGCGAATTTACGGCTAGTTTTACTCAACTAGAACGTGGGAAGAATATCATTCATCATGAATATCCTCCAACTCAATAGGAATTCCTCTGCCAAATACTAACATTAGTCTGAGACGAGCGCGGATAGAGTTCTCTTGCGCGAGATGGAGGGGTGATGCGGAAACGAAAAAAAGAAACACTTTGAGGCTTAATATCATTCAGCCGACATCGCACGCGTGGGTTTTGAGATGACCGTCTTCTCAGGACAATAGGAGAGGATGGAGTGGGATTGCTCGTCCGTTATGCTGACAGCCGGCGAAACCGGTTGGGTTTATACAAATGCATTACATCACCATCTGCGCATCCAAAGGGAAGGGACCACGCAAAAACCCATGGCTATAGTCAATCCTTTGCCAGAGTATGCAGATGACTCACGCTAAGCCAGCCTTTTATAACGGGAATACTGCAAATAGTTGTACGTACTCCGTAAAATCTCATTTTCGATGCGATTCTTGGCCTCGATCCCGGATGGCATAGCGATTTAAAGGCGGGAAAGAATTTCGCAATTTTCTCCAAAATACGAGGGAAGGAGAAATCAGCGAAGAGGAAATGCTCTCCAAACGCTTTATAATGCATATCCTCTCAACACCTGGTGGACGAAAAATGGAAATGACACTAACATTCGGGTTTTGTTGTGGGTGAAACTTGGGTGAATGATCGGGAGTTAATGATTTGTTGAAGGTAACGGTTTTGTTATCAAGACTGCTGCGGGAGTGAACAGATTGTACAGTTGAAGAGATCAAATATAGATGCCACAAAAGTTAGAGAAATACATAACTTTTTATGGGTGCCAAGCCAAATACCGAGAAGATATCTACATCTACATCTACGTCATACCCTGCAAGCCACCCAAAGGGTGTGTGGCAGGGGGTGCTTTCGCACCAGGCATGCATGAATGATAGGGTGGAACACCGACATTACACTAAAACCCGCGCACCACACATGCAAAGCGCCAATTAAAAATCTAATACCCAAGAAACATTCAATCTTCAATCGTTCCAACATGCAAGGGATACAAAGACTACTACTACAGATTCAAAATATCATGCATAAATAAGAACACCAATATTTACATCATGCCTAAATAAGAGAGCAGAATATATAATGAGAAAGATTAACTGCCTGCCTATGTCAATACTCGAACTATTCATGACGACGATCACAGCTGTTATGGTCCCGAATGGTACGCGGAAAAAATGACATTTTATACCTATCGGTTCTACAATCTAGCTCTCTAATTTTATTGGCGCGATCGAATCTGCCGTAGTACGAAGGGGTTAATAGTATATTTTTTACGTCGTCAGTAAAATGATTTTCCTGAAATTTATTTAGGAGGTTAAACCTATAATTCAATCTACGCTGTGATAGCGATTCCCATCCTAATTCTTCTAACAGTCCAGACACACTAGCCAACTTATCGTAGCATCGTTTCACAAACCTAGCTCCTCTTCGCTGGACGCGATCTAACTCTGATATCAACCCCGTTTCGTATGGATCCTATACACTAACAGCATATTCCAGATGAGGCCTAACGATTGAAAAATAACAACGTTCTTTCTTTAAAGATATAAGGAATCAGAGAATCCTCTGAAAAAATGCACGTAATAACGGACACCATGACCGTTAAAAAATATAGACTAGGAAAAAGAGTGCTTGTCGAATACCTTCCCTGATCAGAAGAAATTATCCAGAAGCAAATTCAAGGACTGAGAGTTTCAAGAACCCGAGAAGACTTTACCTACTTTCATTATTCGCTAGGAAATAATCAATTCTTACATAGTTTTATGAGTAGGATGTAAATAGAACAGCAGAATTGCCATTTTACGAGCGTCTCCTCTATGGCAATAAGGAGCTTATTTACAGGAGATGGGTAATCACGTAATGTTAGAATAATGAAAATTTATAATTTTGAAAAATTTAGTTCCAAGTGAACAACAATGTAGTACTCTGTAATAAAAACAAATTGATTGAGATCTCAAAAAGAAGATGAACATACGAATAAACTACAAATATAGAACTTAAGAATAAAAAATCACTGTCTGAAATTTCAAAAGGAAGATGCCCATAATCCATCTTGTTCTTATAAAGCGCGCATATTACTACAGTGTTTCACCTGAATTAATATTTAATCATCTGGAGACCTTTCTGATTGGACATAGTTGAGACGAGACTTTAGAGTTGGATGAATAATATGACAAACCTGTAAAAACAATAACGAAAATCTATTTCAATTTGAAGAAAAAAAGACGATAGAAACGTCGGGTAATATAGCTATTACTTACAATGAAGAATACCCCTGGCGCCACTTCAACCAAACAGGCATTTTTTTTTTCCGACGGTTGTTTTGAAAACTCATTTATCTCCTCGGAAAAAAACCATCATGACTTTTCTCATCCACGAATGCACTCGGTCCTTTCATATGATTCTCTCCCCACTTGGCTCCCGCCGACCTCAATACACCACATACTGGTCCACGGCTCTCGGCCGCGGGCGCCCGTGGCCTCGCAGCACCGCATCTCGTCGTCGCCACCTCCGCCCGGGGATAGAAAAACAGGCACGGCAATGGCCGGGTGCAAACTTCGGTCGGTGCCAAATTCGCTCATTCGCACCCGTCACTCTCCGTGCACATTCGAGCGCAATAAGCCTTTCCTCCTCCGAGCCAATCCCTTCGGACGACGCTCATAAAAATCACCCACGTAGACAAGTGAAAAATTAGGCGAGCAATGCATTTAACATTAGTTATCATAAAGAATACAAGCTAATGAAACCATTCAGCTCTCGCATTGCATGCTTCCTCGTCCACTGAATACGGCATCCTCGCATCTCCCACTTCATAATTCGTTTTGCTTCCCTCGTAGCGGAATGGTACTCCGTCGAACTCCCCGAACGAAGTCTCCTTTTCTACTGCTGAGATAATTTTTCCCATTGTGTGGTTTATTTTCCCACCAGAGCTGTAGAAGAGGCAGGCACGTATCAGATCACCCATCCGCCACTAAAGCCAACATCGCAGCAGTACAAATGTCATCATCAGAGAATGCTTATGGGGCTTTCCTAAAATGGTGTCGCTGTGACCTGTGTGTAGCACGAAGAGGGGAAGCGGCAAAATAATAAGTATTACAATCATAATAAGTAATATAAAAGCCAAAGCTAAAAAGGCGTTCATGGGAAAAAGACAACTGTTGTGCTCAAAAAAGATGGGACTAAAAACCAAGAAATAGTAGGTGAAAACCTTCGTGTGGAGCGTGGCGCTCTATGGATCGGAAGCATAGACCATTGGAAAAGCCTACCAGAAAAGAATAGAAGCCTTAGAAACCTGGTGCTGGAGGAGAATGCTGAAGATAAAATGGACGGACAAAATAAGAAATGATGAAATGTACAGAAGAGTGGAAGAGGAAAGGACCAAATGGAATACCATAAAGAAAGGTAGAATCAGATGGATTGAACACACTCTGAGACACAATGGGTTTGTGAAGAATATAATTGAACGTAAAATGGAGGGAAAAGTCCCCGGAGGACGACCTGGGAATAACTTCACGGACCAAATAAAGAGGACAGTACATAGGGAAAAATACCAGGAAATAATGAAACTAGCATTAGATAGGAAAGGGTGCAGGGCTGCAGTCAACCAATCCTAGGATTGAACGGCCAATGAAATGAAGTAATATAGATAGCAGACCATCCATGACCCACCTGCTCTAAATAGGTCGCACCGACTCTCTACGATAAAGATACCCGGAAAGAAGTAAATCAGCTGTGCATCAAAACTAGAGGTATTTACATTAATTCTATACCGCACAGGCTTTCATTCTTACAGCGCATCGGTTCGAGGGAATCAAACGACAAAGACAAATAAGTAAATGATCAAAGAGAAAAATAAAGATGGCTATTCCCTTCTTATAATATAGGTGATGAACGCATAGCATCACACATTAGATAGTTATTAGTTAGAATTTTTACCGAGGTCTCACGAAATTAAGACCTGAGCAGCAGAGAATTAGCCATAATGAACGGGTGTAACAAAAAAAACATTCTTCATCTACGTCATACCCTGCAAGCCACCCAAAGGGTGTGTGGCAGGGGGTGCTTTCGCACCAGGCATGCATGAATGATATGGTAGAACACCGACATTACATTAAAAACCCGCGTACCACACATGCAAAGCGCCAATTACAAATCTAATACCCAAGAAACATTGTATCTCCAATCGTTCTAACATGCAAGGGATACAAAGACTACTACTACAGATTCAAAATATCATGCATAAATAAGAACATCATTATTTACATCATGCATAAATAAGAAAGAGGAGAATATAATGAGAAAGATTAACTGCCTGCCTATTGTCAATACTCGAACTATTCATGACGACGATCACAGCTGTTATGGTCCCGAATGGTACGCGGAAAAAATGACATTTTATACCTATCGGTTCTACAATCTAGCTCTCTAATTTTATTGGCGCGATCTAATCTGCCGTAGTACGAAGGGGTTAATAGTATGTTTTTTACGTCGTCAGTAAAATGATTTTCCTGAAATTTATTTAGGAGGTTAAGCCTATAATTTAATCTACGCTGTGATAGCGATTCCCATCCTAATTCTTCTAACAGTCCAGACACACTAGCCAACTTATCGTAGCATCGTTTCACAAACCTAGCTCCTCTTCGCTGGACGCGATCTAACTCTGATATCAACCCCGTTTCGTATGGATCCCATACACTAACAGCATATTCCAGATGAGGCCTAACGATTGAAAAATAACAACGTTCTTTCACTTTCTCATCACATTTTCCGAGTACTCTCTTGATAAAGCCTAGCTTCCTATATGCTTGACCGCATATTTCCCTAATATGTTTTCCCCAAGATAGGTCGTGACTAATTGTGACTCCTAACTACTTAACAGACTCGGCGTGAATAATTTCTGTATTTTTAATTCTGTATGCCCTAAATGGCCAATTTTTCTTTTTGCAAAAGCTGACTGCTACGCACTTTTTTATGTTTAGTTCCATCTGCCACTTTTCGCACCAAGCATAAATAGCAAGTAGGTCGATTGTTAACGAGTCGCTATCTTCGGAATTGTTAATATCCCTATACACAACCGCGTCGTCTGCGAAGAGTCTAAGCTTACTTTTAACGACGTTACTAATATCATTAATGTACAAGAGAAATAAAAGTGGACCAATTACACTTCCCTGAGGAACACCCGATGTAACGCTAACTGTGTTTGACATGATACCGTCTATGACAACCCTTTGTTCCCGCCCATGTAAGAATTGATTAATCCAACTAATAATGTTTTTATCTATTCCATATGCTTCTAGTTTTGAGAGCAACTTAACGTGAGGTACCTTATCAAAAGCTTTCCTAAAATCGAGGAATATCGCGTCAACTTGGACATTATTTTCACCCGAGAGCAAGATGTCATGAACGAAGAGGGCCAATTGGGTTTCGCAAGATCTACCCTTTCGAAATCCGTGTTGGTTATTTATTAACAATTCCTCCCTATCTAAATGACTCATAATGGAGCTTACGATTATGTGTTCAAATACCTTACAGGAAATGGATGTGAGAGAAATAGGCCTATAGTTACTAGGGTCTTCCCTGTCGCCGCTTTTGAATATAGGTGTGACATTTGCTACTCTCCAGTCCTTAGGCACTACATGATCTACTAAAGATTTGGTAAATATTAATTCTAAGTAAGGCGCTATGTCTGATGCCATTGTTTTATATACGCGAGCAGGTATTTGATCTGGACCGGGGGATTTGTTGGGGTTAATATTTTTTAGCTGCTGTTCTATGCCGCGACAATTTATAATAATTTCAGGCATACATGTTTGGGAACGAACTGGCTGCGGATCGAAAAGATGTGGTGTATAAGTACTGAAAATGCTTTTGAAGAATGAGTTTAACGAATTGGCTTTTTGTAGACTGTTGGTTATCTTTTCCCCTTTGATATTCTTAAGCGTGTGTACTGTTGATTTATTTCCTTGAGTGTCCCTAACATACGACCAAAATGCCTTGGGATTATCGTTCAATTGTTCTCCCAGTAATTTACTTTTGAAATCAGCTAACGCCCTTCGGCACGCTTTTTTTGCTAAGAGTTTAGATATTTTGTAATTTTCGGTGACTGTGTATAGTTCTTCGGAGGATTTGTTACTTTTTGCCGTTTTTAACCTAGCATGACATGTTCTTTGGTGCTTTAATGTTTTTCTAACCTCCGCGTTATACCACCTAGGCTCTGCATTGGCTCTTTTCCATTTACTTGGTACGTATTTGCTAACTACTGATCGTGTAACGTTGAGGAAAGTATTCCACAAAACCTCAGTATTACTGTTGATACTTATTTTTTGAAAATTAGTAAATGACTTTTGGAACTCTCGTTTCATACCTTCGTAGTCAGCCTTATTATATAAGTAGATTTTTCTTTGTGGATTATGTTTCTTGATCATGCTCACGGAAAAATTAGCTTTAACTATCTTGTGGTCGCTTATTCCCTTATCCGTACCTATGTTTACAACCATGTGTGGAATATTTGTCGCTAAAAGATCAAGTGTATTTTTCCCTCTAGTTGGAGCAGTGACTAATTGATGTAGTGAGTGAGATGTGAATGTATACAGGAGTGACTCACAAAGGTCTTTGTCTTTCCCCCCAGTGATAAAACTGTACGTGTCCCAGTCTATGGACGGAAGATTGAAATCCCCACCGATTATAATATGACAGTCGTTTTTTTGAGTGGTTAATTTACTGAGTTGACTTTCTAGTCCTAATATTGAGGTTATATGGGTATCTGGTGGTCTGTAATATGCGCACACATAGATTGTTTTTGCTTTAGGATTTTGAATGGAGCACCATACGCTTTCTACCTGGTCGTCGGAAAATGACTCCCTCCTACTAATATAACAATCCTTCACTGCAATAAAAACTCCTCCCCCGGTCCTTTCCACTCTATCTTTTCTATAAACTGTGAAATTTTTTGGGAATACTTCATTATCTGCGATTTCGTTACACAACCAACTTTCCGTCCCTATAATTAAGTCTGCGTCAGTAGTTTCAATTAGATGGTAGAAGTCAGCTACTTTATTCCTTAAGCTACGGCAATTTACTACCACGACAGAAAAGGATTTATCAGTGAGCGTATTCCCGGAATGTGTATTCTCATTACAACTCGCTTTCATAGGTATATTCAAAGTTACATTACTGCTATTTTTTGAAACTGGCCTCTTACTGTTCTCTTTAGACTTAACACTTTCTTGGATATTTTTTCTATTAAATATTGTTCGCGATGGTACCTGATTCGACCCATTAGCTGACCTACTCTCTGCCCTACCCTCTATCCTAAAAAAGGTCTACAGTGATCGAGTATGCTACTCGCTACACAGCTAGCTGCCTCGGCCGTGTAATGGACACCAGAACGGTTCAGAGGGGTCCGACACGATCGGATTGCCGGCCGAAGGTCGACGAAGGAGGCTCCAATGTCCGTGCAGAAGCGACGCAACCTCTGGTTTATGCCCTCCACTCGGCTCCAAACCAGGGGTCCACGATCGATCCTCGGGACAAGAGTACAAATTGCAAGCGTCATGTCAACCCCTTCGTCGCGACTTACCCGCTTCACTTCGGAGTCCAGTTCCCTGAAGGAACGCAGGATCTCCTCGGATCCACGGTCCATGGCGTCGTTAACGCCGACATGGGCCACAATCTGCAGACTTGAGCACTTCGTGCCCCGGACCGCCGCACCAACCGCCTGCGTCACCTGCGGAACACCGCCACTTGGAATGCACCATGACGTTACACGGTGGCTTATACCCTCATGGCCTGCCCTTTCCCGCAAAGGGACCATAACACGGCGGACGTTACTACTACCTATCACTACAATCCCCCCCTTCCCACTCTGACGACTCTTCCTAGGTGCCGGTCTCGGAGTAGGAGTAGGCACGTCAGGCACCTCGGAATTTCCATCCGAAAGCAACTGGTACCTGTTCGAAACGGGAATGGGAGGTGCCAAAGCATCTCCTGAACCACGCTTCAGAGTAACCTTACCTCCACTCCTCCGAGACACGACCCTCCAGACCTCCTGTTTACGGAGTTGTACTGCCCCTTCATCGGAAGACGGACCTTCAGGCAAACTCTCGATCGTCCAGCCACTGTTAGCAATCGAGCGAACTCGTGCAGCCCGTAGGGCGCGGCGAACTTCAGCTAAGTGCTCACGATTTGCAACGACAAAGCACAAAATAAGTGAATTAGCACTGTGCAGCTAAACATTAGAAATTAGAGGACATTAATGCACTGACCTGGAAAACAAAACCGATCTAATTACAACCACATAACCGAAGGAGGTCTACACGAACGAAGAATCTTAACAATGATCAGAAGATAGCAACCCAAAAAAATGGCAAGAGAGAGAAGTAGTCTTCGACATAATCTGATATCCTTTGAGTAGGTAGTTCCCCACGTAAATAGCATTGATACTGTGCAATTCGATGACTCTCGATGTTCCGAGCGGAACATCGAGACAGGAAAAGTCGCCTTTTTCCTATCCGTGTTGACTGAAATTCTAAAAAGAATAAATTATTACACCGCACTGCTATGCTTAAAAGAATACCTCTTTCACCGCAAAGCGCAAATTACTACCACTTATCACATAACTATGAATAGAAAGCGTAGGTCATAGATCTTTCCATTCAGGCCTTTTTATTGATTCGACGAAACAAAAAAATGGAAAATAAAAGGCCAAGGCTCATTGAAGAGGACTAATATCATTCGTTTTCCTTCGTGATCTAAGAGAGTTTCTCCAATCGGGGAAAAGAGGGGGGGGGGACTCAAACGAGGAGTACAAATCACTCAGCCTGTTCTCTCTCCGCAGCGGCAACAAATTACCCCGAGGGGCGACTCGCGTAAATGACGGGGCTCGCGAAATTGCTCCAATTTCTTTCTGGGCCGTAATTCACCCATCGACAGGGTAACATCCTCTTCTCGCGGCGCGCATTTCCGCCGCTGTCCTTCTCCTCCGCCTGTTTCCCCCGCGACGTCACGCTCACTCCGCCGCGGCACGTAACGTACCCGCCTACGTTGTGCCAGAGGTGAACTTTCAAAATGAAAACGTCCCGAGGAATGCGGAGGGAAGAGGGAAAAGGGCAGGCTCATCGCCAGTAGTAATTACTTTGACCCTTCGAAGCCATCCCACGCGCCAACTGTGACCCCCCGCTCCATTCATCCCCCCCCCCCCTCTCGGATGATGGAAGTGGATGGCGGTCGCAGGAAAATGCAAGAGGAGAGAGGGAAGGTAAAGTGAGGGAGGAGCTGGAGTTTCCACAGAACAGAGAGCAACAATGAGAGGGTGAGGGGCGGGGGGGGAGAGACAGATAGTGGGGGTGTGAGAAGGGCCGGGAGAGAGTTTATGTGGACTGTTGAGTCGGACCAAAGGAATGGGGGGGGGAGGGGCTCGAGTGCGGGAGCCGAAGCGAGGGAGGCCAGGATGAGGAGGAGGATGAACAAATGAAGAGGAGAGAGGGGTTTTTAAACAGAGGGGGCGGGCACCAGGAATTGGCGAGGGTACGGTTCGCGTATGGATGCACGCAGGATGGAGAGGTGTGAAGAGACGAGAGGACAGAGTGTGAAAACCGCGAAGAAAGACCATTTCAACGAAATGGATCGATCTTGCACTCAAAAACTGCATCGTTAGGCAAAGAACACAATCATGAATCTTCAGATCTTCAGATACAGTCAAATATTACCTTAATTTCCGATAAATCGTGGGAAACACACATACAAAACATATGCGGCACAACATTAAAGAAACTAGGTTTTGTTAAGCGTATAATAGGAAGGTCCTCGGATGAAAAAGTCAAAGAGAGATGCTATGTCGCTCTGGTTAGGCCACACCTCAAATACGCCGCGAGTATTTGGGACCCTGTTCATATAGATTTAACAAAAAAAATAATAAAATACAAAGAAAAGCAGCACGCTTTGTTAAAAACTGCTACGAGCGAACATTAGTGTCTCACAACTTTTACAGGGATTGAGAAGGGAGCCCTTATCGACTCGGAGGCAACACGCTAGGCTCAGTTTGCTTGAGAAATTCCGAACTGGTGTGTTTCAGAGTGACACAGAGAATATTATCATGACGCGATACTACATCTCTAGGTGTGACAGAAGCGAAAAAATAAGAGAGATACATTTTCAAACAGATAGGTACAAAAACTGATTCTTTCGGCGCACAATAAGCGACCAAAATAAAAACAGCGCCACTAAATACACTCCCATAATGCACGTCACCATTTCACCTCCCAAAACCTTACATCTTTACACGGCTGGTGTCCTTACACCGCCTGCTACACGCCCATGCGGCGGCTTGCGGGGTAGTATGTAGATGTAGATGAATCAAAAGATACTGATATATAATTCTCCATTTCTCATTCATCATCGGTTTACGCTATATAACCCGTGAAAAAAGTCAAGATCTGCCATAGCGTGATTCCCTGTTTCGAAACCTGTCGCGGTTTAATTAGTTTTTAAATTGCAATTAAAATCTTATGAAAAATACGAAAAACCACCCTTATTTGTAATTTTAACTTGTGATTCACAATAAAGCGTACGTCTCAATCGCACATCGTAATATATGAGCTGAGAGCTGTAGAGTTATCTAAATTCAAAGCTGATAGGCAGTTCTAATTGCTATGAGACGAAGTGGAACAACTTTCCACAGAAGAATAATTAAAACGGCAAAAATACAAAATAACTAAGCCACAATTGATGCAATTGCAAATTAAAAAATAATAAATGGATAGCAAATAGAGGAAAGCTTTTGCAAGAGAGGAAATGGGAGGCGTCATGGGTGATTGGTGACTGTCAATATGTATTATTTGTATAAATCAATGTAAAGCTTAGAAACCTCAGCAGGTATTAAATTGTATTTAAGTCGAAAGATGTTCACCTTTTATTCCCCATGATACTTTCAGATGCAGTTACAATGTCAAAGAAATCACATTGATGTGAATACGATTATGCTCACACCATGCCCTACTCTACGAAGCCTCCAATAGCACAAAAATTCTTCATTTTTTACCATCTCTCCTTTTAGCACTATCAATTCTCACCGCAGACGAGAGATGATTGAGTAAGTTCAGGACGTAAACCAAATTAAGGAAGAAATAAATGAAACGTTAATCCATGGAAAGGGAAAGGAGAACCAAATAGAGGGGAAGTTGTAGGAAGAAAAACTCCAAACGATAAGAGAGAATTGAGGGAGCAATGCGGTTTCCATATTCTCGGAGGTAATTAGATTAATGAAATCCGCATGATGGTAGAATACGGCGAAGATAATTAATCGAAAGCCGAGAGAAAAAAGAAAAAGGAAAAAATTTTGCGAGTGAGTGCGACGGTGTTCTGGAAAAAAATGGAGGAGAATAATGGGATGATAAGCAACGCTCAGATATCTTCAAAGGAAATAACGGTCCGTTAAGAGCATATAAAATTTTAAAGCGAATAAGTAAACGATATGAAAGCATTGGTGCAACGAAGGAGATAATCAGACGGTCTTACACTGACGGTATTACCCGAATTTGCTTTATGTACCGATGGTGAAACAGGATGCTTCCAATTACCCCTTAGATCATTCAATGCACAGAAAAGTGCGAGAATTCCGGAAAATAATCTGGCCCCGTAGTTCAAAGAATTATTATTTACTAGTTAAGTGGGTTGATGATTATTTGGTAGTTTTAATAGCAGTTTTACGTTGGACGCTATTTTAGTGAAACGGCCAAATTATAGCCCTTGTAAATAATGTTCTTATTGATCTGGAATACAGCTAAGACGATTACGTGATAATCTAGAACCAATGGAGCAGATAGCATTCATGAGAGACAATAAAAGAGATAATAAGAGTATGAAATTAGGCCCTCCTTACACAAAAAAAAGCATTTCAAATCCGCAAAAGCCCTGAATTTATTCAAAGTTTAGTCCTATATTTCACTCCTGGAGTTTTAACCAAAATGGCACCAAAGTATTATACTTTCAGATAAGAAAAGGCAAATTAAAAATAAAGTAAAACATATCAATTGCCTGATTGAAGAAGTTTCATATCTTAAAAACTAAAATGGCCGAATTTATAAGGCCTGGTTAAAGTTCACTACTCAGCATTTACGTTACATGCGTTAGGTGTTAAATGAAAGTTCATGTCTCATTTCATACTTCAAACAGTTGGCCAGCTGACGCATTCGTAATCGATAGCAGCACACCCACATCAGTTATAATAAGGAGGAAATGATTTACAAAGAAGTATTAAATTGGGCTAGAGAGTTTCACATGAGAAATGTGGTGAAGCGATAGAGGAAAAGATGTGACTCACCACAAGAGTATTTCAGGAAGTTTCGAGACAACGCAACACAATGCCGCAGAAGATAATAACGACCAAAATCTCAAGAAGATTAAAAGGCGACGGAGGGACAGATAGAACCCATTAAGCGTGGCCCATTTTGGACTGATGGGTGTGGTGCCGCTATCATGACAAAAACTTAACTAGGAAAAAGAGTTGAGGAGGGGAAAAACATTGACTGGAGGAATCCAGTGACATCACCGCCATATCCTCGACAGCGGGGCGGCATCGTTGCGTGGACATAAATCCGTTCGACCAACGCCTCACGAGCGGAGGGAGGAGGAAGTAATTGAGGTGAGTGTGGTAGCCCCTTCCAGCTGTTGGTGCACTTGCTCTCCTTTTCTTCCCTCTAAGCCAAGAGCGAGCGAAGGGACGCTCTATCCCTTTTGCGATTTGATTATAAATACGGTTCGTGCCGGGGAGTTCCCCCGACGTCTGACTGACTGCGTGAGGGACCTCGGCGAAATCTATTCTCGGGGCAGGCTGCCTTTCTCTTGCCGCCGGGAAATTTTAGGGGACGAAAAACCCTACCGACGATTCAGTGGAAGGGAATATGAAATAAGCACCTTAATAGATCACGATCTGCGACAGAAGTAGGTAATCATGCATTGAGCTACGTCGGTTGCTTATTGTTATTTTAAAGGTATTTCAGTCGTTTTTTCCATGAATGTACGCTATTCAGAGCGCTGAAATGAGAATACAAATGGAAGTTGATATGTCTTGGACAAGAGAGATCTTTCTTTAACCGACACGAAACATTAGAGATATTTGAAAATGATAGCGATAAAATTACTATGCTGAAAAGAGAACAATTGTGTATTTTTTGCGGAAAAAAATACATTTCCATCAGCTCGTAAGTCAACCATAACACGCAAAAAATGAACATCAGTATACCTTCAAGCTATTTCATAAACTTGAGACCAAAAAACTTAAGCATGATCCGGTAACCGTAATTCAAAGTTTCAAGCACTGATTCAAGAATTCCACTTGTTGGATTTCTAAGCATCGCTGCATCATTAACTCATGCAATGACAAGCCGATTATTTGGTCAATCGCATGAAAATTCTCCCAAATCTTCGTCCACAGGTGAAAAGGTTTCTGATGTGGCACCGGCATTAATATGCGTAAGATGAGAGAAAGAAGTCATAACTTCAGCCAGTTACGAATTCAAGCAATTTAAACCCACGCAAGAGAGAGTAATAGCATGTTTTAAGTTACAATCTTGTAAATCTATTTAGAAATATACAGCAGTACCTTATTATAAGGAAAAGGGTGTGTGTAGTGGCTTGAGCACAATCTGTGTCGAGGACTGAGGCTCGATTTACGGCAGCGACGGAGAATTTTCACTGGAGGCCCGACCTGTATCTAGGTATGAATTTTACTTCCAAAAACCGTCTTTCGATTGCCGAATACTAGTACCTGGTCCATTAGGTCACCATGAATCCATTCTTTAAGGTGTGGGCAATGTTGACGACGAAACAGGCTTGAGAGGAACCTGACGACCATTCCCAATGTATTTCATCTCTAAATTGGCACCAATTTTAACTGGCTAGTTAATTTGCGTTAAGGACGTTAGATACAGCTCCCAAAATTAACCAACAAGAAAGTCTTATCCTAAGATCACCATGTTTCGAGAATTAAAATTTCAGTCAGATGCAATAAACAATTAGCGAAATATTTTTCTAACGTTTGATATAGTTGTCCGTCAGCCATTGAAACTGATAAATGCATTAAAAACTCGCACATATTTTGTTAGGTTATTTCAAGCTCAATAATCATGAGGAAAACATTTAATGAAAGTCGGACATATATTTCTGAGACTAATTTCATCAAACAAGTGTTAATTGAGGTTACTTGATCAATATTAAGTACTAATGAAAGATTAACTTCCCAACAACAACAAAAAAATTGAATGCAAACTTAATCTAAAAACGGAAACACTGTTTAAAACTGTTATAATATATTTCACTCATGATCCGTCATTAGATTCAGTGGAAGTATAACACGGCAAGAAAAGAAAAGCACTTTCATTATTCACCCACGTAACTTTCAAAAACCATTTGAAATTGACAGAAACGCCGAGCCAGGCAATAAATAATATCCCTCGATCTCCGTGTAAGGTTAAAGAAGCGCTGGAGTCATTCAGGCAAGCAATTCAAGTCGAAAAAATAACAGGTGGAACTCTACTAGCGCCGCGTTCATCACCGGAACCTCCTCCATTTCGGTTCAACAGTCCAGGATTAACCCGATAGGGGGGAGCGCGTTCTTTGGATTTCGGTGCTGACGCTCTCATCCGTCGGAGTTTCCAACGGCGTAAAGGCACCTTGGTTGGAAATATGAAATAGGAAAAAAAGAGGTGCAGGGAGTGTGAGGGGGGGGGAAGTATGATAGGGAGGGGGTGCAGGTCGGGCGTCACCGATACCGCTCACCCACTCTCCTTTGGAAGCATTCCAGCCTCGCTCTCCCATCCATCCACTTTCATCAGCGGGATTCTTCTTCCCTCCTTCCCTCCGAACGCAGCCGCCACCTACGACTTCCTATTCACCCCTTCATTTTTCCCATCTCTCCCTCTCCTACCTAAATCTTTTTCCCTCTCCATCCTCATTCCAAAGCGTCTGGGAGAGAGAGCTTGGGACACGGTGAGGAGGCGTAGGTATTACATTAGTCCTGTGCTCGGACAAATGAGAAACGATGGTGAGCCTGAAGAAAAAGAAAAGGGGAATCATGTACCTAATCCTCTCCGCAGAAATTGTGATGTTTTCGCTCAGCTGTACAAGTAAACATGAGTATCGAACGCAAAACATTTTGCGGCCAATAAATTATTTGCAGACGCCACCCGGCTGATTAGTGTCCGCGTTTCTCATTTTTCAAATTCTTGTCTTCGCTAGTTTCCAAGAACACGAACTAAATCCAATTTACTTGAACCATCGACCTTTTATCCTTCCAATCCTTCCTAAATGCCACGCCCCATTTTATCCAGCATGCAAGAATCACCATAGGGGTATGCATTGCTGACGCAAGTTTTTGAAATTGTTGGTCATTGAAAGTAGATTTCAGATAAATTAACTGAAAAACGAATTAATTTAGATTAGGAAAATCATAAAGGTGCCTTTTGTGGATACTAAAATTCCCCCAGAGTATTTCCACAGTTATAGCTTGAGGAGATGAATAAAAACGCCAATTACGAGATGATCAAGGACGCGATATTTCAATTAAATAAATGACTTAATTTGCTTCAATCATCATTGAGATAGGAGTTAAAGTAATCAACATATATATAATTTCGAACTTTCACTTAGAATTACCGACCCTAAAGGAATGTGATTGTAATTGATTCGGCACGAGAGAAAGGTAGAGAAGAGTAGAATACAAAACAATGAAGGAATAGTCAATGTCATTGGACATCAAACTATTTTCGGCGCATGATTCAACTTTCTAACGGATTCTACGTTCGTTAGGTCAAGATAAAATTAAAACCGGGCCTTGATTAGCGGAAACAGAGATAAAATACATTAAGGAAGTATTTCAATCATAAATAAATCTTTTTGACGCATAATCAATACCTTCTCAATCTTCCCTAATCTTCCAACGAGTTATTCCTCGGTGGAGAACGGACCCAAGCTCTCATGCCCAGTTACCCTCCGCGACTCAATCCAAATGTCTACTTTTTGCGCCGCACTCCTTGAATCATTCCATGCTTCCGCAATGAATGGTCCGGATCTGGGATAAATAAACAAATATCTGGCGAAGAGAATTTCCCCTCGGGGCTCATCCATTGGGGAAACGGCAGATGTTCCGCCGTCCTTGACGAAAATCTTCGCCTTCGGAAAGAAATCTATTTTCGCGTCAGCAGAGTCCCATAAACCGCTCCGGGGACGCTCGCGAAGTATTTCCTCTTTATTTTTCGGATTTCTCTTCCTCAGGTTTTTCGCCTTAATTTTGCGAAGTCATTTCCACCTTGAACTCAATTTTTTTCCAATCGAAACAAGGAAAGCCTGAAAGTAATATCATACCATGAGCTAAAATAAAACAAGGTGCATTGGTATCTTGTGGTTTACTAGAAACCTCAACGAATTGAGAACTTTCATGAAAGTAAGCTTTCTCTCGAATCCTAAAATGCAATACGCCATCACAGATAACTTCGCTAAGTATGATTCATAGATCAGCAGCTAGAAAGTGAAAGTATTTTTCAGCGGTGAAACTCAATTTTCTGACCTTTATCCGAACGATAATTAATAACAAACCTTCAAAGGAAAGCCGAAAAGAGTTAAAGAAATTTCTGAAATAAATAAAACCAAAAATCAAATAAAATGTTCTTTAGACTCACTTTCAATTGAGCAAAATAACATATTCTACAACACAACAATAGGAACAACACCAAAAGTCATGCATCAACATTAACTAAAAAACTAATGTCGTGTGCAACGAAATCAATTACTTCGCAGCGTTAGCATTAAATTCCAATGAAGACTTTTCATTTGGTGTAGTTCTTCACCAAAATGATCGAAAAGTATGACAATGTTGAGATAAAGACAAGTCCCTAATAAATTAAAAACAACAAGCCACAGAATGACTGCTTCATTTATAAAATCAACTCACTCCTTTTCATGGGGCATCTTTAATTTTTTCCGCCGCTTAATTATGCCCGACAGAGCGAAGAGTCGTAAAGATGCCCACTCATTGTCAGCTCTAAGGCTAGTTAGTTTTCCTTGGCAATTTGAGTGAGCCCAATGAGTGCACGTATCTTACAAAAACCGGTTCAACATTGAGCGCCCTGAGACTTTTTGCAAGAGTTTACTCGCATCATTAGCCATGCAAAATAATATTGTCAGCGGCGGCGATATTAAAAAGCAGGAAAAAGAAACAACTCGGGCAGAATCTGGAGCAGTCCCTAACCTCTCCCATAATCTTCTTTTATAAGCGGCTCCCTCCTCTCTATTTCCGTGCTTATATCTCTCCTCCCTCCGCTTCCAATCCCAACTTCCTTCCCTCTTCCTTCATTCCTCGCATCCTCGACCTCCTACCCTTGTCCTTCACGCTATCTTTCGCCTCTACCCCCCACCCCCGGCTAATTCCGGAAATATGGACCGCCCCTCCTGTTGGCTTGGCTTCCTCCCTGCGTCGCGAAGAGGTGCCAACGACGCCGCGCGACTCTCAAGGGGCGCCCGCCGTATCTCTCTTCCTGTCCCCTTCCCGCTTCTTCTTCTTCTTTTCACGTTCCCAGAAAAATTCGGAATCGTAGAATAAACTCGAGAGGAGAAAAATATACGCGTCGGTCGAGGAATGCCCGCGATCAAAAATATCCCAACGGAAGTAAAAATCGCCCAGGGGTGCACTCAGACTTTAAAGGAATTCTTCCAAATGCCATCTCCGATAATGCGTCGCTTAGAGTGGTCGCCTCTGAAATTCTTTCCTCTCCGTAACTTATTCAAATAAAGATGAGTTTTACGAAAAATCTATCATGGAGAGTCATGACCGATAGCATGCATAAATTATTCAGACACGAAGAAATTTTCAAAGACATTTTTCATAGAACCGACTTTGGATTTCCACGTTTTCCAAGTCCCAGCAAAATGGACGTTCATCATAGAATTGTATACTAAATCAATAAAAAATTGACGTATATAAAACACGAATCCCGAGTTTTGCCGCAATAAAAGCCTTGCCCATATTCTAAAGGATACTGGTCGTAAAAATGGTACAAAAGCACGAACAGTGAATTATCCTGGTCTGAAACAGATTTTCCACCCGGCCTTATCGTCTCCTCCAAGGTTCTTTTGAAAAAGATTTAATACCAGCTCCACATACGCGGCCTCGTGGAAAATGGAAAGTTGTGCCCCAAAACTGCAAGCGTTGTGATACGCCAAAGATTCGCCAAAAGCGAATATCTGAGGTACTTGTGGGAGAGATAAGAAGGCAATTCTATATCAAAGTTGAGTAAAAGCAGTTCAAGACCACAGGAGATGGATACAAAAATTTTCAGGATTAATGGGAAGTCGATTTTAGATTGAAGTAAATTAAAGGAGAAAACTGATCATTGATGGTTTTGAGAAAAATAGCAGGTAAAAAACTGGAGTATAAGATAAGAGAAACCCGGATAAATATTTAATAACTCTTTCGTACGCTTATGAATCCAAAACTATGGGATAAATGAACTTTGCTATAGATTTTTTCGTATCATACAAATTAGAAAATGGAACCTCAATGAAGAATTATTTGTTGACAAACTGACACTTTGTCGGGGACCTACACTTGAATTATAAAGAAAATATTCAAATCTTTAGCTTTCTTGAGGGACCAAAAAATGTTTGAAGAACTTTTTCAACAATTATTCACAGGCCCCAGAAAATAGTCATAAACTTGGCTTTAATATCATCGATCAAAAGAAGTTCCAATCACCTTCATGATGCATGACAGAACATCAAAAATACTTTTTGAAGTTAATTCTCCTTCCCTTAAAAACTAACTAGGGTTGAGGTTTTTTCCCCCGTATTTTAAAAGGAGTACAACATACATAAAGAATTGGTCAAGGGTTAAGAAAGCACTAATTCGAGTTTTCCACTTAAAATTCGTCAACGCTCCTCACCACATCTTCCACCACAATTTGGCTTTACATATCTAACCATAGCGAAAAGCTTTTATTTTCCCTGGAAAAACGCTTTTCCTTCTCCCAACCCCTATAGCTCTGTATCCAAGAATAAACCGTGAAAATTTTCCCGACTTCTTTCAAGATTACTCGTGAAGTAATTTTTTACGGCCTCCACTCCTTCTTTTTGACTTTTATACCACTCTTTTCTCGGAAATTTTAATTGGGCTTTCTCCCGCGGCAGGCAGCGCTCGCCGCGAGAGGGAGAAACAAGAGCACTTTTCCAGTTCCTCACAAAAGAACTCCGCGCCAAAAGAATTCCGACGGCTTTACACCACGGTTTGCCGCGAGAATTCGAAATGGATCGGGGACTAGAATAATCATTCCATCAGACCGGTTGGAGGAAAAACGAGAGGGATACTTGGCAAATCGATTTTCACAAGAATAATTTTTTTTCTAAATTTAGCACTTTCTCTCTTTCCTGGAGTAAATACAAAGTGGGAATAGCATATAAATATTTTTGTATGGCCTCGCTCGACACGCAATTGGAAATGTTCGTTTGCGGCTTTTTTTTATCTAAACCTCTTTGCGCTTTTATTTCAGAGAGCAACTGCCGACGATCCAGAAAGGGAAAACCAAGCCGACTCGCAATGTCAAGGCTGGAATCCGTACATGGTGACCTTCAACCCTTTACGACAGCATGCATCCAATCGGTTTCCCTTTGAAACCGCTCCTTTCCCTCTCATTCTATCTCCATTCCGACCTCCTCTCGTTCAAAGCTCTCGTCGACCCGACCCAAAGCCGCGTCCATTACCGCATTCCGGGTGAGGAGCGGTGACGAGGACGACATTAAATTAAAGGCGCGGAGGGGGCTCGGAGGGGGGAAAATAAGGAGAGAGAGAGAGAGTTATAGAATGAGAATGAAGGAGGAAAGGGAAATCGCGCGGGGATGAAGTGGAGACTAAGAATGCAAGGATGCGTGAAGGAAAGGACGGGAATCGGGACGGAAGAAAGAAGGGAAAGGAGGACTCTTGACTCGAGGGAGACGAGAATGATGTTAAGTAAGAGAAAAGTCTTGAAAAATACGGAATAAAGAAAACTGAGCAAATTTGCGATGACAGAACGGGACAAAAAAGCATCAAACATTTCAAGTACAAATATAGGTATAAATGTTTCCATGAGAAATGCGGTAAGAGAACATTAGTGGAGATGAAAAGTCTATGAAGAGTTTTATTCGGCTGGAGGCGATGGAAAGCTAAGAAGTGATGTTCGAAGGTGGCAGGAGAACACATCGAAGACCAACGACGCGTTGAAACCGATGGCAGAGGTGTGAATGCGAAGGAGAGGTTGGGGAGAAATAGGAATTTTGGACGGTGCGATGAGAGGCAAAAGAGATTTATCATTGGATCGTATTTAGACTTTAAAATGGACTTAATACCGGAAAATTGCTAATCATAGTAAGGAAAGCGTTTAAAAATACTCCCGGATATCAGAGGAATAACTGACAGGACTGCCGTTCACTCTACTAGTTATTTAGTGAAAAAATATGATAAGAGGGAAGCAATGAATGACAACAGGAATAAATATGAATTACCAAAAAAAATTCCCCATATTTGCCTTAGCAAATGAAATAAAAGGATCCCAACTAAAAAGAAACCGGACTGCCGATAAATCTACAAGTTATTTAGTGAAAAAATATTGTGAGGGGGGACAGTTACGGGATAATATAGTGACGGGAGAGAAGCACTGAATAACAGCAGGCATAAATATTTCAGCAACAAATTACCCACACTTAGAGATGAAAAAAACGAAAGGATCAATATTAAAAGCATTCTCAGTTCTCAATGAGGAAATGGTAGTTTAATAATATCAGCCACAATCATAATTACGAAAGAAAAATCGAAATTGAGCCAGAGCAGCAGCTATTGAATAATACTAACTGTAAAACTACCATTTTATTGCAGAACAATTGCTCCCTAATTAAATAATCATTCATATGCTAGGAAACCGAAAGAAAATTTGAGATAAAAATTAAAATAAAATACGTTTGGTCTGTATAATATGATACGGTGATATATATAAGGATAAACTTTCTTGTGATCTCCACACAAATTTCATATTCTACTGCATTGTCAGCCATTAATAGTAATTCATGATCACATTCGAGGACGCCGTAAAATTTGAATACGTCAAGTAATTTTAACTCCATCAATGAATTCAGAAAAAAAACTTTTTCAAAATTAGGCATCATTCAGGGAGGACCTACAAGAAGATTCAAAATGTGAAATAAATTTTACCTTATTCCTTCTCTGTAACGTAAAAATAACAGACTGGAGCATAACGGGGACAAGTCCAGCAAACCAAAATGGGAGGAATATTATAAATGTAACGAAAACATATACATATCATCATTTCTCTGCGCAAAATAAAATTCGGCGTCCAAGAATGTACTTAATAGAGAAGCCGATACGGAATTGAGAAGAAACCTGCGTTATAAGGACAAAATTCACCATACTATGTTTCATTTTGTGGATGCGAGAAAGTTCTAATGGTTCTAAAACCTGACTACCTAGGGAGCCAATGTATTTAAAATCTCTCAATATCTCTCGAGGATTCTTGGTTACTCAAAAATAACGTGCCACATAAAAGAATCGTGGCCCATTCACTCAAAAATGTAACACCATAAATCACCATTTTTCGAAAATATCGCGATGTTCTTTTTATCGCTTCAGCACGATTCCCCAGTCGAGCCATCCATAGTAGGGAAGGAGAAGATGGGGAAGGCCTGGCGTGGGCCACGGATGACCTTTCCGCAACAGTCCCGTAAACACTCGGAGAACACATGTATACTCGGTCCAAACGGCACATTATCCGCCAGAAAATTACAATGCACAAAGCGAATTTGAATGAGGATATTTTTTTCTCCTCCATTTCCGCCGAGAATGCGGAGTTCCATTGAAAAAATAATGGCAGCACCTCCACCAGCAGGAGAGGCGGAGTTCGGACGAGTCCACGCAAAGCGGTCATTCTCTCGCATCGGGTCACCTCACACGAGCATACCTCAGTGACACATTTCCTCCCACTCATCCATCTTCCACTCTCACTCTTTTTCTCCAAAGGCCACCTCGCCTCCCACCCCTTCCCACCCTCGCACCATCCGTTCCCGTTCCTCCTAGCGAACACCCGACTTCCCTTCTCGCATCTCGTGCCCGCGACGGCCGCTCCGGCGTGCCGGCGAGGATGTTCCGCCGACGAGTCTCGCCCGTGAGAAAGTCTCTCCGCTCCACTGGCGATGCTCGACCCGTCTAGCCACCGCACATCCCTCGTGTTGGAAAACAGGAAAAAAATATAAGCGAACCGACCGTCCAGATTTCACGAATAGATGAGAGGGAGAGAAGGAATGGAAAGAGTAGAGCAAGGGCCGTCCCGACGACATATCAGACGGAGAGAGACGTCGCAATCGCCCAGGAAGTTTACATCTTCATCAACATGCAGGATGTCCTCCACGAGTTTGTATAGAAGTGCTGATCACAGGAGGTGTAAATACACTGGCCACTTGTGTGTCTGTGAACGAATAAACATGTTATCCAAGCAATGTAGATTATTTTTTTGATTTCAAATTCATGAGAGCTTTTACGTGGAATTGTTGCGATCACGGATTATACTAGGATAGCATTAGCCTTATTACGCATCAAGCATTAGGATCTATTTCTCATATTTTAACTGAGTAGGTGAATCTCCCGACGTACTGAGAATGCTTAGTGATCGCGTTGGTGCCAGTGTTAGATTCGAGTTTCCAACACCCTTATTCATCCGTATTAAGAATTCTAAAGGCCTGTTCACATTAAGATCACATTAAGTTTAACTCGAGAACATAATTCACGTTTTATCTTTCAAAAAAAGTCGAAATAGGAAGCGCTCACAACGTGTTTGGAGAACATACTTGCCACTTGTTCATCTCTTAGCATGCGTCGTTAAGCTGGCCAATGGCAAAATGTCATTTCTTAAATTGACCAATCAAAAGCTGCCATGGAGAATACGAATCGACCAACGGTGAGGATAAATTAAATGACGAAAACCAACACAGAAGTGAGCACAATTTATTTGAGATGGAGTTGCTTCTTGATAAACCAGTATGTTTTTGCGCGTTAGAACATGTGCAAAGGAAAAGTTCACTCACATTTCTATCGACCCACCCTATTCCTCTTCATCCATCCCTTCCCAAATATACTCTCAAAGGAGACGCGGGATTCCCACGAGATAAAAGGATAAATATATCAAGCGATGCCCCTTTTTACGATTCCTTATAATTTACCGGACAAATCGGCATAAGAGGCTCAGTTCCTCTGCAGTCATCTTGGGACAACGCTCCACAACTTTATTCCCTTCACCGTTTCAATCTCATTAGAGTCGAGTCTTCACGGTCATAGAAGGCACTGAAAAATTCTAAAACTTAAATAAATATTTCGATTTAACACCTGCCATCATAGTGGCGAAAAATAGATAAGCAAATTCAAAATAATTCTTCCTGCCTTTATATAATTAGTCATGCGTCAAACTCAAAATCTATAAAAATGGGCTGATTTGGTATACCAAATTTACAAACTTAAGAAAAACAGGTGAAACTGAAAAGAAAGCAAATCTACTGCGATAAATAAATGAGCTGATGACAACTGAGTGATAAAATTTACTCCCGCTTATAGGTAGACTTCGGAAAACGACAGTAGACTGATGATTTCTCGAGACTCCAATAAAAATATTGTCGAAATGTAATTTTAAATGTATGATAAGTTGATGACCAATACGACCTGTTCTTGAGTGAAAAGCTATGATAAAATATTACGCTTAACAAAAAATAAAATTCTTTAAAATAATAAGCTTATATAAAGAAAGAGATCCTTCATCATTTATAAACCCAGTATAAGTGAACTAATGATCATTTTTGAAACTAGCTGAATTTGCATTGCAGGACAAAAAATTGCGTACAGCGGTAAAAATAGAATTAAAAAACTAAACTATACTATGATAAACCTTGTAAACAATGATGATACAGGTGCAGGTGGAAGCTCTTTTTGAGACTAGACCAACTAGACTAACCTATTTTAGAGTTTTTGATTTTGACAATTATAATTTCCGTGTTTTGTTCTATGGTTCTGATCAAAATTTAAAATGAACTTTTTTTGAAAGTTTAAATTTCTATTCTCATATTAAAAATGAGAATAGAAGTTTAAACCCTTGCATGGGCCTCATTCTATGGATAGTTTTATCCAGATAAATAGAGGCTTATGTATTTTTTGTTATTGCCGATAGATTATTACTAGAATCCTTACTCGACAGCTAATGGAGTAAATTATGAAGATTTTTACTAAATTTATTGGGGAAACTGTAGATGACAGCCTATTTTCACGGCCTTGGCGAATTAAATCTTAACTGTATTCTTAAATTACCGTTTCATTTTATTTTAATTCATTAGTATTTCACTTCACATAATTTTTTTATAGATGGGGATGTAATTTTATCTTTTGGTTTTGTACAGAAAGAACCTGCCAACTCTCACTCATTTACTTCCCATAAAAGGGTACTAAACGTGGATCCGTTATTTTGGGTAGGATAGGGTGGATGATATACCGAAGTTCCATTCATATTGTGGACCACTTGTTTTTCGTTTGCGTAACTGGAGCGGTCAATGCATCATTTTCCTCTATTTTTCTTCCATAATTCATCTCTTTCCATTAGTTTGCTAAGAGTGAGTATTTTTAACATTTGTTGCAGGTTTTCCTATGCTTCTTGTGTAAAAATCTTCTTCTGTAGACATAGCTGTTCTTCCAAACTTGACGCAACGATATCGAATGAATATTGCTGAATGGAGTAAACCTTCATGAACAGCGTACAAACTTCCTCATTTCATTGCCATATTTTCAGCATGAACCCATTTCGTTCCCACATCTATCTTCGGCATCTTTTTACTGTTCACGCTCTTTCGTATCTAAGCTTTCTTCTCATCCTGGAGCAATAAATGGAGATGAGGCTACGAAGTTGTAGAGAAGAGCTGAATTAAATAAGTGCCATAATTGCGAGTGAATATAAGTAAAAAGTCGGGAATATATCATAGTCTTAGGTGGAGGATAAATGTCATACTTTTGTATTTTGCATGGCAGAGAATGATTTTTCCCCTTGAACTGCTAACTTTGCCGGCTAACTTGTCCTTCGAGTAAGCCAGAAGTTACCCTTTGTTTCTTCATTGTCATCCACGCTTGCGCGGAGTAGTTTTTCCCACGAAAACCAAATTTTCAAGATTCTCCAGATTGATATCTTTTGTTTTACGGAAGCCTATATTTGGCCTAAATTCTTATTGCCGCCCAATCCAACACGTCCTCGCTTTTTCCAACTTTTTCCTTTTTTGTCCGCTACTTACGGTAAGGTTGTAGTCTGCCAAGTATTAATTTATTTTCTTTACCTTCCTCGTAGATTGTTATCTACCCTGAAATGTCAATTGTGCCGATATCGCATGCACCTTTTGGGACACGTTGGTTCATTTGCCTATACATAGTATTCGGCTCAGTAAAAATTGTAAACAAATTGAATAATATTTTTAGCAGCTTGAAAGTTTGTTTATCAGACCACATCAATAATTATAATCATAAGAAAGAGAAATATCCTTTCTCTGTGATGAATGTTTTGGTCCTAAAAGGGTTAAATTGTTTAAGAACTTGGCATTTCCCTCTAGGGAAATCTTGGAAAATGCTTCACTAAATGTTTACTGACGATAAGTTTTCTTACATTGCAATTTAATGTTAACTGTATGAAAATCACTCACGTAGTTTTTGTATTTTTTAAACTTCGCGTCAATTAATTGTTAAATATAGTTTTTAGTCGAAATAGTTGAATTTTCCTGCAAATGGTCTATGAATATTCAATGCATCATTCATTTTCAAATTTTTAAAATGGTAGTGATTTTTCATCGCCTACGTGAGATGCCGCTGTGAACTGGTGCTTTTAGCAGTTCATCAAAAGAGTGACTTTAAACTTGAATTGCTGTCTCTAATAGCATAATGTTATCCTACCGATCATCTTGGAGAGCTAGATATTAAAAAATAATAATTTTCAACGGATTTTTAGTATTTTTTTGTACTTTATGACTGAAGACGGATCCATTGGGCTTAATTTTGAAACTGTGTTAATTTGCTTCATTATATATCTCGGAGGATTTGATATCATGCATTCACGTGATCTCAAATACTCGAATGTTACTCGATAATAATGGATCCCTCTACGGGCCAGCGAGGCAAGAAAGCGACACCCGCGTCTTTTTCCGTGATACTTTCTACGATACAAGAATTCATGAGGTCAGTTAAAGCCATAGCACATTTCTTCATCAACATATGACTCCCGGGTCAATTTTTTATTGAGTTATTTGATCTATGCCTGCTGTAACTTATTCAGAGCATCCGCCGCGAGAAGAACTGGCGAGGAAGAGAAGAATACCAAATGCTTACGATATCTCAGTGTGATCCTCATTTTTTTATTCTACGAATAAACCAAATTTATAGGAATTACCATAAACACTGTAAAATCCCTATAAGAAGGATAAATAGTGGACTCTGTTTGTCGGAAGAGAATAAGTTAACTGGAGAAAAACAAATCCGAGGATCTGCTATCAAATAAAAGAAGGAAAGATAAAGAAAAACAAATGAAATCGTAACCCACTTGATACAAAATACCGCTAAGAAATAGCTGCAGAGATAAGGAAACTAGATACCCTATCCCAAGGACGTAGGAAAAGATAAATGATCCTGTTAATTTGAGATACAAATCTAGCAAACACAAACAAAACGGAAGTTGGAGTGAAGACAACGAGCAGGCAGAGGAACCTTTTTCAAGTTTTTCCTTTCATTATTTTGTTGCCATAATTTCAGATGCTACTACATACACCTCTCAGTAGATCTTTCACCTAAGCATTATTCAAAAGACTCCGACCAGCTATGAATTATGATTGCATTTGAGCCCGATATTAAAGTTGCAACGCTAAATTCACCGCGAACAGAGATTTTTACTCATACATATTTCCTTTCCGCATGAAAATCGGCTAAATATCAAAGAGGAGTAGAAAATTACCTATGAAGGGCAACTTTGCGCGTAATATATAAAACCCACGCAGAATGAGTAAACTATGACTAGAGACAATAACGAGAAAGATACACGCAATTTTTGACATAGGCATTAACAATAAAGGTAAATATTTCCGATAACGAAATTTCCACGCGGAAAAAGATGTAAGATACGTAATTAACCGAGGAATGCGGAGAAAAATTAGCCGGGAAGCACGAAAATGTATGCAAATGAAAACACAAATGCGTAAAACTACCCTCCATACGAGAGACTGCGGGTAAACAAAGGAGGATGAGAAAGGGTTGAAACGGAGGGAGACGAATAAAAACCACGGTTGTAAACGGGAAAAAAATGAAAAAGAGCTGATGTAGGAGGAGAAGGAAGAGGAATACGAAATGAGGATTTCGGGTTTGGCGGCGGATGAGGAGGGATGAGGATGAAGATGCCGGAAGAGGAAGGGGAAAGGGGAGGGAGCGAACGAGAGAGAGCAGAGGAGAATGGAGCGCGAGAAAAGCACTGTTAACGGGATGGGGTTGAAGAATGGATTGAAAGGGGGGGCGTGCGATTGGGGAGGTGGGGGCGTGAGGGAGCGTGCACAGTACGTATAACGGCAGGGCGTCGCGGTCCACGCGGCCGGGGGCCGAACATCCCGTTTCCCGCCCTACCTCTCTTCTCCACCTCCGCCCCTCAAAACACATCCACCCCTCAAAACTCCCACTTATTCACTCCTCGTCCCACTCTTTAGTCCACCACTTTCCCCTCAAACTATTTTTTTTCCAAACTCGAAGGATGCGCAGTGCCTGCTCTGCGATTCTGTCCTCCGATATCACAGCAAACAAACGTCCCCCGGGATCGGAGGAATGAGGGGATTATTTTTCAAAGGAAATGTTCTTCTCCGTACACAACAAGCGGGCTGATTGCTGATGGTTCTCTCTTTTTTTGTTCCTCCCCTTTCCCATTTTCCTGTGCCCCATCTATCCCATCTCTCTTTCTAGTTTCCATTCGTTCTTTATTTTCCTTTCCGTCCTTTCATTTTATACGTTCATCTCGAGGAGCCAATTTCCTCTTTCTTCCCCATTCGGGCTCTTTCTCTCTCCGAATATCGCCATTCGCGTTCCGCATCAACATTGTCTCCTTTCTCTCATCCAACAATGAGAAATTGCACTCCGAGATGACAATCGCTCAATGACTTACACTGCGCAGGACATGAGTGACATGAGTGATTGAAGTTGAGGCACGAAAGAGAAGGGAATTCTCCATATTTGCATTTTGTGCGGTATGATAGACTAAAACGGAGGCAAAATCGAGGAAATGTTAATAAAGATTTTTCAATAAAACTGTTCTAAAGTTTATTTTTCGGGTTTTAAAAACTTGCCGAAGAATATATCAATTGTAAACATTTATTTATCTCCATCATGTCAACAACTGCTCCAAATTCAACATGTACACAAACAAATTTCTGCTACGGACGTGAATCAGCGGTCCGTCACTTCTTTATTTTTCGCAAATATACGTCTTTTTTAGAAGAAAATGTATCACTGTTTACAAATTTCACCAAGAGGCTCAACAGGAAACACAAGTAGCCTCGTTATAGTGAGAAAAATGTAACGCTTTCAGACTTAACTGAATATTTTGATCGTTTAGATTACAGAAATAGTAAGCATTTTCAACACAACCTATTTGTTATGTTTATATCAACTAAAACTTAAGACAAAGAAAGCCAAAATATGCATTCAATGAGTATCTTTCTTGAGTCATAGCACCCAGAAAATGTAAAAATAGAGTTGTTTTTTACACTACGGTATGAAAGTGATAGGTAAATAAATCAATGCTAAGTGATAATTGTTGAGATACTTCCTCTACCTAATATGTATTGGACCTGGCATTGAAATAACATTTCAGAAATGAAACAGTATAATGTCTAAATGGCTTTTCCTCAGTAAAAGTACGCATTCATAAATCTGTCACGTTACTCATTGTTCTCAATACCTGAAAATTGAAATCACTCTTCTTCTCAAGTGGAATTCGGGAGGCCGACGCAGCTTTTTATGGTGCGAGCAAATAAAAACATGCGAGAAATAATTATATTTATCAGACTGTTATACAAACAGTTTCTCTCTGCGGCTCAGAAATATGGGTTTTATGCAAATTAATGGTAAGGAAACTGTTTACATTTGAAAATAAAGTTATGAGAACAATAATGGGGCCAGTAACAGAAGGTGAAAGATTGCGCATAAGTTCGAACAAATAGCTGAGAGAACTATATCCAGATGCTGATAATATAGCCCTAATTAAATCCAGACGTCTGAGATAGACCGGCCATGCCAGAGACGAGAAGAAGAAACCATGCTGAGAGAAATACTAACAGGAAGACCTGAGGAAAAAAAGGCCCTTGGGAAGACCTAGACAGAGGTTGTGGGACCAAGTCCAAAAAGACATGAGAAAGACCGGAGCCTCAACAGCGGCAATGAAGGACAGAGAAAGACGGCGTGAACTTGTTGATGAGGTCAAATACATATTGAGGTTTCAGTGACCATGGAAGTATGTAAGTAATTAAACACTTAAATGCTTTGTTGCCGTCACATGACCAAAAGGGGGGACATGGAATCAACAAAAGGGATTTCATAATGAAGGTAAAAGGGAAAATTGGTTGAGAGATCTCCTTTCACTGCCTTCAATACAATGATTATGCCATAATAGTCAAATAATAAATGAACATTTCCAATTTCTTCAGCATATAACCGTACCTTTAGTTTGGCATTTTTTCTTTACCAGCGGTCCGCAAAAGAGTAAGAAAAGAAGTTTGTAATAATCCACCTGCAAAGTCATTCTGACAACGCCTACCAAGCCATCTCATTACAAGTTATCTACGAATGAACCACATGTACATAATGAATACCACGCACAGGTGAATTTTGAATTGAACGCTTTTGTGGAGCACACTACTTTTATTCATGGAGCGGAAGGAAAGTAAAAATCAAGTCATATCACAAAGACCCAAGAGATATCTGAGCAACGATTGAGATTGAATGCCACGCAGTTCTGCGGTCTGTGGTAATAAAAAGGGTTTCTGCTTTAGTATGTCCTAAATAACCGACCCTTCGGATGCCATTAAAATGATGCACGGTCCCCTTGAGGTGTGTTCCTTTCGTGCACTTTTCGTTTTGTTCCTCGCAAAGCAAGCTCTCGCCTCGACCCAACACGTCACGAGGAGATCTCCCCTCTCTCTCATCCTCCTTGGCCACCTCTTTCCTCCCCTCCCGCTTCGCCTCTTGACCTCCGCGTGAAGACCTGCAACCTCCCCGCTCTTTCTCTCTTTCAAGACCGCGGACAGACACCAAGCGTCCTGCTCCTCCAGACGACGTCTGCACCCCCTCATCCCCTCTCTCTTCCTCCCCACATCTCTCCTTTCGCGCACTCTGCCTCTTTTTTCTTCAAGATCCCCTTTCTCCGTTCCATACTCAAGTCCCCCGGGCCACTTTCTTCCTTCACTTCCCGAAGTCCTTTCTCCTTCACCTCCCGAACAGTGCCCGAGCCCTCTCGTCAGTCCCTCGCCAAACTGCAGGTTGAAAGTGAAACTTGGTCCCGAACGCGTGTCCCCGGAGTGAATCTAGATTTTGGTTGGCCATCGAATGGAAGCTTTTCATCAATTCAATTCTTTTCTCCACGCCTTCCCCTCGACTTTTTTTTTGTTTCCCGACCACTCCTACGTAATCCGAGGTCGTCCGATGGTCTTGCCTTTCCTCGCTTGCGGTGAGTTTTTGGTTGGGCAGCATCCGATTTCCCATACTGACCCACGATATTAAATTAAATATCGATGCGGTGTAGTCACGTCGACCAGTCGATGATTATCGGGCGTATCAACAATGCTGTTGATATTGGATGTATCCCTTTGCGCTTCGTCGAAGTTGCCCAAAGCATTGGTGCGTCATTTCACCGCGATCGCGGTTTGAAATTGAGACCTATTTAAATACCGTCGCACACGGAAAGTAAAAGACTGCTGAAGTCTCAATTACGGTCGCTTTTCACCACAGTTATCGAGTTAATACATATTCCTCCATCAGAGGTAAAGATGGGGATTTAGAATGTTTCAAAGAACTATTTTGAAATATGTCAAAATAGAATCACATGAAGTAACCTAGAATTATTTTTATAGCACAATTCGATAATATTTATCGGCATTGCTATTAAACAACTCTCTGCATTTCACACTGCCCAATTAGTACGTAGAACATTCCATTTGTTTTCAATAGAACATTCCGTGATATAAGCAAAAATTACCTACTATCAACATATTTATTGCTAAAATCATACGTATTATGTACCTACACACCTACTGGCACTATCCTACCTACGCACACGCTTCCTTACTGTCACTGATATTTAGGGAAAAAACCTTTAAATAGAACTAAATAATTTTCTTAACGTACTCCAATGAATTGAATGTTTTTATCGCCATCGCCTCAGAATTGACTTTTTTAACTGAATTTCTTATTGATTCCTTGGAGTTTATTTCCCATTCTCAACATAAATTTTCCGGGGTATTCCAAATTTGATTACTGCCACTAAACAATGAGCGATTACTAATTGTAGGAAAAAGAGGCAATAACAAGAGAATATATAATCCCATCTAGGTAAACTAGGTTTGCATCTACTACTTCCTCAGCTAGCTAATTAGCAAGCAATAAAAATATTTTAATTAAAGGCCAGCCAATAATCACGAATCGGCGTTTACTGTAAGCAAGTAATAACTCAGGGCAGCAAGTTTTCTGTCATTTATTTCTATTTAGTGCCGCTAAAAATTAAATAATCAACAAGAGAAGCTATACTAGAGAGCTATAGGATAGATGTTACGACCCGAAGACTATGAAGATAAAAATTGGGAAAATAGCTGAAGAAACTAAATAATGTCGTCACCAATAAGAATAGAAAATTTACTGAGATGACAACTGATGTAGTAAGAAAAAATATTCTCTAAAGTATTGATTTCTTCAGCGGAAATAAAAGACGAGAAAAATACGAGTAAAATAATTTGAAAGCTGTAAACACCTTTCTTGAATGTAAAAATTATTCATTTAGTCAAATATAGAAAGTTCAGAGCAATAGTCTGTGGACAGAATGGAGCAAGTTTATATTCCGCACAACTTCAATGAAATGAGCAAATATAACAGAAAACTCTACTCTAAATATACTAGAACAATATTCACTAGAAGATGATGAACTTAATTACACGCATGGAAGCTCTTTGGATATCAGTTATACGTAGATTTGCTTCAGCCAAAATTATTGCTACACCATACTTACGAAAAGCAAATAAATAATTTCTTTTAGAAATAAAATGAATCGATTGTATTTATCGTACTTTTACAGCTAAAAACGGCTTGATAGTATCAATCAGATCTGATTTTGTAGTCACATATTTGATTTGGCAAAAGGTTCACTCCCTAAAGAAGTTCAAGCACATATCATACATGAATATTAAGAATTTGTATCAATATCAGCATAGATAGGGCGTGCAACTTGCTATAATAAATCTGTGAGCTTATCCCATAATCTTTAGATGTATTATTGTCGGCTAACGGGAGCAATGACCAACGGTAAGTATTTAGATTAAAAATGTACCTCGAGTTGCCTCAATTCTCCAAACGAAAGAGAATAAAATTCAAATTTAAATGCCAATATCAAATAAATAGTTTACCCATTCGAAAAAGAGATTGGAATGGGATTTCTAAACAGAAATTGCTCGTTCTTAAAGGTAAAAGATGATTTCGCACAGAGCATTTTAAAATGATGTTTCAGACTAAGATACCGAACACAATACAACAAAAAGAGTCTTAATTGATACCCCTACAGAGGAGTTGCAAAATTTTTTCAAGCGAAAATAACATTTAAATAGCAAAAAAATAAATAGTTTATTATTAATTCAACACAATTAAGGCGAGGAACTAACACAAGACAGTAGTAGGGTATCTGCTGGCTAGCAAAAGATGGTGGTAATTCCTTTAGCTGTTTTCTCTTTACTCTCTATCCTTCATCTTCATTTTGGACAAATTTCTTAAACTAGTAACAAAGGAGTAACATCCTTCCTTCACGAAGATTCGCAAAAATAGTTTCATAGGAACTTATAAAAATAGAATCCCTAGTAAGAGAGGTGGTGATAAGATTTTTAGTATGACACAAAAACTTAGGGGCATTTAAAATTTAAGTGTGATTGTTGGTATTGATAGTCCGTCCCATCGGCTAGAATTCAACGGCAATTAACAAACTTGGGTATTTCATAAATAAATGGACCAAAAATTTATGAGGCAACAACACACATCCATTAAGAATCCTCAGGGGTGTTCGTAGCGAACAATTACCAATCAAATACGCATGACGCGTCCGAAACTGAAAATTAGTATACAATGAGTTGCTACGTAAATATCTACAGTGAGCACAACCAACGGATGTTTACTTTCCTCACACAACCCCATTTGCCTTCATTTGCGTTCCGAAGAGCTCTACTGTGATATCGTATATTTATTCCTTCATTTTCTCTCATATCACTTTCCCGGACAGTGTTTATTTATTACGACTTCCTGTCTGATACCTGCTTTTCCTCTTCCCTCAGGCGTGTGATATCTTTGTGAGGCGTGAGCATTGAGTATTTATTCTGAACACTTGTCGTGGATGTTGTTCGCGAATCTAGAAAAAAACTATTGAAATATAGATGAGTTGCTGCCATTGTATTTTCTGCCGAACGAAAAACATGAATACAACCCACATCATAAATAACAAAAGCACGAGAGAGAATCCAGCTCGGTGCTCAATCGAAATAGAGGGGCACTTAACGAAATTACAATGTGGAGTGAGCTAAGTGGAAAGCGATTTAATATTCTCTCTGAAACATAAGCCCATTTAACCCAAACTGGCATGAAAAAATACCGCTCTTGAAACTTCCACCCACTCCGGAACACAAAAAAAATCGTTCTCAACTCCGCAATTACGCACCATGCGCAAAGCTGTGTGCGCCAAATGCACCTACCTCGTTGCCGCCATAATTTCCGTCCTTCCCATCAACCAGATTGGAGTATATTACTTTAAGGCACAGAGCGAGCATTCTTGTACCTACATACTACTATTTCTGGCCTCAGGCGTTGATTCGCAAAATTTCTGCCTTCGTACGGGGTCTCCCATTCGCCGCCGGCCCGCCAGTCCATTCCGCATTATCTACCCCGACACATCTCTCAGCAGTTGCCACGTGCGAACCCCTCATGCTCGCTTCCTCCTCCCCCGCCCCCCCCACGCGGCCGGCGAAAACTTCCCGTGTTCCCCTCCCTCGCAAGCCTCTCTCTCCACCACGATAACATCCCCGCCTCGAGTTTAGCTTCGTTACTAAATGAATTACGCGACTTCCAACCACAGTCGCTCTTCGACCTGGGTGGGAGTGTGTACCTACCCTACGCACTGGGTACCTACCCCTCCTCACACAGTCTCGACCAACCAACCCCTCCCCGTCCACCTCTCCCTCCTCCTTTTCACCAACCCCTTCACCTCCCGTCTCTCTCTTACATTCCCTCTTATCTGCATTATCTCTCTTTCTCTTTCCTTCTGTCTCCCTCCCTCCCTCCTCCTCCTCCCTCAGTTCGTTCTCCCCTTCTTTCCCTCCGTCAAACCGTGCCCACGGGCTCTTCAGTATTCTCGCCCTGTCTCTTTTAAGACCGTCCTACCCCGCTCCGGGGGTTCAAACCTCCCTCCCTGCCCCTCCCCCTTCACAGCGCCACCCTCTCGACGGCGCCACCCGTCTTCCACCGAGTTCGCAAAATGTTGGCGACTGCACGCCGAGTCCTCCACCCACTCGCCCCCTATCTCCTTCCGTGCAAGTTTTCTCCAAGTGTGTTTGGGTTTTAAGGGGCTGAGAGAAACGAATCTCCCTCACTCTTACTTATGCCTACCCCCCCTGTCTCCATTCAAAGGCCTCCCTCCGCCTCCTCTACTTCCCTCGTCGTTCCAAAACCACTCTAGTGAGCCTTGCTCATTACTAGTCCCGTCTCACACGTGGCATCATAACCATTCCTACATTACGAAAACAACTGAGAGATTAAACTTGGTTTAACATGTTTCAAGCACAACTAATGATTGGGTGTTATGGGCGCCATAACTTTCGGGTTCTGGTTTTCTACCGTCGGGTGTAAGGATTTTTTTCATCCTTAGCACTTATCAACCTCCGCGAGTATTTTTTGGAGTAACTCGTGCTTCAAGAGAAAATTTGGTCGTACCATCAAGAAGGTACAAAGTAGCCATGGTGAAACATTACGACATATTTTTCTAGATATTTCAAAGTGATATACTACCAAGACTACAATGTGACGCAAGGTCTTTTGACACATCTGTGCATTCCGTGGTCTCCATCACTATTATTTGCCCTTTAAAACTCATAAAATGAAAGCGCACATGATGATTGAATAAAACCTACGATAAAACCTCTGTAAGTATCTCGTCACTGATGATGGTGTATCGCGTATGAACGAATACTGCACCGTTTGGAGGTTTAGCGAACAACTCGCAAGTATTCAATTAATAGCGCTATCCTATATTTTATTCATAAAAGCTTTTTTAAACCCTTGAATGTTAAGAAAAAATTATTGAATGTGATTGTGAGCAGGGAACTGATTCAAACACATTCAAATGAATGAAACGTAAACCTGTTTCATACAACAACAAGAATTTAAGTCACCTGAGTAATATTATAAGTTATGAAGGATATTAAAATAGGCTTATAAATAAAATATTAAATAAAGGTACATTCTTCTCTTCAAAGTAATTAAAAAAGAAGCGACGACTTGAAGTCACGAATTAGTATTTCAAATAACACCAAGCGTGAACTTGAACTTGCGGCACCGTCCGATGCTATCAAAACATACAACAGGACGTGGCGGCGCCAGAAATAAAAAAAACAAGCTCTTTCCAGGCTCTGAGTCCTCCTCACCTCCCCCTGCACGAGGGCAATAAAAGTCAATCGATAACGAATCTCGAATGGCGGCAGTGAGAGCGAGAGAGAAAGATGGAGATATATGTGCGAGTGTGTTCAGGAGGGAGAGGCGAGCAGCACGCAAAAAAAATACGTAATTGAGAAGGAGGGAATGGAGAAAAATTAACTCTCATTTTTTTACCGTCCTAGCATTTAACAGGCGTCAACGTAGAAATTACCAGCGTGCCTGAAATTTTCATGTTAAACGGATCGCGTGCGGAGGTGAAGGACGAAAGGCTCGCCTCACTCAACGGACACACGTACACGGAGCTGAGCCAGGAGAAATAATGGCGGAGAAAGAAGTGAGTCGCAAATTCTGGAGCGGAGAGAGACGGGTGGAAGAAATGAGAGCGATCCAACGGGCTCGATTAAAGACAGAGATTGCATTTTTCAGAGTTTTTCCTTTTAAATACAATGGACGGGAAAGGGAAAGTTGAGACGTTAACGTGAAGAGGAGGAAGCGGGGTGGGTTGAAGTTTTTTGGGTGAAAAAAATAACGAGAGAAGAGAAAAGGGAAGAATTTTTAACGAATTACAAAGGGAGGAGAATTCGAGGAGAGAGGGTTTCGGACGGCATGCCTGATGTCAGCCTCACGTCTGGATTCTAAAACGGGAGCGCGGCGAGGTTGGTAGAGGCTGGCGGACGAGGGTGCTAGAGCATCGTCCGTTGTGTGTCTATGCGAGTGTGCGAGCTCGGTTGGAGTACAGGAGGCGTGTTGTGCGAGGGGGGGGAATAGGGATGAGAGGCCGCTTGCTCGGAAGGGAGATGAGAGCAAATTACTGGCGGTGAGGAAGGGGTGAGGGATAAAGGAATTTGAGGAGGTGGCCGGGCGATAAAAGGGAGTCAGTGTCACGAAAAGGAACGCCTTGAGGAAGGATTTCCGAGAAAGCCTTGGGACGGCCGTTGGACGGCATCAGAGAAGAAACACGCAGGAGGCACGCATGGAGAAATAAATAGCCCCCTGCGTCAACGCCGCGTCGACTACAAGTCACCATCTGAAAAATTGGTCAGTTGCTGCGAACAGAACTCTTGATTTTGAGGTGCACGCACAACAACATTCTATTGCATCGCAACGACAAATCCTAATTCAAGTAACTCGACATTTGTGTCCGACGTGAGACTCGAACCAGGAAACTTTGGTTTGGTCGGCTCATTACCAGCCTATGGCGGTCATCTGTCAAGGAATTTTTCAGGCATAATCGCTTACATAGACAAATCGAGGCGTCTAAAATTTACACCAAATTTAAATTCTGAACCCTCTATATTGTCAGAGTTCTACCATGCCATATAACACTGCATCGTTAATTTTATTAAAGCAAGACCTTCCATCTATTCAAGGTCTATCGTACACTGTTAGGACGTGAAATGAATGAACAAGGTCCGATATTTAAAAAAAATTACATTTCCTCATAATTGTTAATGGCCTGGCCGATAAAGATTTCTCAATAATCAACCCAATTCTATGTTTGCTGCTACATGGCCGTGATAAAAGCAGTTCCCAAGTGTCTGCAAAGAACTCAAGTCACACTCAAGAATGTAAGCGTATGGTGATTATGCAAAATATTGTTCATTTTTGAGGTTAAAGCACTCATGAATTGCACGAAATTAATGAAAGTCGCCGAGATAAACTGTCCGTAAACGTTAGTTTTATTCAATCAGATAACATCAAGGACAATAGATAATTTTGAACTCAATACGAGAAACAATCGAAAACAAATATTCAAACATACCAATATCCATTTTATGGAATTACGGATGGCATAGAAGTAACCAGATTTATAGTATTGAAAAAAGGACATAATTCTTTTTAGCGCTATTATAATTATTGCGCTCAACTAAAAGCAGGAAAACAAATAAGAGTCGATCTATCTAGGTGTACACAGTCTACGGGGAGGGTCAGCGCAGAGTTGCAGTTCATCGAATAAGAGTCGCAAATATAAATCTCATCTTAGTTTTTTAATTTTATCGTGACGCAACTACTCCTTTCTTCCTGATCTGACGTAACATTTTTTTCGGATTCGCACCCACTGTTGCAAGCGTGATTTTCTTGGTTAAGAGTCCGTCAGTTAGATTTTGTGGTATAAGTACTCCAAAGCATGACCTGTCCACTACCAGTTATTTGGGACCAATTCCTGTGCATCTGTGATGGAATCCTCCAAAAAATCTAGTCCAGTGTTATTAGGTTGAAGCTTGATGCAGAGCGTAAAAGAATAAATATGATAGAGGCAAAACTACGAAAATACTTCATGATAGGGTTCTCATAAAAGATTGTACTGATAATAAAAATCATGTGAAGGCCTTTCGCTAACTAATCAAATACATTTCCGCACCACTGACCCTATTGGATAGGAAAAGACCGATGCTTACCATTGGTTCAGGTACAGGAAATTTAAAATTTTGATTTGTAACTCAAACTCAAATATGTCACTAAGATAAAAAGACACGACGCCATAATTTCATCTCTCACCACCGCACCAATTACCCCCTAATCCCCAAATTTAATTGAGCAGCCACGAAAAGGAAAGTTGAATTGAATAAAAATGTATTTTTCTTCAAATTTTATTAAATAGTAATTGAAAGAGCATTTTTTTACCTAGGCGGTCAATTCAGCGCCCTGGACACAGATATACGAACCCTTTTCGGGTTTACATAATGCATATTTCAATACTAAATCCTATCCTCATTGGACCATTATTTTCGCCATTGACTTCAATCAGCTGCATTCAAAGCCGATTTAAATACTACTCCAAATGAGATTCAAAGAGCACGATGAATTCTTTACATCTAGTGATTGATGTTTTAACCCTTTCAAGGCTATAAAAGGTACACAAAAGTAGCACAGCTATGAGGAATATTAACATGCCAAAAAATCACTTTCAAGGCATTAAGACCATCTAGGAGGGGATGCAGCCGATCACAAGGGGATTTTTGGACACCGAAATTCAATAAAGAAGCGGAAAGAAGCATTTAGGACAATGATAACAAATATACGTTAGCAAGTTTTAGTCTAAGTATCAATGTCACAAGTAGGAAGAGAATCAGAGAAAAATGAGCTTAGGATAGAACCTCAAAAGCAACAATAAAACTAAAAGAAAAAATTATTTTAAAGGTCAATCAAGATACATTATATCATAAATAAGGAAGGATAAAGCTGTTTCATGGTCGGGCTCATTTTCAAGACCTAGCAAAGCTAAAAAGATGCTCGATGTAGCGCAAGAACTGTCTTACATTTCAATTGTATCAGGAGGCATACAAAATTATTATACTGATTGTTTCTCCTTAGTAGCGCCTGTAAAAGAAAATTCTTTTATAAATAAATACAAGAAATAATTCTCCGTTACCTCCCCTCAGACTAGAGCCGTGAAGCGATTAAAAGGCTTGCGCGTTCCAGTGACCCTTCACGCCGGACTGGTCGGAGTAATAACGATTACTCCTCGGCGGGTCACCCATAAAGATAGGTCAAAGGGTTGGAGTCGGACATAATAGTTCACGTTAAGTGTCACATTAAAAATACCGTTATAATGGCAAAACAATGCCCAAAAAGTAGTGTCCCTGAACATAAAAGTGAGTCACAGAGTATTGAGTAACTGAATAATTTAGAAAATAACGAAAGCTGCACTTTTTTTCGAAAGAATTTGTAGGATTTACGAAGAAGGTATATGAGTATGGAACCTCTTCTTACTATATTTGATAAATTATTCCAGAAAATACGAAAGCCTATTGATGCAAAGGTTATTGAATACATTGTTTAATTTTACACGAGGCAAAAGCTTTCACTATAATCATAGTTAAAACGATGGTGACTAGATAAAATTATTATTAAGATTGTGACAAATTCAGATTGTCACAAATTCAGGCAGTGATGAGAACACGTATAGAGAGGTACATGGAATTAGAAAAAGGGGAATGAGGTTTTTCTAGACCAATGAGCGAGGGTGGTCATTAAGGTAGAAAGACACAAACTCTAGCATAAAGAATTTAATTACTTGAGCAGCACGTTGGATCAAATGGGTAAAATAACGAGGAAATAGGAAGAAGAATTGCGCGAGTGGAAGAAGCGTCCCATAGCATGAGGAAGCTGATGATAGGGACTTTGTGTGAGCATGTAAAGGGAAATTTGGCGAAAGAATATAGCGTTTTATGGTAAAGAAACGGTGACTTAAAGCAAAAAGGCTGAGAGTTCGCCGAAGGCGTATGAGAAGTGAGTACGTTGGAGAGGGAAGGAGAGTGGTGGACAAAATGAGGACAAATGAGGTGCTTTATACGATGGGTTAGGAGAGAAAACTTCTGGAGAGGAGAGAAGAGAGGGTAGGAGATTTAGACAAGTTATGTGGAGCGAAAGGATAGCCACGGCCGTGACAAAGGGGAGGACGCAGGGTTGTCACAGAAGGAGATGAAAAAGAATAGGGTTTAAGGACAGGATGAAGAGAGACAGAACGAGTGCACCATGAAATAAAAATAATTATTCTCCATTAGTCATATTTAGCATACTTCTCAATACAACAAAAAGTAAAGAAATAATCTTAACTGCATTGAATTCCTCACATTCCATATGCTACGTACCCATTTTAAAAATGTCAAGGCGATTTTTTTTACAAAGGATCCAACTGAGGGAGCTCATTTTCCTATTAAAATTCAGATAGCATCGTCAATAGTAATATTTTTTTAAAAGAATGGATAGGGTCAGGAATGTGTGGGTAATAAATGAATGTGGGTTAGATGCTCCAGTAATGGACATGTATGAAATGAATGTGCTTCGTTGGTTTGGTCATGTTGAGAAAATGTATAAGAATCGAATAACGAAACAAATATATATAAAAGAGAAATGAATGGTGCGAGAGGTAGAGGCAGGCCAAGAAAGTTGTGGTTGAATGTGTTGAGGAAATTCTTAGAGGAATATTAGGAGTCTTAAAAACAGGAGGGCGTGCATGAAGCAGTGTATGGGGTAAATGAGGCAAAAGAGGTTTGCAAGGATAGAAGTATGGAGGAAATTATTGAAGCAGAATTAGGTGTACAAATATGTATTTATAAGTGAAACTTCATGACTGTGCCTACCCCGGAAGGGAACGGCGTGATTGGTATATATGTATGTAAAAACAATTGCAGTAAAAATGAGCTCTGGAGAGGGGAGGGTAGAGCGACTTATATGGATTCATCATATTGCATCAACGCTTGCAGTCTGGAATTGATTAGGAAAACATTGAAATGGGGAACACAGAAAGGCACGGTACATGGGGAACGCCAGTAAATGTGGAGCTCTTTCCACGAGGGAACTGCACATCCTTCTCTGAAAACTAAAAATTATGGCAGTCATTTTCATTTCCGAAAGTGCCCTATTGAAGTTAGAGAGTAGTGGCTTTGCTCTTGGTTTCATCCCACTGACCTCATTTGCATCATGTTTCGTTCACGACGGAGGTTCCAACATGGTATTTTGGAGCGGTCACTGCGACGGAAATAGAGGTGCTTATCCTCTCTTATAAGTGCCCATACACGGAAGGTAACGACTACGGATACTGCTGCAGAGATACTGAATCGATACGTAAGTGTGCTACGGTTTTTCTTGCGGGCACGAAAAGGAGGCGAGAAATGGGTCATGCGGCTCTTCGTCCAGAGAGAGAGAATGTGAAATTTTCAGAATATATAAATTCCGCATAAAACACTCTCATTCAAAGGGAAGAGTCGGAAATTTTGAATGTAAATTTGCAAAATAACAAGAATTAAAGCAGTCGAGTTACATTTTTTTCTTTCCCAGTGTGTCATTAACAGTGTTCTAGAGTAGTAGACGTTTGTAAGGCATATGCCTTGCGACCGTGCGCCTGTGTGACAAATGACGCATGATAAACATTCAAATATTGCCAGCAGTCGGGTTGAATACAGAACTTTGGGGTTTATCCTTGCCTATCTTAATCAACAATCACGCTCGGTGCAACATTACGAATTTCTACTAAATTGAAAACTAGATGCAGGATAATTCCGCAGCTTCGCAAAATTAATGGTTTTTGACCGAGTACATTCATAAGACGAAAAAGAGAAAACACACAGGTACACTTCAATTGATCTACAAACCACGGTTTCCGCAGAAAATGGCATAACGGGACCAAATCTTGGTTGATTAGTAGATAAGACTACGGAGATGTACCAAAGTTTTTCTCTTTTTTCTCTTTTGAAGATGGATAATAAAAGCTTCCACAAAGTTATTTTAAAAAAACTCTCAAGTATATTCAACGCTTAGCATTTTCACTAGATGATAACGCGGTGACTTGCAACGTTTGCAAATAAATAATGCATGTGTTTCAACAGCGGTAATTTTATTTTTGTATTTTTATGCCCTGAATAGAACGTACCTCAAAGAATATTCACCACGAATTATTGTTTAGAAGATGATATTCGAAACAGTAGGGAACTTCTAAATATTCCTCTAACTTAAATTATTCTCAGCTAAAAATGCTATTCTTTTGACGTAGAGTGATAATGAAAATTGTTACACAGTGAGAATTTTTAATTTTACACATCTTTTAAGTGCACAAAGTTCATTGGCGAAATTTTCATCTAATACAAAACGAGACTGGTAGCGAAATCAATATTTCAAGTCCAGCCCACCCTTATCGAGAAACCAAAAATGTACCTAAAACACTCAGACGGTAAAACGATGGAATTGACATATTGGAAGAAGACTGGTAATCACTAAGAGAGTGAGAACCTCCGCGACTCAGCATCAGAGGAAAGATGTAAACAGAATTGCATCCTGCTCGCGTCGAAACATACCCAAGCTCGAACATGGTTCCATGTGTTTTACAGATTGGCGGGAAACATACCTGCAAGGATAAAATAATTAATTTTATTATTGGCACATGGATTTCACACACCGGTTTAGAAATCTTACGCAATCCAAAAAGAGCCTACATGCTATTATAGTACTTCTTATTGCCCTAAGAATATATACTACCAAAATCCTTCTCTTGGTAAATTTATATTCATTAGTTTAGCTCTATAATCAGCCAGCGAGCACAGAATCATCAGATAACAGAAAGTACAAAACAGCAGTATTTGAGTACAAAACATATGCGTATGAACTACAAATTCTTGACATTAACGCACAGGAGCCACCCAAAAATAACAGAACAATAATTAAGGGAAGAGTTACATAAATATCAGCCTTTATTTGGACATCAAAAATGTTCTCACCCGCGATAGTGGTGCGGCAGAGGTATGTATTCTGAAAGAAGAGATTTTTTACAATAACATAGGACAAAAATTTCACACCGACAACAAATGACCACTGACATAATAATTACTAGCGCTGAATCTATTCATTAACGTCTCCGCATGAGCGCAATGGTGGTTGATCATTCCTTCTCTTTTTATGGTCAGGAGGGGTATCTTCACATCCTTTTCAATCTCAAGCCTCATAAGTAACTCACGCAAATGGATTAAGATTTGCCAATGACAATTACTGGCTATATCGCAACTATTTTTCACTGAAATTTTTTATTTAAAGTCTCCACGATTTTTTCAATGCTTCTATTTAAAATCTACGAGTAAAGTACATATTTCAGGACCTTATAATCTATCATGAAATTAGACCCAATAACAGATTGATGTAGAGATAATAGCTACAACTACTTGCTATACGTGACAAGTCTACTATTTTTGTAAGTGGCCTCCAAGAGGCTCCAAAGCTCCCACTGATACATTCCCATGACTTAAATATTAGTTTACCGCGAGATACAATAACCCATTTTTCAAATTTTGTCATTAAGAAAAAATAAGAAAGAGGGCGACAATTTTTCATAATAGGGATATCTTGGGTGGTATTTAAACACCGACATGAAAAATGTAGCATAGTTTACGTGGAACTACCAAAAATTGAATTATAAACTCCATTTTTGAGAATTGATAATCACAAAGCATACGTTTAATACACCAAGAAAAGAAACTCCGTGGATGCTAACCAAGGTATAGAATCATGAAAATGGAGAGGCCACTGTTCAAATGATTTGAAAATAAGTTCAACAATTCAGTCAATCTAGCAGAAGTAATACCTGATACATACTGAGACTGTTTTGAGTTCCTGAAAAATATTAGGACAATGTAAGTAGAAGAAAAATGACTGCTAAATCTTTCACGCATTGATGAAGACAGTTTACATTTCTGTTTAAATATATTTCTCGGGCTTCGCACCGGGTAATGTTTTCAAAATCCGCCGACGTTTCGGAAAACGACTTGTTTTCCATTTTCATGGCACGTGTTATTTCTGCCGTGACCACTATAACACTAATATTAAACAAGCTGTTGATACCCTAACATTGAAGGTTGCGATCACTATGATTGGCTGACGTGTTCCGCTGGTCGTTGAATCATTTTCTCGTCTTTTTAATGCATTTGATCACTGGACACCAGGTATTACTCAGTTGGAATCCGGTGTCTCTATTAAAATTATGCGGATGCAATCGTATCTCGATGGCCTCTTTGATAATGCGGTCCCAGTAACGGTGTGCGAGGCAAAGGATGTTTGCATCGGTCCATTTAATGGCATGGCCTTCGTTGATGCTGTGTTCCGCCACTGCCGACTTCTCTGGTTGCGCCAATCTAAAGTGCCTACGATGTTCTTTAATCCTGGTTTCAATTGTTCGACCAGTCTTCCCCACATATATTTTGCCACATTCACACGGAATCTGATATACCCCTGGTGTCTTCAAGCCGGTGGGATCTTTTGCCTTAACCAACTGGTCCCTTAATTTAGATGGTGGCAACTTTTTAATTTACGTAAAAAATGGTTAACTGGTTTAATTTAGATAAAGGAGCTGTCGTTTATGTTCTTACGGTATTGATTACTCTTATATAACTTGCGCAAAGGAAAGCATGCACATAATTTAGAGAAATTTTCAAAGTTCATTTCATTTATTTTTCAACAATTTAACATCGATGTTCCGTCAGACATATGCCTGTCGACGGGACATACGTAAAATAAAACAAAACAATAAAATTGTTCTTCTTTTGCCAACAAACTATAGCAGCTGAGGCTCATATACTTAAGAAAACATCAACAGAAATGCACCTTGAAAAAAATAACAGCAAAAATAACAGCAAAAATAACGGCAAAAAACAACAATAGAAATTCACCTTGTTAAAAATAGTCTTTTACAATTCCATTTACATTTGTCTCAGTAGAACCTTTTTTACAATTTTTTTAAAACTAATTACATTTTATACCTTTTCTTACTTAAACTCTCCAAAATATTTCTTTAATAATTTTGGAAGAATATATTGCCTATCACGCTCAAACGAATACCTCCGAATATTTTACTCATATTGAATTAGTACGGTGGAACGCAGTGGTGAGCATTTAGCATGATCAATCCATCCTGAGAAACTATTCTAGCATGTATTCTGTTTAACGACTAGCGAAAATTTTTCTTAATTATATCCATAGGACTCAATTTTTAGACAAGTTTTGAATCATGTAACCCGAAGGGTAGTTTTCCAAATGTAGTCATCGAAGGGAAAGAATTAAATTAAATCAAAACATCAATATGACATTCATATAACTCATAGAACGAAATTATCTATAGCCAGTCACGTAATCGTTATGTTAATGACCTAAGTGAGAGAAAAAGAGTCCTTTATTTCAAAAATACCTAAGATCCGCATTCTAATGCGCTTTTTCAAATAGCAATACAAATCACCAATTCCCTTAGCATGGTTTTCGAACGGGTTCTGGCCGCGAGGCGCTCGTCAGAAAGGCTCATTGGCCCAAAGCGAGCTGAAAATAAATCCGCATAGAATCAGGAGATTTATTTGGCATGGCATCGATTGCTTTACTTGGCTTTCATTTATACATATAGGAATGAGAATTATTTTAAACTGCACAATAATTTCTACATATTTACCAGATCTCAAGAAGCCGAAGGATAGGGACACATTTGATTGGGGTTAGGCTGTTAATATTGCTACGATTATCTTTATGCCACATTATTCATTCAATCAAAATTACCTATCTATTTTTTCAAAATCTAACCATTACATCAACAAAATTATCTTCATGCAATAAATAGAGCATCTGGCATTCTCTTCCGCCGGGTCGCCTCGTTTTTGTTTTATAACTAACTTACTTCAACCAAAATTTACTGTCAAATGACTACCACAAGTGGAAGATTTCCCATTAAAGTACTAAAAGTACAGGTATTTTTTCTCACAGTAAACCTATTCCTTACAGTATGTCACAGGCATCATTTATTCCAACTTACTCATAACAATGTTCATTCTAATTTCCTTTCATCCATCCCATTAACTACGTTTGCAGGGAAATTGCATCGCAGATTAAAGTGCTGATTGCGAGCAAAGAGGAAGAAAAAAGGGCAAGCATAAATATTACGCCCGGGAGATTACAACGATAAAAATTAAGATGACGGGAAAAAGACTTGCTTTGAAAAAGGCGTAAAAAATAGCTTAATGGCAAGACCGCGGAAGTAGTCGGAAGAGGCAGAATGGGGTGAGGAGCAAAAGAGAATGGGTTGAGATAGAAAGACAAGGAGGAATTCAAAAGAGCCTTTCGGGTGAAGCGAACCAAGACTCTTCCGCTAATGAGGCGTGAGACGGTCAGAAAATATCTGGGGCAAGGATAGGAGACTCCATAAAATATGATTCCGTAAAGCATTCTACGCTTTTAACAGTGTTCCTGTTTGGGCGTCGGGTCTACAAAGAGAGCGACCGAAAAAAATGTAAATACGTAATCAGAAAAAAATATAATGAGAATTGCTTCGTAAACTGTGCCAGCTTCGGAAAATATTGCGCGTATGCACTAATGACTGCAACGCAAATGGATTCTTAAACAGAACCTTTTCGTAATTTAATTGCTTCTCTGTAAACTCAGGGTGCGTCCTCAACAAAGGCATATAGCATCCTGAGAGAGAAACATTGCAGACAATTAGCTGAAAATAACTTTTCTTACATTTGAAGCCATCGTTCAAAAACTATATAAATGCGAGCATTTTTTATTTTAATGATGCACCATCCATGAGCTACTTACTTGAATCTTGCAACAGATTCCCCGCGCAGTGAAATAAGATTTCCCTTGCATATTTAGCCAAAATGAAACTGGTGGGTTCTCCAGTCACTCATAAAATAGGCACCAACTAGCATATCAATGTTATATTAATCACATTCATTAGATATTATACTCAAACTTCTCCGGTTGTTCTCAAATACTCCAAATATAGATCGCAAGCAACATTTATTTGGTATTCAAATAAAAGTTTTGGCATGCATTGCCGGTTTAGATTTATACATTTCTGAGATACATATTGACATCAAAGTTACCTAACAAAAAAAAGGGATACACTCAATGATAATATTGCGCTGAAATCGATTACGACGAGAATAAGCAACCCTTTACTTATGGTAATGATCACGATTTCACAATGCGCAGCGAGAAAATCTCACCAACTCAATATAATTCGAAAAAAATAAATTGAGAAGACACCAGAGGTACAAAAAAGTAAGGAAGCATAGTGAAGGATAGTTTTGGAAAGGAAAACGAGGAGGAAAACATATAAACGCATAAAAGAAATACGTGAAAAAAATAAAATTGAATATGCGATGGATGTAAATTGAAAAAAGAATAAAAATAAAGAAAAACGAGTGCTGGCATTAAACACAAAAAAATTGTTGGAGAGAGGGGAGAAGGAAAACGAGAGTCCGACAGAAAAATATAAATGGACCAAGAAAGTAAGAGGGGAAATAAAAATGGAGGAACAAAACCACTGGAAAGAGTGTACGGCGGTCAGCTGAAGCGTAATGGGAGTTAATGGAACAGAAAATTCCGGGGCTAGAAAAAGGATTTGAAAAACAGAAAGAGCAGGAAAAGAGACGCGCTGGGATTGCAGCAGAAAAGAAGGACTTAATGGTTCGCAGGTGCTCGGAATGAGGAAGCCACTCTTGAGATGAGCAGAAATTTATGGAGATTGAAGATATTCGTATAAATTACGAAGTTTCATTCAATCGGGTGCGGCTAAGCACTTTGGAACCGCTTGTCATGAGACTTAACTTCAGACTTCGAAGCGTAATCTACGTGTATTACTTCGCAGAGAATAGTTCAGCTGAAATAACTGCAAACCTAATGCTGACTAAAGAGAAAAGTATTTATTACAGATATAAAAAGCATCTTATCGACATGCCTTTCATTTTTATGCGTGGGAAATCTGTCCGAAAATAACAGAATGAATGAAAATCAAACTTCGCGTGGGAAGCGTAAGATAGTTACTCTATTATTGGAAGGGGTTAGAATAAAACAGATCATATTTAATGGTAACTTTTACTACACCAGAGAATTAAAAACACAAAAACACAACCCGGGCTTCATTACATCAGTATCATCATCAGGTTGTTTTTGTGTTGTTAATTCTGTAGTGTAGTAAAAGTTACCATTAAATATGACTATGGAAATAAATATACCACAAAGTTAGCTAAGAAACTGTTTTATAAAAAAGGGTGACTTAGTATTATCTTTCAAAAATGACCGTTCAAGAAATATAGGTTGCCAGATACATATGATTAATTTGTAAAGGGGTGTGAATATACGACTACAACTAAATATTACAAAAAATACTTCATATCACATTAGCATGGCGTCATCAGGGAAAAATGCATACCATCCAAATAATACTTTGAGTTTCCTTTCATAATGAATTTCGGTTCATCAGGTGATAACATAAAACATTTTCACGATCGCCTTCACATCGTAGTAATATCTAATGACTATGGTGTGACTACTGGCCAAATATTTTTTCTAATTTAGAAAACTGAAATGTACATCCATCCAAACAAACTCAATCTGTACTTTTGAACAATTATCCTACTAAAATATTCATCGGAAAATACAATAATAATAAAATATTGCTCGTTTCATTATCATATTATGTCTTACTAATTTAGTCTCACAATTAAATGGGACTCCTAGGAAAAGAATTAAAGGGGAACTCAATGGGATGCAACAGCTCGCCTTCAGAATTTTTGAACGTACAAAAATCTTCATTTTATCATAAAGAAGTTTTTGATATATACTTATTAAAAACACGCTTGCCGATAACCGCAAATGTGAACTCTTTAATTATACGTCCACACTTGAAAACAAAACCAACAATACAATAAATAAGCACAATATACACTCAACATAATGTGCGTGAAAACAGAAAACAATTGAAAGACGAAAAACCGTTATATATTTTGTAAACGTTTCAAATCAAAGAGAATATTGATTTTTTTCCATCTTCAACACATTTAACCCCATATCTGGCTGATCTGATTTCGTTACATTAAGAATATATTGATCAATTGCGTACTGTTTATATTCTTATAATTTTAGTAGCATTTAATTCAATATAACCCAAAGAACAGGCTAATTTTTACATTAACCTAACATACTCGGATGCGGTCTGATTCCGGGCAAAGAAAAAGCTATTTGAATTCAAAGTATAAAATGAATAAAATGAGTAAAATCGGTCCTTTGTGCTAAGTACTGACCCCAACAATTCTTTTGGTCACTGACAGTTATAAATATATGAAATAATAGTTGCCCAAATATCAATAAATCTTCATTTGAACGCATGAGAACCAAACGTAAGAACCAACCTATCATCATGAAAATAGTCAAATTAAATGTAGGAGGTTTTCAAAATATACGTTTAATTTCAATATTTTTCATCGCGGAGGCGATATAATGTAAATGTATTATATGTGGCGAAGAAAATGCAAAATAAAGTGCCATTAATCTGCCATATGAGGCATTCAGGTATAAAATAACGGAGAACTTCATCATGTCCTACAACATGCCGTTGGGATCATGCGTCACAACTTTCGGAGATATCCATCAATTCGCCCTCAGAAACCCATGATGCAGACAATTAGACTTAAATAATAAATGCAGTGATAACCACGTTTTGAGTCGCTTCCAAGGGACAAAAAGAAACATCCTACTCCCCAAAAACTCACACTAGCGTGAAATTAACTTGCCGAGGACGTAAATCACGATTCCGCTATGAGTTGATGGCCTCAAATAAAAAGTACAGAGCCAACTCTTGACCCTTCGTCAGACATTTAGCAACTAATGTACAAACAGCCGCAGTGAGAGGCTCACATCGGTTCTAACCGGACAGGTTCACCTCTGGGAATACAGCGGACTTAAGATGCGCGGGTAATTGGACAGAGTGAATAAGCGACGACAATTACGGCGGGACATTAACAGAGAGACCGCTGAGTCTCTTGTCTGCCCTTTCTCCTACACGACAACCCCAGAATATACCCCGACCACGAGCAAAGGAACAGGGGAGACACACTGAGAAGGAAAGAGACAACCGCAATTTAAATGGAATACGGAGAGCGAAAAGTAGGAAAGTGAGATTAGGAAGTAAACACGCTGAGGGATGGAGGAAATAAAGCGGAGTAATGGAAAAGTCGGCTGAGGAAGAGATAGAAAAGATTAAGGGGGAGGATAGCGATGACTCGGCCAGGTAGAGGGATTGGGATGAGTGGAGGAGAGGGAGAAAGAGAATCAAACTGCAAGGGAATCGCATTTCTGACGGGACGAAAGCGGAGTCGGGTGAGCAACGACAAAGAAGATAGAGCGAGAGGAGGGAAAATGCTTCCTCTCCTATCTGAGGTAATAAATCCGTGAAAGGTAGAGTGGATGCAAGAGCACTTGCGCCCAAAGGGAGGATGGGATCAAAGCAATAAAAGCATCTCGAATAGATGAGAGACGCATGGTGTTCCTCCACCCCGTGGTCTCTCCGCTGAAATTAACGGTTACTAGGGAGTTTAGAGGGTTTCTCGTCGGAGACAGAGCGAGAGGTATAGACGGGAGACGGCAGAGTGACACGCGACAAACGGGACGATGGGAAGGGAGAAAGAGAAGCGAGAAAATCCGGAGAGGCGTCATGGGGCGCGAGACAAAATAAACATACACGGGCATTCGCGAGCATTACCCGCGTGAGTTCGCCACAGTAATGAACCAGTCCCGAATGAGAACTAAAATTGACTCCCTCTATAAAGAGGAAGAGAGAGATAGTGAGCCAGGCGCGCTGCGGTAATAAATACGTCTGGAGCGGTTTCGCGATCCTGGATCCGTGGAATGCACACACTCCGGGCCCGAGCGAGCGAAACTCTTTTCAGCCGCTCCAAGCCACAGCAGAGGAGAGAGAGAGAGAGAGAGAGAGAGGAAACAGCTAGCGCACCCAACTCCAGCCGATGCTAGCGTCATGTTCAAGGCTCATTGTTCCGATGACGCAGAAATCTAAGCTCCCATTCCGAAAGGGCTTGGTATAAAATCATGCATAGAAAAACTACCAGAGATTGGCGGGAAAATGAAAATTTTTAGCGTTGTGGAGCTGAGTAATGGGCCATAGAGTTACGTACCCTGCGAGAAAGTAGTTTTCACTTGCTGAGAAACTATAACCAATCATAAATTAAGTAATATGAAGGGGTGCTTATTAATACTTCAAAAATCGGACTTGTCATATATTTTCACAGTTCATCGAGTTATCAGGATGATTGGAATGAGATTTGTTTTACTCTCATCAGTTTAAAATGATGTGATGTTTCGTTTTACACCTTTACAGTGATTTGACCGCGATTACATCACGATTAAAAATACTCTTAGCTACAAATTCCCATGGTTATTCTTTCCAAAACCATAAACAGATGCTTAGAGCGAGCATATAGGCCGATTATTCGACAATTTTACACCACATTCATAGAAGAGCGGAAACGATTTAATAGCAGTTGCTTTGATGATGAATGAGACTTGTAAACAACATTTATCGTGACTTAAAATATCTGTGCCGTATGTATGAAAAATTAATGAGTATTAACGATCACTGTATCGGCTCCGGCACAAAAAATTAAATATTGGAAGGAGAAATAGTGGTGTTTATGATACGATCGCTCATTCTATTAGTCGTGAAGCTGTTACAAATAATTAACATGTACACTTGACCCTATCACTTTGCATTCGTTCAGTACCTCATAGAACCTGTATCACATCAATGGAAGTGTAAAAATTGCCTTTTTTCTTAATTACAATATAACTTTATCGATAATTCTTACAACTCTACTACTGCAATTATACTACTGTCAAAAGTCGTTTTTTTAGGCCCTAGATCGATTATATAGGGATAACATTAGCAGGTGAAAATCGAAGACGAAGAAGTCCGAAGAATTGCGAGTAAATGTCGAAGTACGAATTGAATATGCCAAGATTTCCCTCAATGGAGGAAGAAGAAAAAACGTATCCTCCCATGAGATGCAAGTAGAAGATCGACCCCGAGGAATGACTGTTGGAGTCTCGAGAGAGGAAGCACGACCAGGGTTATATCGAATGCTTGAGAGAGGGAGAGAGAAAAAGAGAAGTAGAAGAATGCATAGCATGGGAAAGGGATTAAAGGCGTTCGAGAAGGAGGCAGCCATTCCGCCGATAGGGAGGCCTGGAGAGTGGGGGGTGTAAGTGGGAGGGAGGAAGTTTGAGGAGGGAGTAGGAGATTCGAGGGATGGCAAGAGGGTGAGAATGTCAGAGAGAGAGAGGCAGCAAACAGACCGTGCACCGGGAAGAGCCGAGTGGTAATGAGATGACGTCAGGATGCAAGAAAAGCGCCCCCTCACTGGAGTACCCCACTTTTTCCCCGATGGCGGTTCCCGGCGGCGGGAAAAATGTTCCTTTAATTATCGAACTTCAAGCGAACCTTTTTAAAGCTGATCTCTGTTTAGCAAAGAGCACTCGTCTCGGTGTGCATCACAGAGAGGGAGTTCAGTGATCCCAACAGGTAGGTTAAAATCTGTGCTCTAGGTTTAAACAATCATTCCGTGGGTCTGAAAGGCAGATGAATAGTATAAAAGACTAAATAAGCCATCTCCATCGATGAAATCACGATCAACAAAACATCAAGCATTCATTTTGGCAGGGCTAAGAGTGTATACACACCCTCACTAGATCTATATTCACACATAATAAAATTAGCATAAAAATTAGCCGGTCTCTAAAAATACCGCCTAATACGCTGAAAGGCATGAGATATGTATACACAAATAACATTCAAGTGTGGAAATTCACAGGAAAATATCCGGAAATCCCTCAGATTTCGATCCCGGATCTCCTTTTTTTCTGATCAGGTGCCTTGGTCTGCTACATCACCAAATCATCTTCACTCAAGGAGAATTTTAAATCTCAGTTCAGTCAATGGATTATTTCATGCAAAAATGCACATATTGTATTCTTTCTCAGACACGCTTGAGACATTGACTATCGGCGTAGTTGATGTTTTGTATAAATTTTCGTTTAAAATAACCATAAATTGACATCGGTTCCCATGTGTGTGTCACAAACATAAATAACAGAATCCAAATCATCCCATACTATTACTCTCAGCCTCTACTTTACCCCTGTAAAAATTTATGAATCTACCCTTCTCATTAAAAAAGTTATAATTCTCTGAATCGGCATCAACCGTCCGCTTAGCTGTCGCACTTTCCCTTGTGTACATCAATGAATACAACATCAAAGCAGGTTTACAAGTGACTCACTACAAACCACCTGTGCAGAAATTAAAAAGTTATACGGCGTGAAATATGAATCGCGTTACCAAACCGACATGTCCCCTGATTAGAGATTCTACTGCGTATAATCCCATCCACGCACTAAAAATCGCTCCTCCACGCCTCGTGTTATAAAAAATATTACGTCATGAATACAGCTCGCATCCGATTATGATGCGATTCCTGCACATGATGGCTGGGAACGCGTCAAAACGCGCCGTGATGGTCACACATGGACCGATGGATCGCCACTTTTGGTCGTTCGGGAGAGGACGGAGGGGTCGAGCGAACAAATTGGAAATTTGCGCGATGGGCAGGGAGGATGGAAGCGGGGGGGGGGTGGGGGGGGCGAGCGTAACGGCCGACATGGGGGTTCATGCGCCAGCCCCCGCGTTCCCGTCTCTCTGGACGGTACCATTCGGAAGGGGGACGTGGGGCGGGCGGTGGGACGGCGAATGGAGGAGAGAAGCGGGGGTGGCGGAGGCAGCATCCCGCCCCCCCGTTGGGGAAACGTGGCTGGAGGGGACGTCGTGGTGACCTGCGCGTATTTCTGCGCCGGAGGGTAAATTGTGGCAGTTAAGGTTGTCCCGTGGGAGAGGAAGCCGACGGCCAGGGGGGTTCGTGGATTGCAACGCAAGGGTGGGAGGATATGTGGAAGGGGTGGGGTGGGAGGGGGGGTGGCAATACCTCTGACCCCTCGGGAGAGGTAGGAAACGGAATCCACGGCTGTAGGATAACAGGAAATGAGGGTTGAAGCAGAGGTATGAGTTGCTCTTAAATTTGTGTCACGGATTATACGTTTTTCTCCCACGCCTCCCGTAACAAGTTCCCTTTTTCCTACGAAAGTTATATCGCCGAACTTTTGAGGGGGATGTTGGCAATGCTTCTCCATTACCGACGAGCGAAGAACGCTTGAGGAGCCATTAATCTGTGTCTCACGAATAAAATGTTTAAAAATGGAAAACTGGTAGTCAGAACTGATAGATGGATTTCTGAGCACGGAATAAGTCATCATAATGCGTCCCTCATCACCAAAACTACAAATATTTAAAAAAATGTATAAATCATCTCAGTTGAAAACACATAGTTAAGAACACTACACTGATGTTAAGACTTTCAAAGGTAGCCAATAAAATATTCCATAATTGCCGTACTTCTCAAAAAGGGTTTGAAGCAAAACTACAATTAAATTATGTGGTTCCCCAGAAGTAAGCAGTCGACTTTTGTAAAGGGTTTCTGTAAAAAGCAAATTATATGCTTAAAAAAAATAGAGGCACTCCGGGAGTGCCGACAGAAGTGAAAACTTGAAATAACGTGAGCATTTTTGAATGTAGGGAATAATTTCTAATGAAGTGTTTTATTAATCAGTAGAAAGTAGTTTCATGTATATAATAAATTAAATATTCATTTATTGCGCTATTGTACACAATTATTTTACATAAAAATTGTACACTTCAGAATAATCAACTTTCATCCATTATTTCAACAACTCTTTCATCATCACCGCCATCATCATCGGCAATATCTAAAACTGATACAATAGGCTTATGGTAACTAAAGTAAGAAACGAATAATTTTGATTCGAATTTGCTTAAATGTCTTGTAAATACTGCATCAATAGTAGTTTTATATTTCGTTGTGCCAAGATTGCGATCATTAGACATCGTTAAACCAAACTCACTATTTAAAAATTCAATCAATGGTAGATTTTTATCGTCTGCAAAGTTTATGTTGAAATCTCCACTCAAAATCATTGGCAAATCATCAAATCTTTTCCCAATTTTTTGTTCAAGCTATGCAAATGCATCATGAGAATAAATGAATAAATTTTCATACAAGAAGTCTCGTATCGCCCTCAATGACTTATCCGGAGAAATATAAATGGCAACCATAATAATGAACTGATTATTCTCAGAGTGGCAACGACATATACACATATCGCCAATATCAGAAGTAGTAGTATTAAACATGCTGGTGAATTTCGCATGCACATCCATATAATTTGAGCAGTAATGAACTGTGTTCATATTTTGATAAATAGCTACTCCTCCTGCTGGACGATTATTTCTTCTGAAACTTGCAACAAAGTTAAAATTTGGAATGTCAATTATTTCATCATTACGGGTGACGGTGACGCGAGTCCAATGGTTTTTACCCATCCACAAGTACTGTGTACATAGCGAGTATACTGTGTATATACAGAATATACAATTATACATATATTTAGCAGCAGTGACGGTGACGGTGACGCGAGTTCAATGGCTTTTACCCATCCACAAAAGTGTATATACAGAATATACAATTACACATATATTTAGTAGCGGTGATGGTGACGGTGATGCGAGTCCAATGGTTTGTACCCATCCACAAGTACTGTGTATATAGCGAGTATACTGTGTATATACAGAATATACATAATTATACATATATGTAGTAGCGGTGACGGTGACGGTGACGCGAGTCCAATGTCTTTTACCCATCTACAAAAGTGCTCAACGCGACATAAGAAGTTTTCACTTCAAAAAATGAAGAATTGGTACGGAGGCTTCCGCGGTGATTTTTAGAGTTCAGTTTATTCGCGTTTGTCCCGTGTTGATTCAAATGACGGACAGCAGTTTCGCAAACGTTACAGCTCGCGTTCAGGACCTGACGGCGCTAGCTGTAACGTTAGCGAAACTGTTGTCCGTTAATATGAATCAACGCGGGAAAAACCCGAATAAACTGAACTCAAATGATGAAGAAGTTACAAAGGATGACAGTAAGCCTTAAAAGGATTGGAAAAATTAATCAAAATGTAAAACATCCAAAATGCAAAGAAGAAATTGCTCAACTGGTACCAAGAAAAAGCAACTGACTGAAACCATTATTCCGAAATGACTTCACTGTCTTTTTCTAATTAGTCCATTACATCAAACATAAAACATATTTTGATTGAAATAAGATTATTAGAAAAACTTGAAGAAAAAAATACTTTTTCACACCCGCTACTAAAGTTACATTTTACTTATGGTTTACGCAAATACGATTAAAGGTAACAGATATGCTATACAAAATTAAATTGGCACATCCCTTCATTCCGACAACTATATGCAGCCTCCAGAGTGAGTGACGGCTTAAAGTGGAACGAACGGGGCCTCCTTGCCAGCTCACTTCGATCCCTCCGTCATTAGAAGAGCTGAAGGTTGTTGCGGAGGAATCTTAATTACTGTCTGTCTGGAGCCTGAGGCAGCCTCGGTAGATGAATGTATAATAATGCGCAAAAAGTCAGGAAAGAAAGGAAAAGTGTTCTACGAAAACAGAAAAGGACTCGATGGAATAGAGAAAGTAAATCATGTAGAGAAAGAAGCCTACCTTAAGTTGAAAAGTTACGCTGCCAAACAGAATCATTTACAAACGAATCCCGAACCTGGAAAATTTTGAATGCTGCAAAAATTTCGGAGTTCATGATAAAGCGAGGTATTAGTATCTCCAAAAAATCAATAATAAATGTTTGCCACTTGAATCTATTATCCGGTTTTGCTTCGTGTTTCTTCAAACGCTTTTTCGACTAGGCCTTACTCCACACTTACCATTATTACTTATACATGACACGATATATTTCTTATATAATTGATATCTGTTTTTATTAAGCATGAAAACGGATATTTATCTATGTTGGTGAAATATCTCTACATAGAAAATACCGCTCATTGCAACGTTTAAGGGAATAATATCCTCCTCCTTAAGGATGTATCGATGCAAGTTCGAAATATTTTTCACGATGATCTTAGTAACTGAGCTACGCCGAGCACAGCTAAGACACGACCTCACGACCAATTTTTAACATATAGAGGAGGTTCTCAAATATAAAATTGCTTTAGCACTGGAACTGAAATACTGTGAATTCCTTCGGTAAAAATAGTTTTGCAATATTTGACATACCAACCGACCACGTTACATCCCATCATATTTAAAGAGCCTCTAGTAAGGTAAACAAAAATGCAACTACAAAAATAATTGAATGAGACAGCCGTTAACCAACAGAACTATATGATAAATACGGGTAACAAATCAGTATTCGACAGTCAGGATTCAAGCAGGTCTAGGGGGTGATAGCATGTCATATTATTAAGATCCTAAAGGTAAAAAAATATATACCTATTGTTTATGACAGGGAGAAGATTGAAGTGGGATCAAAACTTCTGAAATGGAAAACCTCAAATTTAATAGACAAATTGAGATTTATTAATACTGCTTACGGCATTTGAAACCTGATAAATGGGTTTTTAAAAATACCAAGCAGGAAACCTCAAATACCGACAATTCTGAACTGTGTAAATCCAAATATTAAGATAGATTAAAAACATCTAAGTCATTCTACTGAAAAATATAAAAATATTACTGGGATGAAAATAAGAAGATACAATAACTTTGGTAGCTATAGTACTCTTTCTATTACCTTTTCAAGTGCTCTGATATTTGGTTCGACGCTCGAGCGACATTCTCAGCGACATTATTCAGGGCACATATGAAAGGAGTCTACACTCATTGGGGCTATAAACGATATGATATTCCACCAAAACAGGAGGAAAATTGCACGGCAATTACGCGATGAATTGTGACACGCTGAATGGGTGCTACTGTGTAATAACCCTTCGGGATATGCGTTGGGGGAAATAACGCGGCATTGTAGAGAGGCTATGACAAGTGACTGCAGCACAACTGTGCAAGCAGAATCTGGAGCGAGTGGAAACGAGAAGGACAGGAGGAAAATCGCCAAGACAGGAAGCAGCCGGGGGCGAGGTAAATGTAATCCAATGGATGAATGAGCGGAAATAAACACGGGTAGCCTTTCGCAGAGGAGACTCTCAGAAGGGGAGAGAGAAAAGGAAAATTTAATTGAAACAGTTTCATTTTGCGAGAGAGAGAGAGGACGGGGAGTGTTGTTGGCGAACGCAACATCGAGAAAAGGTGGTTGAATAAATAGAAGAGAACAGAGACAAAATAAGGCGAAAGGGGTAAACGAAGAGCCAAAGTAAGCAATTAACCTAATGCGAGTAATCGCACGATGTGAGAGATTAGAGGTAAATGCTTTTATTTTATATATCTCCCCTCAGTCTCCCAAAACTGACACCTTTGCATTTAAACAATATTAAAACAGCTGGCCAACACAAAATGCTTCATCGAGGACATAAGGAACATATTCCCGACGATGGATTAAGACTTAGAGCACATCACTTTTATATTTACCAAGATTTTTATTCAAAATAAGTACATAGTATTTAAGTCGACATCTAGAAGGTACGAAAGTCAAATTTTTGAAGAAACATGGTGAGTACACTTAATTATTATCCAACTTTTACCAACTTACAATACTAGCATATATTCAAGCCTGGATTGTAAGTTGTCAATTAACCCTAATAATTATCTCCAACGTTTCATTATAACATGAAAATTTAGAATAAATCCCAGATGCAACCAAACCATGGGTAAACCCGCCCAAACAGTCATTCCAAAATATTCCTCTCCTTCAAAATCAATCTGCATTACGTCAACTATCTGAGTTATTTTATAAGTAAAAAAAATCAGAACCTTTTTCAGAGAAAATTCAATCTGTTTCTCTATACTAATTAGTATGTATATATCCCAGAAGAGATATCTTTTGAAGTGTTTGAAGAGTCTTTTCTTCCAAAGATATTTTCAGAATTCATATTAAAATTTCTCATGGATTACCATTAACGAGATGGCACTCTTGAAGTTTAACATGCTATAATTGCGTCATCCGATTTATAAATGTGTGGCCCAGGATAATAATCTGAGAATATAAAAAATGAGCTACTAGGCGTGAAACAATATTGCAATGGAACTTGTTAACAAGTGAATCGAAAGAGAAACCCTTGGCTTATGTTTTCGAAGAATAATTGAATATATTGTCATTTTAAAAATGCTCAGAGGGAAAACAGAAAAATGAATGAAAAACTTTTAATATAAAGTGGTGAAATGAGAAATAAATAATAGACTTAGAAAAACAAGAGATTTCCGCAGAGATATTTGTAGTAATGCACCTACTCTGCACTAACAACAAGTATGAATTCTTGAACAACGATCGTTATAAAACATCATCTCATGCAACAAAATCCGGGGGTCGACACACACAAGGCAAAAGGGTTCCCATGTAAGTATAAACCTTGGCCTTGAGCGAGGCAGCGCGACAAAAACATCAACGCTTTAAGTAGGCTACGAACTATCTCACACACAGGAGTCGCGCGCTGTTGCTGCAATCTAAAGCCGGCTTACGGCCACCATAATTCCCAAGAAGCCATTCCAGGAATCGTAGAGACAAACTGGACAAGTGATAGCATTAACGTACGCGATGCCATATGTATTCACTGCGGTAGGTCGTAGTTTGGAATAAAAGTTCGACCTCAGAGAGAAGGACAGTAATACATACCAAACCTAAGAAATTAGTTAATAAAATTAAGACGCCCCATGATATTTAACAGACACTATACACAACCGTAATATGTGGAGACAAATTACTGGCATCATATCTGAATTTGAAAAGTTCCCAATTAACGTTAAATCGATTACGTTCAGTCAGTCTGACTAATCGCCTGGTTTGGTGACCTCCGGCTACGGTTACGCAAGAACTAAATTAGTATAGCAAGAAAGTATCATTTTGGAAAGCAAATAATTTTCATTTCTGATATCAGGAATTAACAAAGCTTTGGAAGTTTTAGTTAGATAATTTATTGTGCGACCAGTTTCGTCGAATAGTCCACATCATCAGGACCATTCGACGAAACCGGTCGTACAATAAATACTCTAAGTAAAAATTGCAAAGTTTTGTTAATTCGTGAACATGGAAAAGTTCTACAAAGTTAAGGCTAAAACTATTGAATTCATTTCTAAGGTTTGTTGCATGGACAATAGGTTAAAAGAGGATACACCAGTAAGTGGGAGGATTGTCAGTTATAAACAATAGCGGAAAGGGTGTGATGAGAACTTTGCAACGCCAGCCGAGAGCGGAAGATCACGAGGCTCAGATAGCTCGAAGAGAGCAGGATGCAAGGTTAGAAAGCGGCAAGGAAAAGTGAGAGAGAGCGAAGTGGTGTTTGGGGAGAACTTAGGAGAATCACAAGAGTGAAGGGACAGAAGAGTTGAGAAGAGAGAGAATCGAAAGAAAAGCGTCGTGCACTTTGCAAAAGGCAAGGGTCACGAGATGCACTCGGAGGAGTGGAAGGAAGTGAGGGAGGAGAGAGGAGCAGGAAAAGTGTGAAGGATGAGGGAGTGGGAGATACAGAGAGAAGAGGAAGAGAGAGAGGACGGAAGGTAGGGGAGGGAGAGGGAAAGGAGGAACTCTAGACGTTCCCATGGAGGCAGTGATCCATTAACTAAACCCTCCACACCTCCGATCCAAGACTCCGATTCCCGTCTATCCTCCTATTCCTCCCCCCCCCTCCCCCCCGCTCCTCCTGCCCCTCCCTCCCTGAATCCAAAGCTCACCTCACAATATCACTCCCTCGACCAGCGAGATGCTCACTCATTTCCTCCCCACTCCGCGAAAAAGAAAAAAAAGCACACCCGAGGTTCATGGCGACATTTTGCGAATCGTTCGCATTGGCACCGCGCCAAGTTTCACTGGCAACAATACCTCCGACGGGCGGTCATATAAATCACCAGGATACCTAGTTTTAAAAGTGGTAGGTTCAACACGAGGGATGTAAAATTGAAAAACGTATGCGGAAAAGTGAAATAACATTATCGTTTCAATTCCTCGATGCCGTGGATGAACTGTCGCGGATTCTGAGCGTGAAAAACTCGAGATATAATAGGAGTAGCACGGTTGAAGGCAAGCGAGTCAATTCAAGTCAAAATACGTTTATTTTCACACAAAAACAATACAAGATAACAAATAACAAAAAAACAGTGAGGTCTCCGTTTTAGGCTGGCACCTCTTCAGGATATACCTAATACTATTTGTATTAGTTACATCCTGAAGGCTGGAAACGAATATTCACTGGAATTTAGCATCACTGATACGGGAAGATATTGGCCCGGCATTTGCCCAAGTACGGTGGAAAACCTGTGAAACTACCGTCAGGCCACCAAACTTTCCGCAAGATAAAATAGCGATAAATTGAGCGAGAAATTCACCACGAATTGATTTTTATCAAAAGATATTTGTGTAAAAACCAGGGATAAGCTGGCAAGTGACATTTAAAATAATAACAGCATTGAAAACGCGATGCCATTAAAAAAAGGTCATCGTAAAAAGCAACTGATGGTATCACAAATTAGTATGAGACGTTTCTCTAAAAGCGCAGCAATATCGAGTGGAAGGGAGCACAACTGTCGCTTTGGAAGGATTTTAGACAGTGCAATGAGCCAATGAAGAGCCAAGAGCCAACTTACCGTTATAGTTTATTCGGCGATACCAAAAATTTACTCAGGGAACTATTCTAGAATCCTGTGACATTTTTACCTCCCATATGCGATTAGCAGCCATTTCAACCCCCATACCTTTTCTCAAGTTACCCCCTCCAATTTATTTATCAATCTAAAATTCATAGATAGGCCCACTTACTCATTGTATGTATGACGCACCATAAATTATGTGCATTGAAATCTAAACGCGTTTTCATATCTTTTTCTTATTAAAGAAAATATGGAGTTCCATATGCTATAGCCTACCATTCTATTATATAAACAAGTCATCATTTTCAGGGGAGGAATTTGAAGGTGTGGGTGCAAGATGTATAAACCTCTTTTGAGGGTAGTACTCCCTCACTAAAAGACCTCCAAGAATCCAAAACGAATATAACTAAATATACTTAAATACATATGTCACTACTAATGGTGAATGTGGTACACGATAAATCTTCTACAGGGCCGAATATACGTCTACATAATACCTTTCTAGCCGCCTAAAGGAAGTGTGGCAGATGTTTGGCATCCTCAGTTCGGTGTCATAGCTATCTGATATAGGACATTTAATAATAACGTGTACTACAAGGACTCGCAGATTGGTTGTCTCCAGGTTTGTTACTATAGGTGAAATAGTAGAGGCTATCAAGATACAAGTCATGAAAAGGGAAAAATGAAGACAAGGGAATCGGGAGCAAGAAATTTTTGTTATGATATTTTAAAATACAAATTCTTTGATAAATCAGTACCATTGGTGCATGATGCGAGGAAGCAAGAGCTTTTGGAACAGTATAACCGATATTTTAGAGCGAAATTTTTCGCCAACGATTATAACCTCTTTAAATGAAAAAATTAATCCCAAATATATGGACGTTGCTATTCAGAGCTTAGTTTAATGATGAGTTATTTCATTTCCTTATGCATAACTCATATCTGCCACTTGAAATTAACGCTTTAAAAAGCAAGCGAATAATTAATGGAGAAAACTAAAGCGATTTCGTTCCTCGGTTCTCTTTCCCACAAGAAATAAACGATTTAGAAATTAAAATACACAGAGAAAAAGTATACAATCATACCGAGGTGTTTAGATAGACTTTGCAAAAGTCTCAAGTATTCATTTCCTAATTCCTTAGGTACTAAAAGCAGCAGGTAAGTCGTGATATCCATTAATCCTCAAGTGCTATCCAAAAGACGCTCGCCCGAAAGGCGCTCTGAGATATTGGACAGACAGTCCTCTTCATATCCATTTTACGCAAATGAGAGTATCATTAAGACAAGATGCAAACATGGATATCGTCCATCCACGCGTTTTGACGCGCAAGTGAGATGGCCACTGTCAAAATATAAACCTGAAAATAGCATCCAAAACCAGATACCGTCGCAAGTGCGTTTTACTGCGCCGTAACCTTTAAGGCAACCACGTGCGCTCCAATTACCTGGACATCTGTCCATGAAGACGCTTCACCATCTCCACCCTCTTCGCTTCCTCGTCGGAGGCAAAGGAGATGCGGTCAGGAGAGAGATTGCAACACTCCAGACGACAAGAGAAAAACCAGCGACTACCATTACCGAGCGTTAGCTGCTAAGGAAATGGTTATCGCAAGCGACTCATCCAAGATTATGCTCATACTTTATCTGCGTAGGAACAACCTGCACAGCACTGATACACTTGAAAAAAACTACAAAGAAACGGAACAGATATTACGAGAGATTCGTATAATAAACTTCCAATTCGCAACATTTAATTCGAAAATCATCATCAGCAGTATAAATGCGACGGTTGGTTCATGCTGCTCTCAAACGCAAACTCTTTTAAGGTAGTTTGAACGATATAGTTCCCTAGTCATAGTGGAAACCATATCCGTTTTAACCTTTTAATTACAGCAGCAGTATGAAGCACGAACGCGGACTTTGAAGCTCCGTTATCGGTCCTTAACAACGTACATTCTTGGTTCCAGGAGTGGGGGTTAGAATTAAATATCAGCAAATGCACTATAGTTCACTTTCTGCAAAAATCATCACACTAATGTCATACCTATACTGTGGGTGGAGTAAACATAAAGTAAAATATCTTGGAATTACCTAAACTTCTCATATATCGTTGGGATTACACATACAAAACATATGTAGCACAGCATTAAAGAAACTAGGTTTTGCTAAACGTATAATAGGAAGGTCCTCGGATGAAAAAGTCAAAGATAGATGCTACTTCGCTCTGGTTAGGCCACACCTCGAATACGCCGCGAGCATTTGGGACCCTGGTCATAAAGATTTAACCAAAAAAATTAATAAAATACAAAGGAAAGCAGCGCGCTTCATTAAAAACTGCTACGGGCGTACACATAGTGTCTCACAACTTTTAGAGGGATTAAGGTGGGAGCCCCTAGAGACTCGGAGGCTACACGCTCGGCTTAGGTTGCTCGAGAAATTCAAAACTGATATTTTTTAGAGCGACACAGAGAATATTATCAAGACTCCTCACTACATCTCTAGGTCATACGGATGCGATAAAATAAGAGAGATACACTGCCGAACAGATAGGTACAAAATCTCATTCTTTCCGCTCGCAATAAGCGACCACGATAAAAACTGAGCTCCACTAAATCATTCCTACAATACATGTCAACATTTCATCTCCCAAAAACTTACATCTTTACACGGCTGGTGACCTAACACACCCACGTCACACGCCCATGCGATGTCTCGCGGGGTATTATGTAGATGTAGCTGAAGTAAATATTGCCCTATTAGTGTTGCAATAATATTCTTTTACATTACTAGAATTCTAATTAATCAAAGAAAAATATAAACAAATGTCTGAAATTTGACTCAATTTTTTCACGTTTAAAACTCCTTCACAACGGAAGGTTTTTTTGCTATTTTGAAAAAACTTTCGCGGTGACAATGTGATTAAGTTTTATAACTAGTGGAGCAAAATGCAAACTAAACACTGTTAATTCTGTGACGAGATCTAGGTGTTATAAATGTTTTCATTTCTTAAATGAGGTCTCCCTGGAGTGCATACAAATACCATTTTCCGCGTAACAGGACATATTTTTCGTGAAAAATCTCGGAAAGTAGTCAGGTAAGGAGCAGATATTTTTGTATCTTTGGAAGGGAGAGAAATCTTTCTTTAAAATGAGACCAAATTTATTGATTTCAAGGTGAAATGATTTCTCGCTCAAACTACCTTAAGCTGTTCATCACTACGTCATTTCTCCGAATTCATAAATCGTCAAATTTGCATAACTAGTTCCATTTACGGAATCCCTCGGTAATTTTTCCCGGGCGCTCATCCTGGCATTATTGTTTTCAGGAGTACGCTATGCCCAATAAGTTTGTCTCTTTTACCACGCAGAGTTTTCATAAAACATCATTTCTGCTATGATATTCGTCGGACTTATTCATTGTTAATTTATTCCGCCAATTTCTTCTTCATGATTCTTGCACAATACGTCATTTCCATTCATCCAGTTTTTCCTATTCTGCTCGAGGTGTTTCCTCAGCTTTACTTCTAAATCATTGAGTGCGCCTTACCAGTTTTTATCAAGTCTCTCGACTCAAATTATAAATAGTAGAAAACGTCCTGAATTTTCTGAAAATGCTAGCATAACCTTTGCCGAGCTAATCTTGCTTATTATTGAGGGTATGACTGTCCATCATCATACATCTAAACACAAAGAAGGATGAAATATTTCATTCAATTAAATGGTTTAGGAGTATCCATCTCTCATTTAATTCAGATGAAAAATAGGGCATTAGGGCGGCATATCCCAATTTATCAGAGAAATGTTGGATTTAGAGTCACAATTTACCGAAACAAGCCTGAGTCATTACCTTTCCTAAATGTTTCCTAAATGATAATCAGCGTTCATTTCCGCAGTGAATATGAATAAATTGATGTATGCAACTGACTAAAATTGTATGACTCTAAAAAATATACGAGGTCATCATCGGCAGGTATTCCATTAGCCAGCGAGAAGTAAAAAGTAATAAACCCACTCATAGACCCATTAATTGGTCGCATGGTGGACGAACGCACACTTAAATGTAAGATGATTCTCAGCGACAGATCACAGGCTCATTTTCTAAAACGGGAGAAATTCCTCGTTTACGCTCACTTTCCGCGGAGTCAGTGTTTTACTCCCCGCGTAAATCATCTCATTCTCGACGGACCAAGGCTGACAACTCAGACAGACACGTATTCAGCGCCATAAATTACCAAAACTTGGCGTTCATAAATTAAGGCCCCAATAAAAAAACTTTAAACTCCACTCTTGTACACAAGAGGGCATATTTTAACCTTAATAAGCATTAATAAAGTGACAAGATAAGCTCTTAAAACTAAATTAAAATCTTCCCATTCTACCACAGGGAAAGTTTTCTGCTCGTTTACACGCTCCGTCCCTCCCTCTCGAATGCGCGACCTATGGCGTCATTAAATCTCATCCAATAATTTAAAACGTCAGCCATAATGCCTGCAGAAATTATTCCATTAAACAACGTTAGCTTAGCCATTTATCACGCCATTCAGAGGAGACACGTTGTTGAAATTGCCAGAAAATAATTCACGACCAACGGACAGTGCGCAGCACCAGTCCCAAAGTTGTCATATCGTAGACAAGTCGAGCTATAAAGAAGAAATTCGCTTTCCCAAAATTTACAATCGAAGTTTAAATTAGATTGGCGTAGAGTTATTCCGTTCTTAGAAATGAAATCCGAGTTTTTTGGAATGAGTCCATAGGTGAAACAGAAATAAGTCTCGGATAGTGTTTAAAATTGAAGAAATACGAAAATAAGTTTACAACAGAGTCAAATTGGTCTTATTTATGGTAATATCTATGCACCTTACTATGTTCCCTTCCAAATATCTCACCAACTACAAGAATAGCCTCGTGTAAACAGATTGGACCTTTTCCACATCACATAAAGGAGTTTTTGAATTTTTTTCTTTTGAAACCGGAATCAAAGTAAGAACCTCAGGGTAAATAGAAAAAAAATCCCTTAACTGCAAATTTCCCCCTCGAAAAGAATCCATTAATTCATTTGCCAAAAAATATGCGGAAAATTCATCCGCAGTTACCAATTCCCCTTGCGGACTCAGAATCGGCCTCCTTATTCATGCCAACGGAGGAAAGACATCAAGTACGCATACGCATCAAAGAAAAAGACTCCGGAAATCGCTTTATATAGCGTCGGAGGGACCGGTGTGGTGGAGGGATAATCTCCAAAAGTGGCTTGCAAGGGAACAAAGTCAAGTATCCTGAGGGTGAGAGATGGAAGGTGGGGTAGAGGGAAAGGGGACCCATGATGCGATAGGGGGAAAGAGAGTACAAGAGGTACAGAAGGGATGAATGTAGGGACAGACTCTTCCCAGGGCACACAAAAAAGAGAGCCGGATTCTTACGAAAGAAGCCGCGTGAGAAAGGAGTTGGCTATAGGGGAAGCAAAAACTGAGATTGCGATACGCATGCGCGCACGGTAGCCCAAGATGAATGGGGGGTCCAGAGGGAGGGAATATAAAGTTAGGGGGGAAGACGGGCTGTTGGAAGAATGAACGGCTAGGAAATGGGAGAGAAGGGAGAGGCCCGATGGACATTGAACGAATGGCCGTCTGCGAAAGAGACTGACCATGCCGAGCTCGGAACTCCAAACAGAAAAGGGGTGAGCGGCGGCGATCGTGCAGAATCCGCAATGACTAGGTACGCGGCGTTTGATGCCCGCGATTGCCGTCTGCAGCCTACATAGAGATGAGAGGCGACCGCTTTGGCGATTAGTGCAGCGGCCCTCCGCTGAATGCATTTTAATGAGAGCCAGAGGAGATGAATGGCATTACGCGGAGCAATTGCGTTGGCAGTCGAGTTAACGGGTAAGGCCAATTTATAGGGGCCGATGAAACGTTCAAAGTCGGAAGTAAATCCGGAAATGGGTGCAAAAAAGTAAGCAAAAACTTCACATTGGGTAAATAAATCTATACTCTGCTATTCAGTATTCATTGCTTTGGTTGGCGGCATTTTATTGAAGAGCGGAAAGAGAGGTTCATGTCCACCTTTTCGTTTAGTCCGCGTACGTGATTTATGAATCAAACACAATCATCATGGATATAAAACGTAATGCCATGGTTCCGAATCTAGTAGTTTTATGCTCATCTTTTATTCCACCAAAGTACTGTCATTTGCGTTTTTGCTTGAGGATGGCAGGTTTTCTTGTGGGAGCTGCAATTTCCGCGAGCGTTTCTGTTCGATATATTCAGCTAATTTCCTCCGTGACAACAAAAACTAAATAATTGACACCAGGTATATTGATGTTACCACTGTTACACGGTAGTACTACTTTATTATGTCAGTCATAAGAAGTTTTTGTAAAAAGGTACGCTCTTTCACAAAAGAAGCTTCAGTTCCGTACACCACAAATTTCAAGAGTAACCATTTGCACCACCTAAGAAGGAAACTTGAAAACAAGGTAACCCGAAAATTAACAGCACTAACTAAATTATGTCGTAACTAGGAAAATGTAGCAAAAAAATACGATGTAACAAATGGATAGATCTTTGAACCAAAATTCAATAAAAAAGTCCATTAAAATAAATCGTAACTCCGATGGTTTGATCAAAATTTCGACTGAAGCAAAAGCCAAAAGATTACCGTCGATGCCTTCTCAGCTAATCGCTCTCCATTGAACGTTCCGCATCATAAATTTATCTTTTTTCATGAGCTTTCATTAAGCCATGATGCCTCATAAATCATTTCCAGTACTTTGAAACGTTTTAAAGCAAGACAGCCAGAACGAAAAACATGAGAACACATTTTCAGTCACAAGCTCCAACACTTGAGAATCTAAACTCTCTTCATATGATTCTCTTTTATAGGGATATTTAAAAGCAGCATCATTCACTTATTTAACTAATAAAATATTTAGATAGGGTGAAGTCACTTGAGATTCAAGTTGGGATCATGGTCCCCTTAGGGGCGTTACGCACTTAATCGGTTACAAAAGGTTAGCCCCTGCGATATAAAGAACCTGAAAATGTTGAAGATTAATGACCACGGTCTTTTTCTCACAAGCGTAACTGAAAAATAACGATAACGTGAGTCCCCGCGTTATGGAGAACCACGATCGCTTCCCAGGCCGAACAATGTCGAAAATTATCGCGCTAAAAGCCAAGATATTCGATGTCAACCAAGACATTTCCTTTCAAATTCATCATTGAGTTAAAAAAATACTAATGGAAGGCAATTGTGCTCAAGAGAACAATCCGTATATGTAGCGAAAAGGGTGTGAACTCATGCTGCTATAACATAATATGCAAAGTATATGGAGGGAAACAATAGGAATAGGATGCTCCATTGCAAATCGCGATATTTGGATTAACGAGTTATATATGAGGTAGAAATTCAGCAATTATCATTATCGGACTTGTCTGTCAAGTTATAAGTGCTTCAAAAATATTGTAGATGAGAGAGACTTAGTAGAAATAAATAGTAGGCACGTAGGTAATGGTAGAACTTCGGCCTATAAGCTCTCAGCCAGGCGAATGTTACAGTGCAACACAGAGGATATTATTATGACACCTCATTAAATCTCTAGATCTGACAGGAGCGTTGAAATAAGAGGGATACATTGCCAAACAAATAGGTCCAAAAACTCGTTCTTTCCGCGCACAATAAGCGATCACTATAAAAACTGAGCTCCACTCCCATAATATACGTCTCTATTTCACCTCACAAAACCTTATCCCTTACAACTTTTCACGGCTGGTGTCCTAACTCCCCCTGCCACACGCCCATGCAGCGGCTCGCAGGGTAGTATGTAGATGGAGGTGTACAGCTACCAACGGCAGTTGCAGCATTGATTCGAATGAGGAGGCTACAGTAGTACAGCACACAATAATTTGAAGGCTGTTGCATCGATCGCGCGCGAAAAGTGCGAAAATAACGGACTCACCACAACAAGCAAGCCTATGGGATGGCTAGATAGGGCATCGTCCGTACGGATAACCAAAACCCTCGCATGAAATATTAAAAGGGGTAATCACCTCCTGGGTCCATCTAAAATCTCCATTTGACCCTGACCCGCGAAGTTCAAGAGCTCATTCCGGAAGTCAGAAAGGGGAGTGAGAGAGGATAGATTTATGTCTGAGAGAATTAAGGGATTCCCGCTCCAGATCCAATCAATGGGGTAGAATTCAAGTCTTGCGCGCGGATAGAGCCACACACTGCAGCGGGGATTACGTATTAGGAAATGGAAATGACAACTTTTTAAAGGGAATTCTATGTTGAGTTTAATCGTTTAAAAAGTCACTAACGTGCAAGAATTCGCAGAGCTAATCACCTTCAAGACAAGCAACAAAGCAAACAGAACAGGGCTCATTCAAACACTCCACAAAAGAGAGAATGGATGCACTGTTGATTCACTCTACCAGTTTATTCAACTGTGAGTAAAGACGAAATAACCAAAAACTTGCAAAATTCTTGAACTTTGGCAAATGAAATTCTTGAAATCAGAAAGGTAAAGAATAGGAAGCATATGAAAGATGGATGATAAGGTCGTGGTTACACATTCGGCGACGGTTTAATAGCTGATAAAATTCATACTACAGGGCACTAAAGATTTAAAAAAACCTGTTACAAGCGAGAATCAAAGGTTTCTTGGAGAATGAAAGTAGAATAGGAAAATTAGATAGCGGGAAAAGAGGCAGATTTTGCAGAGAAATAGCATGAGATATAAGAGGAAGAAAGGATGTTTTTTAATATTTTATGATTTGAAGAAATAATGTTTTCTTCATGGTTTAAAACCCTATAAACAGCCCTCGAAGCGTCGAGACTACCGAAGCTCCACCGAATTACTCGCATTGCCTGTAACATGACAACTCTACTCGGCTGCGGGTACGAATTAAAAGAGACAACGCAGGAGTTGTCCTCGCCCAAGGAAAATTAATGAAATAAGCGGAAAGAAATCCCGATGGGTCATATGCTCTGCGTTGAACATTTTGCATATAATTATTTTTTCTCATGAATGTGATACTAAATTTTAAATGCTTTATCGGTTTTATGCAATAAACAAGCAACACTAAAAACAGAGGATTTTGCTTGATTCCATTTTAAAACTTCAGCATTCAACCTCGTAAGATAAGAGAAGAACGAAATTTTAACATCGCACGAAGAACAACACAAGGACTAAATGAGGACGTAACTCCGAGGAAGCTGCGGCCAATCCCACTTGCGACGGCACTTGAGGATCTCATAACCTTGTACGAAACTAAGTTTCGCAGATTAAAGCGCCGCTTCACCACCCAACATTCTCTGTGTAGCTTTTTAATAAAGCAACCCCCGGCTCCAGTGAATCACGACGCAGATAACGTCGGAGGAGGGCAACACGGCGATACAAATGAGAGGAGCAATGCTAACAGGCTAATTGGCGTGGGCACGGAGCGGAGCGCCAGTTGGAAGGCAGCGGCGCAATACAAACTCCTAAGAGGTTCCTCCACCGCCACGGGATGAGATGGGAACCGAGGGAAGTTGCAAATGGGAGAGGAGAGAGAGGAAGGGGGAGGGAAAGAATGGCAGGGAAAGGGGGCGGGGCAGGGATGATGCAGATGGCGTATTCCCCGCGACCACTGAATGACGAGAGCAGTCGCAAATTGGGTGAGAAAAGAAGAGGACTCTAGCTGAGGGAGGAAGGAGGAGTAGTGACGGGATGACGTGGTCACACGGCTCACCCTAGCCCCTGCCCCTCATCGCTGAGGTCTAATAATGCAGCCAATAGACGCAATTTCCAAGCTCCTCTCTCGCCTCGGCCGACACCAATTCAGAATCCCGAGTGGAAGGACGAAGAGGTTAAAAAGAATGACAAAATCAAACGGGCGCATCCTCGATATTACCCCGTAATAAATGATTCAATCTGGATGAGAATGGGACAGCAAGGGCACAAGACGCAGCAATGCACTGACAAAATCTCGAAAAGGAAGAGGACTGACGAAAGAAACTTTGTGCAAAGGCAAAAAGGAAAAGGCTAGTCAAAACTTTAAGTGGAGTACTGCGTCATAATGGTGGCAACATGGGCCTCATCAGATAGAGGATGTGCTTAAATTGGAGGCTTTTGTGATGTGGGTGCGGAGTAGAATGAAGAGAATATGCCAGTTATGGAGGAAATCAAACGAGGAAGAGTCAGAGATGGTGGAGGAGTAGAGAAAATAGGTGACAAAGATTCGGAATATGCGGCAAGAATGTCTAGACTAAGTACTAAAAAAGATATAAGGCATGGTAAAGAGATTCAGAGAGAAGAGTATAGGGGACTGGGCACAGGCAGAGAACAAAATATTGACTAACATATTGGGAGGAAGAAAATACAGAGAATTCTAGATTACTCGAGGTAATTTGGACTGAAGCCATTAATCAAAAACTCGGATAACAGAGCATGCTCATGCGTTCTACATTAGAATATTGCGACAAAAAAGAGATGTATCCGTAATTTGCCGAACTTCATTTTTTCACGGCTGGATGAAAAATTTCTGGGAATCGTTTTTTTATTTGAAAATCAAATTGATTGAATTTTGATATATGTCTCCATTAGCTAAATCAGTTTATTACATGGATGAACAACATAAAAACATAAGGATAATTCGGAACCTCAGTTCATCGGAGTTCGGGCAATTGAAATGGTACTGAATTAGGGTCGTAAACGAGATTCGGCTCCAGAGAGCTAGAAGTGTTTTCTGGAGGTAAGAGATCTCCAAGCAATGAATTAAAGTGAGGCAAGGTGTGTCCGCAATGCAGCCCAATTGATAGAATAATGAATGAATATCTAGAGTAATGGCGTAATAAACTGATAAAATTCGAGGCCTTGAACACACCTGAAAATCATATTAGTAGTATTTTGATGTATTTTGACAGCTTAGGTTACTTCTCACACGCTGTCAATCACATGCAAACTGGTAACAACAATCGGACGAATTGGAGGGCCACCCCTCTGAAAAGCTTCCACCATAAAAATTCCAACAATTATTTTCAGTGCGCTTGTACACGTTCGTCTTGCCTAAACTTCCCCAAAATATCTATGCTTTTATTCACACTCCTGATTTTATAACAAGAATATTAGTAAAAGTAGACTATATTTCCTCGTTTATTGGTACAAAAATGATGTAACCCCTGTGACATATATCCTGTGCGAACACAAAGAAAAATGACCGAAACGTGAGTTCATCCAACCCTTGCCAGCATTGCCTATGACCGAACTGGCTTAAGCAGCCGTTTCGAAACCATTGGATTACCCGGAATTCATGGCAATGCGTCACAAACCTGCGCATGCATAAGTGTATCGCGCGTCATTGGTATCACAAAAATTCAAGTCAAGTGTTCTTGACGTCCATCAGAGCGGATAAGCAGCTTGATTTATTTGGAAACTCTTTAGCTGAAGCCATGCTCTCCGTTTTATTGGTTGCCATTTCTTTTGTCTTAACATTGTGTTAGCTTCAACAATGATTGCTGAAGCTTTAATTTCCACGATTATAGGTTGGACTAGCAGGCAGCTAGCCTGCTCACGCCGTGAGCAGGGGTGTGTACCCGCAGGGAGTAATAGTCCTAGTCTAAAAATAGCTCCTTGGTGAATTTTTTTTTTCATTCACTGTTCTCCTTTGTTGTTTTTAAAGCCATTTGAATAGGAGAGCACGGGTGGTTTCTTTTGTTTAAACCTTAACACTTTTCCACTCTCCCTTTTGGCCTTTCTCCCTTGTCACTGTTTCCCAGCATCTGGTTGTTGCAACCACAACCCAGAAATATAACTTACACCTTTGCACGGATGGTAACCTAACACCCCTGCCACACGCCCAAGCAGCCGCTCTTTTGGATCTTATTTAAACTAACTAAATACACTCCTTTAAATTCATGTCTCCATTTCATCTCCAAATATCTTACACTTTTGCACAGCTGGTGACCTAACACCACCTGCCACACGCCCAATAAAAATCCAAAACTACTACCAAATCATGAAGACAGAGATTCCACATTCAACGCACCAAATCTCACTCTTCTAGCTCAAAATTTGACAGAGATAGAACACAAAATGGATACAGAATTACTGACACGCTACAAAATTAATATACATAGATGATTACGATGCTCTAAAATCACAATTTCATTATTTTACGCTTCTGGAAAATTTCGACTTATTTCTCCGAATGATGCAGATTATTTGAAACGCAAATTCAGGTTCCGTATATTTATTATCATTATTATTAACACAAAGAGTTAAAATTTGGCTATTCTCCAGGTGATAACAGTAAAATAATGTACAGCAGACCTTTAACCAAACATAAAAAAAAACATAAAATAAGACATTAATAGAAAAAATTAAAATGATCAATGAACCCAACGTCCAAAGTAAATTTTGTACACCAATTTTTAAAAACATTTGTATTGCCAGGAAAGAGCTCAAGCAGTTCTGCAGGAAGACTATGCCAATGTACAATCGTCCTGTTTAGGCATGAAAACTTTTTTACATTGGTCCTTTGTGACCGACGTTTCAGCTTGTATTGGTGATCATTCCTACCGATGTAGTTCAGGTTTTCAACCTTCTATCGCATTTCCCCCCATGCTTTATCCCCCTTAAGTGTGCAGAACAGCACAAAGTCTATTTATTTTTCTTCTCCGTCCAAGAGAGTCCCATCCGAGTACTTGCAGCATTTTAGTGACACACTCAGTCCTCATATGCATACCCTGCTGCCTTTCTTTACACCTTCCCAACTGATTTCTTTTGTCCCTCTTCATGTGGGTCCCACACTAGTGACGCATATTTTTTAATAGGTCTGATCAGGGTCTTATACGCCTTTCCCTTGATATGCTTGCGACTGCTTTGTAGCTCGACGTTCACTTTCGAGATGCCTGTTCAGATATACACAAGGTAACAAAGAAAGCATCACGGGTCAAGTACGCAAAATCAGTACCACAATGACAACAACGCCGCGAGGAAACACTCCGTCGAATTAAAGTCACATAAACGCGAGCAGCGTCCCTCGGCGTTCCTCGCATTGGAGGGGGGATAAAAACGCCGAAGATCGGCCATCCACAACTATCCATTCCGGCTGATGCAATCGTCCTCCGCAATCCTCTCACGCAGCAATCGGAAACAGACATCTACAAATGCGACCCCCGAGAGAACAAATGGCGCGACGCAATGCATTACGTCTTCGCCCTCTCCTCCTCCCGTTTGCCCTCCCCCCACTCTCCATACTCCCTATCCCCTCACCCCCCCGCCGACCCCACTCACTCATCTCCCATTAAAGCCACCGTCCCGCGCTCCGATAAAAATAATGAATGGATAAATAAAAAAAGGGGACGGGAAAACAAACACAAGCGACGAGTAGGTATAGGGATGGGCGGGAATTTGCATTCGGCGAGCGTCCATCGCGCGACGGCAGGAGATGAGAGCGAAGGAGATGGATGCGTCGAGGGTGAACTAGTTGATAACGACGCAGGAAAAGGGTGCTACGAAGTAGAAAAAAAATAATAATAAAATAAGGGTGAAGACGTAAAGATGATTGTGGTGACAAGAAAGGGGTTGGTGCGTAGCCCAGATGACTGACTTCCCATCCAGAAGGCCTGAGTTCGAATCTCGACTGTGGCGGGCAAAATTTAGTGGAACATTGATCCGTTTGTGGGCGCTTAGTGGTAGGAACTTCAAGTTTAAAATTCCGCCACTCAAATAGAATGCTAAAACGTGAACTCCCTTGGTGTCATTCGATATCTTTTGCCGATGCCGCTCGAAATCGAATGAGACTCCAATGACGGTGATCGTTTAATTACGTTTAATTTAATTACGTATAATAATTAATTATTATTAATAACTATACAATTAATTACCAGACGAAAGTTTGAATTTTAACACTAATAGGTATACATAAAGCACGTCATAGAATGAAAATAGTCACCCATTCTCTCACTCACCTAAATGGTAGTGAACCAGTGATTAGTTTGCGGAAATAAAGACGGTAAACCAAAATTTAAAGTCTAGTTAACCATTGAAGCGTGCTTTCAAAATCCTGGCATTACATGCACCCGGAAAATAGTGCAAATTTACGAAGAACAACCGAAAAAAATGAGTCAGACCTGAACCAAAAGATCATTTTAACGCAGGTGTTCAAAAATCGTTTATGCCATAGCCTTTAAGGAACCACAAAAATAACAGCTGAACTCAACATTCCGCCGGTCTCACACGATTGTTTTTGCCGTCCATTCTTGCATCACTCCACTCGCGAGATATTTCGTTTAAATATAGTTTAATTAAAAGCCATTCCGGCCGTGCACTCATATTGGCTAAATGATAAAGTCACTAACGTCTTCAGAGATGAAAAAAAGGAATCACCAAAATGACGGAGGAAGGGGTAGGGATATCATTGCCTCTATCCCTGAATGTGATAGCGTCATAGGCTCATTTTTTAGATACAATTTGAGCTATCATTGGCGCTATGTCAGGAAAGGGACTGGGACAGAAAAAATAATCGTTATTCAGCCTTTAACCATGTTTGGCGGAGTTATTAGGCGAATCGACTTTCTTGAGTTTTTTACCATAATTAAAAACGCTGCTTCGGGGATTTGCAAAAAGCCCTTAACGTAAATATTTTCACAGAACGTGGAGGAATTGGCTTCATGAAAAGATTAATTCTGATAACAGCTTAAAATCCGACAGAGAGCAGCAAAGTTCCTGAAACTAGGCGAAATGTTAAATGCTTCCGAGATAATAGGAGTGCACGTAAACTCGATGATAATCAATAGTTAATATATTCTAAACGCATCTACAACACATAGAATTTCAATGCGTATTTAAAGAGGTACGATTCGGTGTCCGCTGTCCAGTTACATAAACATAAAAGCCAACATGGTGGCGAGCTATTTTCAGTACAGCGTTAAAATTTGTCATTATCAGATGCTTTACGGCTAACTTTATTTTCTAAATATTGCCAGCTAAGATTACTAGTATTTCTTTTTGCTATTAAGTTGTGACTTAAAAAATAAACTAGTTAGTCCTAGACCCTACTAGCACCGCAATTTAGGAAACAGATCAAATCCCCACTTTTGTTTGCCTAAAACCACCTTCAGACCCAAGTCTATGTGCGACAGGATTCTTGACATCCATATCATTCAGTCCCCAAGATATACAATCTTAACAAGCAAACCCACCCATCTTTTATTGTGCATAGAAGTAGTTTTCGGTCACCTCCTAAATCTTCATTCAATCTCGACTCGATCAGCACCAAGTTCTCCGTCACCACTCCTAGCAGTTTTTACGACCAAAAATAATATTATTTTAAATGCATTTTTACTATCCCGGATACAGCACAACTAGCCAATTTAAATCGAGTGAATAATAACTACAACAGATGCACACAAACATCCATGCCCTAGGTTGTGGGAATTCCACCCACGTGGGACTCGAACCCGCGATCCGACTCGGTTTTGCAGGCGAGGACTTCACTCCATCGCCATCAGAGCCAGCTACCTTGAGAATTTAATCTTCGATTCCTTAATTTAAGGACATACAGGTGCATGGAAAAAAGTCTTCACTGAGTCACCAACGGAAAGCGAATAAGATAAGCGATAAGGAGTATAAGGAGAAGTTCTGGATAGAGAAACAAAGAATAATTGTTGGGACTGCTTGAGCAATAAAAGTATGAAAAGGGAATAGAAAGAAAGCGATTTATAGATCGCAGTAAGAAGGAGAGATTCCACCATGAAATAAAGCTCAGAATGGACGAAAGAGTGCAATTCAAAAGAGGTTGGTAACGGTACTCGGGAATGACTAAGAGACTGACTGCAGGAAATGAACCTCGCAGGAGTTATTAAAGAATGGGACTGCCAACCGTTTAGGGTCGCCATCCGATTTTCCTCGGAAATGAGAATTTTTATCTTCCCATTCCGGCCATTTCGCCGAGTTCTCACTTTGTGACCTACATAAAAGTTTCCGACTGGCGCCCGACAGGAATGTCGTGACCTTTCATCAATGGGTTGTCCAAGGTAAGCGGAGAGAACCCAGGGCAAAATTTGGAAGACGTTTTTGAACAAACATCACTAACTTTATATCAGATAAATCCGAGTTAAACGCTTTTATACCGTATTTTGTTTTTTCTGGAAGCCTGCTCTTTACGGAAATATATCAATGCCGGGTACATTGCGCGCGGCGACGGAGAAAATTGGAACAAAAACGACTGACTCCGAGGTCCATTCTCACCTAATCTGCCTTTTGAGTAAAGCAAACAGCTTTCACATTAATTATAAAGCAATCACTTTTCAATTATACCCAAAGTATCGTGCGAAATATTTTATAAACGCCAAAAAGATTCTTCCTTGACCATTCGTCAAAGCTCCGAGCCACATTATGCCAGAGTACGGCCGAAAGAAGTTGCAGTGGCTTGAAGCGGAAGGTATAATTTGAAATGAAGCTAGAATATCCTGAAGTGTGTTTTTATAAACCTACGAGTCTCATTGTAATCTTTTCTATTTGGAGCAACCCTAATCCAAAAAATAACAAGTTTTCACAAATAGTCAGTCACACATATACTTCAGTTTTCAAATACTTTCAATGCACTGATCGTAAAAAAGTTTCTTCTCCATGAACAACGGTCATGGCCATTTTATACAATAACAAAAATTTCTAAAAAAAAAGAGAATATCCATGAACAAGTTGAGAATAAAAAAAACATACAAATGCCGACGGTCATATGGTGCTTCCAATGCACTTTCTTAGGTTGAATATCGACAGTAAATATAAAATCAACAACTTATATTCGTATATCACCTAGAGTAAAAATCGGATAAATGGAAAACACACCATTAAGCACGAATAAATTTCGATCCAACAAGAGCCACGACATACTGGTTGAGAACAAAACTCTGTCTTTGGATCGGCAATATGTGGTCAGTAACGTCGGAACAATTTCTTATATTACTTTTGCCATTGTTATCGAGAAAATCCATTCTTTTGATCATTTTCATCATAGAATAGTCTTTCCCCTAAATCACGAACGAAAAAATAGCACCCAGAGCAAGAATTATAACGATAACGAAAAGGTCAGCATATCCGTTTCAGACGGACGCAGTCACAGCTAAATACCGCACCATTTCCTCCTCAGCAAAGCCTCCTAATTAGCGGATAGTAGCAGCAATTGGAAAATGAGAAGAGCGAAAAAAAAACATTATAGGAAAGGCGTCGGATTAAGGGAAACGGAGGAAGGAGCGATGACGAGGAAGGAGGAGGGGGGGAGAGGGCGCGCGGGAAGAAAGAAGGGGGTAGGATGGGGGACATGAGGAAGGGGAGGGAGGAGGGGAAGCGGGAGAAGGGGGCTCCGGGAAGGGGTTGCTTAATGCCAAGGCGAGTGAAGAAGGGCAGAAGGGTCGAGTGAAGAGTGGGCTCACGGAAATGGCTTTGATGAGGGCGACGAGGTGGAGGAGGATGAGGAACTGAGGGTGCGGGAGAAGAAAAACTGCGAGGAAGGAAGAGAAGAATGAAAAAAGGAAGGAAAGGAAGACGAAAGGCGTGGGACGGGAAAGAAAATGATGATGAAGAACACAGGACGGAGAAAAAGGAGGATAGGCTTGAGAGAGGAGAGATATGGATGGGGAAGAAGCTCTCCACTTAGCCTCACCCACGGAGGGACATCGATTTTCGAGGCGGAAAGAGCTCCGGCTAGAGTGACGTTTCGGGATAAGACGCGGGGAAATGGAAGAGAAGGAAGGAAAGCGAGGGACGGAAGGCCGGAATGAAAAGATTATTCCGCCGGTGTGGACTAACGGGGCGAGGAGTGAGTGTGCACAAGGGGTTGCACCGGAGAAGAAAATGCGACGGGTGCGGGGCGAAGGGATTGGAATAGGGGAAAATGAAAAATGGGTGGAAGAGGCTTCGGGGTTCTAGTCCGGGAGACAAATCTACGCCCCGCTCTCGCTGCCGCTGGCTTCTCGCCTCGTTTCCCGAGACGCAATTCCACGTAGCCAGAGGGGTTGTGCTTTCATAACGAAAGAGGAAGCTTCCTGCTAGACGTGCGACGTATACTATGAACAGAGGGATGAAATATTTGAAGATATCTCCCCCTCTGAGAATGAGCTAGGTGAATTATAGCCGAGCACATGCAATGGAATCCAACAAGACGATTTTCTTGAGGCTGTCAAACAAAGGTATGAAAGAAAATGTAGGAACAACGGGATGAGTGCTGCTTTTTGTAGTCCACCAAGTCAAGATTGCGGATTTTTAAGGATCTCCTCTGAAACAGCATCATTTAAGAGGAAAAAAACTAAAAGCAGCCGAGTAAAAACCCAGTTTATCCGTTTCTTCATTCTGCAGACTTTCCAAAGCCACGTACTGTCGTATTTACAGGTCAGTGACTGCATAAATAGCTCCGGGGCGAAAGTTTACCCGAGGAAGCGTAAGGAAGTGGCGCGAAGAACAAAATAACCTCGCTCTCTCGGGACGGCGATCGATATCCTTCCCACAAGAAGAATAACATACCCACTGCCTGGTGTTTTTTCCAAATTGAATGCAAGCCAAGTTTATAAGGAAACAAGTCGAATATTTGCAGGTAATATTCGGTAATTTTTTAAAAATATTTGTTGAAAATTCTAGTATCTGGGTAATTAAAAAATCCTGGTGAACCATTTTTTATAACGTCGAGATTTTATTTCCAATTGCGGAATTTCTTTTTTCCAAACAAATTAACGATGTTGATGTACTACACAAATTAAAGGACTATAGTATAATCACGATCTGGCTTGAGCAATGCAAGGAGGTTAAAAACAATCGTTCGTTAAATTTATAATTGGGTAACAATAATAACAGAGTATTTTCAAAGAACTACGGAACTATCCGCGCAGTAACTTTAACAGAGCCACCCTCTGGTGTTCCGACATTAGTGTGAAATTCCTAGTGAAAAAATCATTCGCCTGGACTGGGAATAAAACCCAGATCCCTCGCATTCGCACCGAGTACTTGGAACACAATTGAAGGAGTCGAACAGCATAAGAGGTGAAATGGGAGCTAGTTACGCAAGCGGTCTTCGGACACTTACTGGTCCGTGTAGCATACAAAGTAATAAAACTATCCATAAGGGAAATAAAGATATGGACTTGTGTCTATATGATTTCAGAACACCGATTTCCGAGTTCCAAATGGAAATACTTTAATTTGTTTTATTATTACCTCAAACATCACATCGCTCTAGATATCTGCACCTGCATAATATAAAAAAAGGACAGATTTTTTAAACATGGGCATCCATCGAATACTTCACGGCCTTTGCGGCTAAATCTGGCCAAACTCGAGCAATTCACAGTTAAAAGTAATCATAATTCTGAATATACAGAGTATGAGTAGGATTCCATAGTTTGGATCGAGGATTGTTGTTAGTTACTAGATATAATTATTACAAAACACCGGAAAATCGTAGTATTACCCTACGGCGATACGTACATATGCTCTCCGAGCAATACACAGGTCTTAGAAAAATGTAATTTCAAAATAAACGAGGCATGAAGTTCCATTCACGCTCCTTTCACAAATCCCTCGCAGCCAATCGCGACGGGTGTAATCGCTTTCGCGCACCACCGAGAATACGGCTCGACGGATGTCTTTCGAAAAATAAATATATAAATAAAATTCGACGCGGATGCGGAGATGGATGTAAGAGGAGAAAAGGCCGGGTGCGCCACCACACACCCGGGGATGGGGGGCACCATCGGAACATTTTTCGGGTGGGGAAATGGATTGGAGAGGTTGGGCAGCCGAGGGAAGGGAACGAACGCGTGATGGGATTGTCGAAACGCACAAGCAGGAAGAGGGCGCCCTCTGTCGGTGCTTTGTTGTGGAAGTGGCCGAAAGGGGATGGATTGGGATGGAGAGGGAGGGAGTTGGGGGAGGGGGACTGATGGGAAGTGGGAGTGAGGGCAGGAGAGGAGATTTGTGGTCTCTGGGGCGGATGGAAACGATGGGGGCAAGAGGGGCAGAGGTGGGATTTAAGGAGTCTAACGAAGCGGGGGCTCCTCTCTGGGGGTTAAAGGGGAGACAGCGTGAGGAGGGAGTCACGAAAGGGACTTGGCATGCCCTCCGTGGCCAATCGAAGATCGAAAGCCCGCCGGGCGATAATGGGATGTGCGTGGAATAGGGGGAGGGCGCGGGAGGAGTTCGGGAGTTGCGGGCTTTTGAACCCAGAATGGCAACTGACGCCGGATGGCCTGAGCACCCTCTCTCCCCTCAGAATCATCCCCCGCCTTTTTCTCCGTCACTATAGCAACCCCAAAACCTATAAGGATGGCTAACCTTGTCCCTGCTGCCCTCAGTATTGCTGAGCCTTCCGCCCACTCTTCCAGGATCCACTCACCGGCAAACACCCTGCCAATGTCCGGAAGGGGGAAAAGGAGACACGTGCATGTTATTTTGGAGGTGTAGAAGGTCGGCACGATATGCATGAGATAGGTTTGATTGAAATACTGTAAGGTTCGCGTGTATGGATCGCCTGGGGGGGAGACGAATGAATTAGCTGTCAACTTCTTCTCCGTTGATCGGTTTCCATTATCATGTAGTCCATATTTTGAAAGTAAAGTAACTAACGGAGTTCGAAGCTAAAGTCACTATATAATAAAGTAAATCGACACACTTCTCCCGTAGACACACTAATTGTAGAATTACTGCATCGATAATGACTTAAACACTTGTGAAGCGCGGTGGTAGCTACATACGAATATACTTAGGAAAGAAAGGGTTCTCAAAAGTATGTATCGGCAAATCCATCCTATTTACTTTCGCTGCCTGAGAAATGGACAGTCATAGGAGAAGGATTTGTTGTGTAATGCCGGGAATAAAAACAGATAATTCACAGAGTTTAGTTCAAACATACAGCTGATCAGGGGCAATCCCAGGGGGGGGGCTCCCCCCCCCCCAAAAAATGTATGCTTTTACAAAACAATTTTGACAACTAGATGTAGTTATCAAAAATAACATTGAACACTCCGATCACTGAGGTAGTGTCCCCCCCTGAAATAAATTCCTGGGATCGCCCCTGCAGCTGATGTTACATCAATTGAGTGGAAATTTACGTCTAGTTTTCGTGCCAACAGATAATGCCCTTCTTATACTCAAGCCTTGCAAAAAACACAGCAGTAAGAGTGACTGCAATGTCTGCTAGAACAACTACTAATTGACACGGCTAATTCAACAGGCTTGTCTTCCCGCTTTGATATATTCACAAGGGTTCTGCTAAGAATAGAGAGAAGTAAAAGACTCACCATGGCTCGCCAAAAACATGCATTCCCGCAATGGAGGAGGCAAAGCTAAAGTCAGATGACCTTGAGTAACGCATTGATGGCTACGTCAAATGCAAAAAAACTAGTTTTATTTGAATAAGCATAGATTTATTTCTATTCCCTCCACCAAAATGACTTAATTGTAAAGGATATGCAGTGAATCACCATTGCACAGGTAGAAGATAACGCCTAAAAGCGCACAGCGTGCACTCATGTCGAAATCAAGTATACTCTTTTCCTACCATAATATCAGTTCACTCATCTTGGCAGCACATTTTCGCTAGGTGTAAGCACGCTCATGGACTCCGGATATTGATAGAAGAAAGCTTTCCGATGTTTCGACAACGCATGTGAATTTCGCGACGCACTGTTTCATGTCCTCCCCGCCCGCGGAGCCATTAAGTGCCCATGTCCTCTCCACTTTCCCACTGATCTTCTAAACTCAATTGCGACAGATGCGACGTCCGCCGCCGCACGCAACACTTCGCGAGCGGGACAACAATGCGTGAGGTCGATCTTGAAAGAACATTAAACGCCATGGCATCCCTCGCTTCCCAATCTCATTTCTATCGGGCCCATCCAATATCCGCGCACAACAATGGAACAATTGAGCAAGGCCACACAGTGAATGGGCGAGGGCGTAGGGGTAGGGGGAGAGTGGGGAGGATTCAGACTGGGTGGGGAGCATGCTGCAGGGGAGGAAGGAGGAATGTAGGACGGAGACCGCCATGCGAAAGGAGGAATGGGATAAGAAGAACTGCAGGAGGAAGAGGGCGAATCAGAATGAGGAGAGGAGTTGTTTGCCAAGGTCTCCGACAAAATCATTCCGCGGACTCCTCAGTCCGTTTCCACAACAGAATCATATTGATGGCAATCTGACGGCCGAAAAGCGGTGGGGGGGGAGGGTGACGTGGTGATTTATCGGCGGGGGATTATGGGGCGGAGGTTGGAGAGGGCAAGGGGTAGGGACCCTCTGTGGAAGGAAAAACAACCGCCTTTCCCTCCCTTTTCGGTGTCGGGACATGGAGACGTGACTCACGTCAGGAATATGGAAAGCAGGGAGACGGGCGATTTAATACATTCGTCGGAAAAAATTATCTCCAGTTGTTATTCCACGGCCGTGTCCTGGTACAGCCTTCTTAAAAGTTCCCACCGCTGATATCCGCTTCTTTCCATCGATCCTGGAAGCGTAACCTAAGTCTTATACGCCCTGTGAATAATCAGTTTGATCTCGAAGTGAAGGTTACTGAGGCAACGGACTGAGACTTACCTCTACGCAAGCTGAGGGCAAAAAAATAAGGACTAAAGAATTAAGACTAGTAAAAACATTTGAATTTTGAGCAGTGCCTGAAGAAATTTTTGTCAAATAAAACGATATTTGATTTCAACAGATTCTGGCGAGATATCGTGGAATTTCGTCATGTTGTAACAGAAACAACAATTGCACTTTTCCACAGGATATTTTAATGAGTACGACACGAGCCATCATCAGGTACAAGACATCCAGAATCAGGTACAGCTCTGCGAGCTGAAATGCGTCGTACTCATTAAAATATACTGTGGAAAAGTGCAATTGTTTTTTATGTTGTAATAAAACGATATTTACTATATAACATGTCCACAAATTACGCCTCTAGCAATCCGTGCAGAAAATATCTTATCAAGACCTATACCAGCAGAGTTTAGGCTATCATTTTTAACCGTCGCAGCCGCAAACCTCACATTCATGAAGCAAGAATTCAGCATGAGAACTTTTTTCCATTGCGTATTTATGGCAACTCCGACAAAAATGAATTTATCGCCGTTATTTTGTACTATGAACGTACACAATTCTTAACAATGTTCACGACTTAAATCCTCATATTCATGTACTATGTAACTGTAATGTTTGCACCCTCACAGCTTCACACTGAGTCATAATAGTTGACATTCACACCCAGCGATTTAGGTCTTATAAAGAGGTTAACCAGAAAATGTTCAATCTATTTTATTCCACTAAGGGGAAGATGGCCATTTCATCCGTTACCACCAGAACACCCTCCCTCACCAAAAATTTTTAACTTCTATATCAATCTTCATGGAACATCGCACACTCATTAACACAAAAGGCTCGTCATCTGTTGATCGTATGCCTACGTAAAGAGGACGGCTCTAGAGTTGCCACTTTCATCATTTCTCTACCTCCTTTTCAGTCTTCACTCATTTGCACCCCCTCTCCTCTTAACACTTCTGCTCCTGACTCTCGTCCCCTTTGATATGGACAGGAGGGCTGTCTGCCTCTGAGGTCTCTTTGAAAAATAGGATCTCCCCCGTCCTTGGCTAGGATTTACTCCCCAGTTCCCACTTATTCCATCCCTTTATTTCTTTCCCATCCCTCCTGTCATCTCCTCGTCCATTGCCTCTCCCAAAATTTCTCACCGCATCTCCCACCATATTCCCGCCCTCGACAGGGAGGGAAAAAAGGAAGAACTCGGAAACACAGTCCTAAATGGGCTCGTGCCCTCTTCGTAGTGCGTGAGGGTACAAAACGGAAAAAAAATCGGTAGCGGGGGATGAAACGTGAAAGGGGAGCGGAGAGAGGAGGGGGGTGGAGTGGGAAAAAGAGGAATGGGACGGAGATACACACGACTCGGAGTCTTTTGATAAAAACCAACCACGCCCAAAACTCACCCCAAGGTCCGACCGACATAAAAAAAGGTTGCCCACCCCATTCACCCTCCCCCGGTCTCAAAATCCAAGCCCCTTCCCCCCATCAACTGCCGCATCTACCGACCTAAATCCTCGCACAAACTACACGTCGCTCCAGAGTTAAGGGTCTTGGAGATTAGGACGACGCTCATTGATATCGAGGAGGTAAGAGGAGAAAGGGACGCCAAACATTGCCGAATTAAATTCCCACCTAATCGACAACGAAGCCCGATATCCCGTATGACCTCCTAGCGCGAAATGGGTATTAAGATACAGATGGGATAAAAATACTGGCATGTCTTACTTTCGCGAAGAAATTTTTCATGTGAGTCACAAAGAATTAAGACCTTTAATTACCGCACGAGCAGAGCGGAATATTTTGAGATATGTATACAGCTAATTACCTGCTCGTTACAACAGTTGAGAGCTTACAATTAGTGTAGCTTGGTACAAACGTTTACTAAACTAAGTCCATTGTTTGGTACCCGTTACGCATGATGACGCGTAAAATAAAAGATATGCAAATAATGCCATCCACGTAAGTATATTCAAAAAAATTCCGCGTTATCACACGAAAAGACATCATTGAACTAATTTTGCACCCATTCCTCGCTATAGCTTTCCTTTTATCCTTTAATTAAATCCTTGCAAATTAAACTGCTCTTCATGGCTCCTAACGTGTTTTTACCACGCCAATTTTTTTTCTTCTCTGCCTCACCAGTACCTCGTTCTTTTGCGTGCCAAGTGTCTGTTAGCCGTGGGCAATGAATGGTATGACCTTCCCCATTCTTCCTCCGAGCTCCCCAACCCCGATTCCTTCCTTCGCCGCTCCGCATCAGAGGAACGAACACGAATGCAGAAGTGAACTACTTTGGACGACCACCTGGCTATCGGATGGACGGTCTGAAAGGGAGGGAGGGTCGAAATTTGTGGGGGATCAGGGGTGGCCGCGGGAAAGAAGAGCAGGCAGGGGTGGCGCTCGAGTGCGGTATGGCTCGGAGAACATTTTTAGACGCCCTTAAACGCACCAATTGGCCCACTTATTACAACATCTCTCTTTTCCGTCCGTCCATCCACGCCCCTTGCAACCGACCATCGCACACCCTTCCCTTTCTTCGGTTCCTAAATATAGGTACACTCGCACAAATACGTCCCTTAACCAAAACTTCCTGTGGGCACTCCTCCCTCCCGGCAACTCTTCCCTCTCTCCCTCTCCCTTTCAAAACCGCTCCCTTTTTTGAGACGTGCCGACGACGTGCCCAATTAGAGAGTTTATGGAATGCTCACATGCAAAGGAGCTGCTCTGGATAGGAGAGGGTTAACACGGCCCATGTGCACCAAGTCACGAGTGAAGCCTCGAGGAGATGGGAAAAGGATTTTTTTTGCTTTATTTATTCCGACAGCGGAGGGGTGGATTAGGGTGTTGCGGTGCATCAGAGCGAGCAGGGCAGTAAACAAACATCATGTCCTTAGTTACGGCCGGCATAATTGGAAAGCGTTGCCGCTGCGGAGAACACCCACCGACATATGCAGCTAAATTAACTGAACAATCTAAACGGCATTCTTCAAAACGCTCCGTTAAAAATACCTCAACGCTCAATTTGAGACGAAAAAGGGCAGTGTCAAAGTCAATAAAAAACACCCAAAAACACGAAGAATCTAGCAAAAGACCATTACCATCCTAATGATATGACTAGACATAAAACTAGGAGCGAGGGCGAAATTTATGTTCCTTCTGGTAGAGACACGAAAGTGAAGGATTTGGAACTCTGAAAAATTAAGGACGAAAATTGTAGTCATTTAATAGACACTGAAGAAAAAAGTTAATATCTTCATGTAATAATCATGACTTCAGCGTCTAATTCCTACAAGAGTACGTAGGTATGGAGGCACGTCTTCCTTGAAGCACGCATAGGGTGTACATACTGAGAGCAATGCCACTGACAGGACATTATATACAATATTCATGTACAAATAAGAGGAGAGAAAGGCAAACACAACCCTCCAGGGAACACGATGCCCCCTGGGAGTGGTGCGAAAGAGAAAGAAAGAAAAAGGAAACAGACGGCCGAGGATTACTGTCCGTTACAGAGGGTAAAAAAAGAAAAAACTGAGAAATGGAAGAGAACAAACAAAAGAGAGGAAGGAGAAAGCTAAGTGACTTCTTTTTTCAAAGAAGCTTATCTCTGCGAAAACATGGAACCGAGGCAAAGGGGAAAAAGAGAACCAGTACGAACGCAAAGCGGACGAAAAACGCAATGAAAGCAAGGCAAAATAGAAGGACAGGAACTAAGTGACGGAAATTAAGGGCGCTCGAAAGGAGAGACAAAACAAAGCGGAAAAAAGGGACGTATGAGAATGAAGAGGGAGAGATAGAGGAGGGAGGAAGGAGAGGATTCCGGTGCCTTTCGTTGGCCCCAAAGGCCGGGAATAGCTCTCGAAGTGGTAGTCACGTGCTTTTTTTCCATCTCTTTCCTTCCAGCGAGATGGGGAGAATTAGTATATGTGTTTATGGAGGAGCAGGGGCGAAGGGGGAGAGAGACAGAGGGGAACCGTTGGGGAGAGCCATGCATCAGCACGTGCACTCACTCGTGGCCGTCCTTTCCTGAGGGGGGAAGTGTGAAGATTCGGATATCCTCCCAGGGAGCGAGTATGGGGATTTCACTAAACGAATAAAAAGTATTCACCCCTGAAAATGACTGACTACTCATCCTCACTTCCAAAGAAGAGATCAAATTAGGGAATGGTGTACGCTTTTGCACCTTCCCGACTTTCCATAAAAATACCGTTCATCCTGCGCATCGCATTCTATTAATTCGTTGCACACCAGCTGACAATATCATAAGAGGACAATCAGTATCTACCACTGCTTTTCTATTCATAACGTCATTCACATGCATATCCACGCATAACAATATGGCACGGTATGTTCTAAACTCACACGGAAGGATAAAATGGCTTAAGCGTCATGAAGGCCGACAATAAAACTCCAAAAAACCCGACATTACCATACATATTTTTGTTGAAATTAACAATCTTTAGTCATTTACCAACAATAAAATTTTAGATGAGTGTATACAGAGGCTATTCAAAAGCATAACTTTACAATCTACGGTGTTGTCTCCCCAGAATTCTGCGCCAATAGAAGTGGGAAACAATGGGCTCAGTCAAAATGTCATATTTTCCTACAGATTGACTGAAGCCGTCCAGTAATTGTATCAAATTGTTAAGCGACCCAATATCAACAATCACATCATCGATTTCACTCAAAATTCTTATGAACTCTAACCAATATTTTAAAAAATTTAGGGCGTATTTTCTTACGATGGAGATTACAAGTTATAACAACTTTGAAATCATTGTCGCGATATCAATCACAAAACTCATAGTCAAGAGATGTTTTGTAAATAAATTCACTTTGTAATATTCCACAATAGTTTTTATTATTCCAACCTAGGTTTCGACTCAAGTTAAGTCATTATCAAGTTAAGGTCACTTAACTATGGTTATAGGTCGGAATAATAAAAACCATTGCGGAATATTACAAAGTGAATTTATTTACAAACCATCGTAATGCTGTTACACCAAGTGAAGCCTGAGAGTTTATTGCCAGTCAAGTGTCTAAAATATACCAAAAGCACATGAAAAAAGTACCTAAATAAGCAAAAGAGACGCCAGAACGAATATTCCAACATAAATGACAAAATATATTATTACCTCTACGCAGTACTTTGTAAAGGGTAAGTTGCTTGTTGGAAGTTGATAAAGGGGGGCGTGGGAATCAGAGCTCATTATACAGCGGAGCACGCGCGCGAGTGCCATTCGTTTGTTTTACTTCCGCCTCCATTTCGCTTCAGTTCCCTTGACTCTTCTTCACCGCCCACGCGCATCAACGATTCGACTGAGGCGCAGAATCTTCTTTAAAAAAATAAAATAAATAAGATGATGAGGAAAATGGCCTAGGGTGTGGGAAGGGCCGTTTCCATGGCGGCAGCGACGACCTCGGGATGCTCTTGGACATTTTTTTCAGTGGATCGCTTCCCTCGATCGAGGGTCGCCATGGAGAGCGTGGAAAATGACAGGAAGCGCGCCGGGAGATGTTGAGAGAAGAAAGACGTCGTGAAAGAGAGATGGAAGGCCGCCGCGCCTTGGGGGGTTAAGGGTGGGAGGCCTCTTTTAAATTTCTTCCACGCTGCAAGCCTCTTCTTCAAATGCGCTGCGCTCCTCATATTCGCACCCGTGCGTATAACGGGCCTTCGTATGACCTTCGTCCAATTCACTGGACGCTTGGATTCCTTCGAGGTATTCCGAGAGCGCACGAACTCTCCGCTCCGTGGGCCAATGAAGATGAATCTTCATCGCGGAAGCGATATGTCGGGCAAGAAATTAATCTCTATGGCTTCTGTGTGTCACTAGGAAAGGCATTCCCGTTCCGCAGCTCCGGAGAACAGTTTCAATATTTACCCCATTATGGAAACAGATGACACCACTAAATGAATATACAGGTCGCTGAAGTGGCTCGCATTGAAGATGAAGTACGATCAAACAAATAACACACCGGTTGCGGTAGCCAAGGTAGGTACTACAAAGGACTCCTATCCAAAAACCGCGCGTGCGAATCCTCCGAAAGGTCGGGATTTGGTGTCGGTCTTAGGATCAGTTTTTTAGTAAGGCGGTGCTTTTTTCATTCTGAAACCATGTCAACTACAACGAAGAACATTAGTGAGGGAGAATGAGAGCATATTTTTTTAATAATTAAAAATCGCAAGTTGCATTCACTTCAAAACAACGACAGCTCTCCTTTTTCCGTTCGAAAATTATCTATTTTTCTGTCCATTCTCGTTAACCTTAACCCGGCAGTCAATGTTCATCTAACAGTTTGTTTACTAACGGTTTAAACTAATCAACTTAATAAAATTAAATACCGCAAGTCCGTCAACATTTTATTATAATCTCAGCTTTGTTTGCTCCGTCCGTAGAGGGTAAGGTCATGGCAACAGTCGAATTCCACGCCAAATGGCTTCGAGTCACGACTGAATCTACGCATCTTAAAAGGAAGGCTTCCGTAAAGATAAGTAGCGACGCCTCAGGTAATCACATTAAAGCGCACATAACCCTCCAACAATTGGAAAGTTGGGCTAGGTTACATGACCTTGAAAGGGATCTCGCTTCCTTCAACGTATTCGACCATCGTCCTGTAACCCTGTTAACTAAAAGCGATTACGTACCACGGCATTTTAAGAGGAAAATCCCTTTTTTTACTTTCGAAGGCGAAAAATGTCCAATAACTGTCTTCAGACTTCTTGACCTTGTTGGGTTCCGGTGTGTTGTCTTGAGTCTTCGAAGATGAAATCAGTCATAGAGAGGTGTTAGAAATAAAGCCAAAAGAAAACGATTTCAACAGTGCTGCGGCATGCAACTTGAACGTGGTGGACTCAAATTAGGACCGTAATTTAATTATAGATGAAATTTATAACACCCGAGAACTCACTTATGACGTTAGGTCAATTAATTCTGGAGAGTCACGTCAACGCTTCTTCTCAAATAAAACTTGAGTAATGCAAACATTTTTTGGGAAATCCAAACTTTCCAACGCTTTGGAAGATTAAAAAATCCTGGAAAGAAACTAACACTTTGATTTCGTAATTAATTTCCTCCAATAAATTAACAAAAAATATTCATGTGCCTCCAAGATTATCCCTCTTTTGTGTATTGAGTAGGTGACAAATGGAATCCGTCGCCTCAGGCAAAACTGGGTCGAATTCGTTTTGTGTATTAAAATTAAAGCCATATTCCTGGAATTCCCCATAACATTCTAATTATGTGAATTTTAGCGGTAAGAAAAAGTATTGCTTTAATTTTAGTAAGATAATTTAATCAATTTCAACCTCAGAATGAGGAAAATACACCATGAAGAGAATCAATCAGAAACCCTGGGAGCCAAATGAAGAAATGAGGGATTTGATGACACGAAAGCAATGAATTTACCCGTATTCTAACAGTAACAACGGTCTTCAAACTTGATTCACAGGTTTCAATTATAATTACTATGTAATTGAAACTATAATTATATTGAATATAATTGAAATTATAAATTAGAATTGTATTTTTTAAATAATAAATGAAAACTATTTAATCCTTTCAGGCATAACATTGTGGTAGCCCATTATTCAATCCACAGAGTTTTTTATTGGATCAACTAGTTTCGACGATGACCTTAGAACCTGATAATGATGCAGTAGCGTTGAAACCAGTTGTACCTACCAATAAAAAACTCTGAGGATTAAAACATAATTGGAATTGTCGTTATTAATTCAAAAACAATTAACGTAAACACTTTATTAAATGGGAGTAAAATATCTAAAATAAAAAACTTCAGCCAGTAAACCACATTATCCATTTAAATGACATCACTTCTTTCGATTGACACACAGCACTTAGTTTTCTCATAAATATTGTATTTCTTCAGTAATGGAGGTAATAATAAAGAGAGATTGGCAAATTTTACGTATATAATATTAACGGCCCGAGATAGAATATTTCCTGGTTGCATTCAAGATAGCTGACAATTCATTGGGAACAATGTCAAACTATATGTTTGACACGCGGGGCATTGGCCAGAGCTTATGTGAACATTAGAGGATCTTCTGAAAACAACATTCACATTTTATGGATTAAGAGTAGTAAAAATAAAAAGTTAAAAATGTTTGCACCAAACCCGTCAGCTTAATTTATCAATTATCTGACAAAAGGTTTTCATCTCCACCATTCCCTTCCACTAATTGAAATTAATTTGGCTCTGAAAGACAGTTTAAAGCAAATAAATCGCTTAAATATTTGCTCAAGTTAATGCAAAGACAATCACTGAACCGTCATCTAGAGTATGTATGGAAAAGGCAATTATGGAAATTAAAAATCAACAAGTTCATTCTTGAGCATCGAAAAAATAATTTTAAAGCAAAGCAATAGATCTTCGGCGTTGAAGGTCGAGAGATAAGAATGCGACCACTGCTAACGAGATGGGCAATTATGAAACGACACCAGCAACAGAGTGATTAGTTTTCGAAAAAGGTTGTAGTCACACCCAAAAAAAAAAACCTTTCAATTTTTGGGGCTGCTAAAATATATCCTATCGCGGATTATCTTCAACTTTAATCAATACAATTTAGAAATAAGTCAATAGATTCAACTTCCAATTTAACGAAGCTGATACTGTATAAAGAATCGAGGAATAAAACAACGATTTCACAAGATGAGATAAAATTCTAAATGATTTGGCGCCAAGTGACAACACTACGGAAGGTCAACGCTAACTTTTACTATAGAACACATCTTATTTCTGAGGATTAATGCCACCCTATATATAGGGGATGTGAAGAGCTGAAAATAGCATGACTATGTATATGATTTCGGAGAGAGAATTAGGAAAACATGCCAATTCTGGGCAGTATCTAGTAATTGTGTCTAAACTGGGTGAAAAAATGCAGAATTAGAGAGAAATAATTATGCTGGGGTCGAAGTCAATATTCACGGATCCGCCAGTCCACGTTAAAGAATAGTCCCCTGGGCGCTCTTCGTTAATGGTAGACTAATACCTACGCCAGGTTTCTCTACTATTTCCCAAATTATCCTTTCAATACCATTCTACCCTCCTACCCTTAATTTCTTAAAAGATTTCAGTTTCCAGTGGCCTCTCTAACCGTGACACAAATCTCTCTCCAAGAACAACAAATTTTATGAGGGGATGGACAAAACATTTCGACACACTTAATAACAACAAATGAAGAGCACATAGAGGAAGTTTTTAACGAGAATACTACTGCTAAAAATAGTGATAGCATACAACACTCATGACACACTACGGTTGAACAATATTCAACATGAACATTCAGCTAAGTTTAGTTATACCCAAATTTGTAAACAAATGAAATGCTACCAACAAACTTGTAGCATTGAATATGGCATAATATGCACGATTTTAAGCTATCCTGGCGAAATTCAAGCTGAAAATCTTTTCTGATATTTCAAATATGGCGGAAATCAGGGCGTCAGGGTTCTGGCATTTTGTTATTTTAAAATATTACATCGATAATACGGATAATGGTTGCAAAATATCCCATCCAATTGCTGTAACTTAGAAATAAGTATACGAGAAATCCGCGGAGCACGAGTTCGTTCAAATCAGCCTTATTTAATACCTAGAAAAACCCGGATAAGGCTGAAGAAATATTACAACTCACTGGGTGACCACACTTACCACTGAATGTAATGTGACCACAATCCTCGGTTTTACTTCTCCCACCACTGAAATACAATATTGTGAGGTAAACCCGGAGGGTGATGGGACTATTGCTACAGATAGCCAAAATCGTAGTTTTCAAGCGCAAATTAAAGGTAACTTAAGTACTTGGAGTCAGATACGGGGTTTAAATCTGACGATTTCGTCAGTAAAGCGGAAGAGAAACATGGAGGAAGTAGCGAAAGAGGCCCTTTTTCAGAGGTAGGGTCATAGGGTCATTCCAACGATCTGGCTCCGCACAGGGGAATAATTAAGTCTTCGCGTTTCACTACCAAGGTTCTAAAGGTCGCAAACGATTATTTCCAATTCCAATATGTTCAGTCTGTCAATCAAATCAGTTCTGATCTTCATACGGCTTCATTCATTTGTTTAAATGGGCTTCTGCGATGGGTCGCGCATAATATCAGCGCATTTCGACCCGGATTTGTTTGTACCGTAAAAATAGCCGCGAAAGGTGCTACAGATACCCTGACACTCTAAGCTTAAACAACATCGATGCCTACTCAGTGCTGTCCTCATACCTCCGCTTCTCAAGCGAAGGAACGAGCTTCCCTCTCCTTAACCTTACAGTTCGCGCAGGAAACTACCACCGTGCTTTGCTATATTTCCTAAAAGGCCATCCTCGCTTTAACCAGAGCCAAGACGCAGAAGGCAACCTGTGGAAACATCGGGTGTCCAAAACCCTTTAGGCCAGTTGACTCCGATCATCGTGCTAACAACCACATGGCATGCGCTAATGCTAGGTAATAGACTGAACCGCGAACCGGCCACGTTAATCAGGTCGGTAACGCGCTAGCATGCTAACCTTAATATCGCGAGCTGTTATTGGTATAGGTGTTCAGTCAAACGGAGATACATAACCGGAGCAGCTGAAGCACCGTAAATCCAAGTCTGCTACTACTTGAAACCGCTCTCCGATGGATGCCACGAGTCAATAATCCCACTTGCACAGCCAGATAAGACTAAATCAACCGTAATACCTCTACTACCCCTGATCCTAAACACGAAGCTTCATACATACCCACGAGAACTAAAGCTAGCTTTCAGCAAGCAAGAATTTTCGCGATCAAGTCCTGACTTATCTCAAGGTGAAGGTTAACTACCTTGGACACTTCAAACACTTCATTTCCCGCCATTTGAAGCTGGTCAAATACTGGGGACAATAATTCTGACGGGAGAATTATGGAAAAAAATATCAGAGAATTTTTTTTTCATATTTCACATGACATGATAATTTCAATTATGCTGAGAATAGTTCTTAGCATTTAACAAAGAATATATAGCAATGATGATAACTTAGCAGCTTATAAAGGGAAATAGTTATTTCTGCGATGAATATAACATCTATGTTAACTATGATAAAAAGTATGTCCACGATACATGATATAGATATTTCTTTTTCACTCTCCCGGAATGAGTAAGCACTGAAATTTGATGAAAATTAAAGAAATTTCACACAGCTGCGCAGTGGAAGAAAAAAACAACAAAAGGATGAGGAATCTTGGAATTAAATAGAGGTTATATCAGCCTGAACCGCAAGAGAAAGACAAAAAACTCACAAATCACGTCACAAGCTTCAAAAGGCTGCAGGAGAGGGGGATGAGACTCGTATACATTCAGATTTATAATAAAAGAAAGAAATTTATCAGGCAACAAACGGGGGAGATAACGTAGAAGAAAGATGAGATAGCGTCGTATAAAGGGATGTCTTTAAAAAAAAGTATAATCCAGAAAAAAAGATAAGTTTACGACGCTAGTCTGTCGGGTGCCTGTGACGCAATGCGCTAAAAATGTAATTGAGTCACAGGTGTAAGATTTCACGCTCTTCAAAACTTTTCCTCCAAAAGTGTACAACTAGAGAAAGCCGCGAATGGGAAAATATTTACAAGGCATAACCGCGTAATTTGTAAAGAAAAACAGACATCTGCTGCCTTCGCACAAAGCTGGATATCAGTTTATATTTGTCCTCAACGGGGAAGAAGGCACTCCAATAAAGACAAAAATAGAGAAAGAAGTGGAATACAAAATTTTCCGAAAGATTATTTTCCCGCAACTTACTAGCTTTTTACAGACAGGTTATTTTTGACAAATCCATTGACTGGCATCTATCCTCATTATATTAGCTCAACTTACAAGCCTTCAAGGTTTTTGTATTTCTTTTTCCAATGAAATGTTTTACGTCTTAAATCTGCGCAGTGCCATTCGCCAACAAAGCGGCGATGGTTTAAGGCATCTCTCGCATTCATGACCTAATGATTACTAGTTAGCTTGAGAAAAGTATTTACACACCGGGATAATGACGGTAACAGATAGGGAGGCGGCTGGGAGACAGCAGAGGAGATCACAGGGTAGGAGGACCTACTCAGGATCCATCAGTAACATTGTGGGCTGAAAAGGCGTAAGGAACAAATAAAGAATAAAGAAAAAATCAACGATGAGACCATCGCCTCATAAAGAAAAAACTTGCGACTGTCGTCTTTATATCTCACTTCCTCTCCTCTTTGCTTCGAGATCTTTTCTCTCCAAATCTCTCTCTCTCCCTTCCTCCTTTTCCTTTTTCCCAACTTCTCCACTTTCCACCCCACACCACAACCCAAACGGGGACACATAAAAGACGCCCTGCGGCTGGCGTAGGGTGGAGGAGGGAAAGAAAGGGAAGTGAAGGAAGCTCCAGAAGTTGAGGGAGAGAAGACGAGGAGAGGGCAGAGAGCTGACGAAGGAGAAGAGGGAGAGAATGCGAGGTGGAGGACCCTCCAAAGGGCTCGGCCCCTCCTCTCCCTCCGTGCCTTTCGAGATGCCGCGGGAAAAAAAAGACGGGAAGGGCGAGGCCGAGTCGATTATCTCGACCCTCACATACACGACCTCTCACCAAAAAGTACGAACACACGCAGAGCGCTAATCCGACGTCGTTCGAATCCTTGAGAGACTGCGCTTAAGATCGGTTTATGGATACAATTGGGGCTAAATTAGCTTCAACACTTGTGAAATTAATTTGACAACCTAACAAATACGAATTCACGAAAAAAATAACTCACGCTCGATCCAATCTTCCCGCATTTAGAGAAGAAAGGCTTCTCGGGATTCCATCCGAGTTGGAAGGTCCATGACCAACGTTTCGGCCACTTACACTGCAGCCGTCCTCAGGGTGATGAGATGCCAATGAGCGGAATTGTCCCAAATAACATCACCCTGAGGACGGCTGCAGTATAAGCGGCTAAAACGTTGGCCATGGACCTTCCAACCCGGATGGAATCCCGAGAAGCCTTTTTTCATTCTATTTACCGGGATAACCTGAAATCTTTCATCTCAGCATTTAATTTATGTACGCCAAATGTTCTCCGTACACTCATCGTATTGTTTCGAAAATCGGTAGGTATTTTAAGGTGATTTGCTACGATACATTTTTCTTTCTTCATTTTACTCTCTCCTTATCAGAGCACAACAATACACAAATGACTGACAGAAGGTATTGGAGAAAACGATGGAAAAAGTACCCAAAAGTTTCTTTCATTCCAAATGAAATAAGATAATAGTGCTGGGATAATTTATTTTCATTACTAACATTGGTTTCAAGCAAAGCATTTTGATGAACGCTATTTCTCCCGGTAGACTGGAAACTCACGTTTCCTCTACTTGCTTAAATTGTGTGTGACCTTTAGTCTTCCTATAAATCAGTCGATGCCTCCTCGGTGATAAAAACATACCATCAGATACCGGTGTATCATACTATCAGATTGAAGCGAGGGAATTACCGAACGGACATGTTAACAAGGTTACTTTTTTCCGGAATAATTAGATAGATCGTAATAGCTTTCTTTGAGGCCGTATAGACTGGCGAATAGGCAGGTAGCTTAATTAGTTGAAGTATACAGCTGTATTACTAATATGCTAACCTTTACCTATAGCATTTTTCAAACGACTGCTTTGTTTTCGATAATGGCATGTCTGTATGAATTCATGCCTTCATTCCCCATCACGTTTTCTAAAACTTATGCAGCATAAGCAGCAAATCATGTTTTGGTGGAAATTCGCCCCTGTCATACACCCGAGGTAGCCTGCACGGTGCTATTTAGATGTTCTCCAGGTTAGTGACAAGAGTGAGAGATGAGAACATTCGTAATCCAATTTTTTACCGATTTCAGACTGATTTTTCAAAGATTAATGGTTCTGATGGAGAAGAAGAAAACTTCAGAGATAAATATCTAGCTACAGATTTACAGCTCAATCAAAAATGATATTTCGTAGAGGAACTACGCAATGGGCTCAGTTAAAAAATAACTGTTGGAAATATCCCATGGGCCAAAGACCAAATTTTCAATGCAAAAATACGTGTACTATCTGTTTTTTATGTTTTTTTTAATGGAAGGTATATTTTTATACAATATATTATAAGGAGCGTTTGCACCTAAAACAAAATCAAAGTAAATGAGAAACAAGCCATCCGCATTTGACGCTTTGCTGGACAACAACACATAAAATTTTATTCCGTAAACTCCAGACGCGTCTTTCTCTCTCTTCTTTTACTAGTATCACAAAGATGAGGCCCACAACAGTTTGTAACAGCGTAAAGAGGTACAAAAGGCACATCGTGTGAACAAAGATCCTCTAAATGTGGAGCCCTTCAACAAATGATATAAGAAAATATTGAATCAGAGGAAAACGATGTCTGTTACAAGGTTTAGAATATACCAGGAAACAATCCAATTTATTGAGATGGATAGATAGAATCACAAAATTACTGAAGATAGTAGGCTCTAAGTAGATAACCGATTCTGTTTGAGTGACGGATGAGATCATGGTTTCATAGCTATATATTAGAATCATGCGAGTCATAGAATAAGAATGATGTAATGAAACCGAACGATGTCTATTGATCTATAATCTCTTCAATTAGATTATTTGATAGGATATCGCTAAGAATACCTTAATGCTCATCACGCGATCAGTTGGAACTCCAAGATTGCACATACTCATGTGATTTGATCGGCAAACTGAATCAGTATTGAGATGGAAAGATACGAATCATTGGATCCCATATTAATCGGTAGACTATCAACTTGTGGGTATGCAAAGCAGAATATATGGGTGAAATAATGCAATAAAGGAATAAAATAAGGACAAAAGCCAGGACGTCAAAGCGAGCAGAGGTGTATTAATATTCACTCTTCAAGAAAAGAGTTTAAAGAAACACAGCGCGCCTTACTTAAGGTGGTCCCATCATAAAAGGGCATAATTGTCATTTGATTCATATTCTTGTCATTAACAAAAAATATCCTCTATCTCACAGAAACAGAAAACTTTTTATTACCATTTTAATTTTCTCGCACATTGAACTTGAAACTACATGGTGTTAAACGCGACCATTGAGGTATGTGGAGAGATCACTTGCTAAGCTGGCCAATGCTAGAAGCTGAAGACAATCCGCCATCTTCGTTAACAATCACTTTCCTAAAGCGTCTGCGGGCTTACGCACTAATTTTGCAATTTTACTATGTTTGACTTACTAGAAATCAGCAAGCTCTTACTTCTCCACTTAGTATCTTCCACAGTTTTATTTTAAGAGTACTATTTATAATGAAACTGAGGAAGATACAAACTGTGATTTATAACAATCGTAAAATCGAGTAGAATCCATAGTACTAAGCAGCTAATATATGCTAACTAAGCTGTTTCAAGAGTAACTTGCCTTACAGTTCAAACAAATTGTTGATGTTCTTACTTTACGTGCGATAAATACGTGTGATAAGTACGCAGTAAGTGCACAACAATACTTCAGAGCAGTATTATTGTGCGTCCTACTATTGTGCTGTCCATAGGAAAAGATAACTAAAAAGATTATAGAGATAAGGCGAAATGGAAGAAACACGAGAAATTAATACTTTTCATCTGATATAATTGCCATTTTCACGGAATACTGTTTATTAGACGCAAATACTCCCAGAAAAAAATATAATAGACGCATACATACATTGAGGAGGCCTCAATGATTATAAGCGTATTTGTGGAATAATCTGCATATTTCGTTACTAAATTTTCATTTTCAACAGCGAACTCAAGTCATCAGCGTAAGCAGGATTTTTCCCAATAAAAAAACGGTGAATTCATTATTTGTTTCATCTCAAACAGTCAGAGAGAAAGCTAGCTTATCGATGAGAAGAGATTAAGGGAGCACACAACAATACTGCTCTGCAAAGCCAAAATACAGTAGATGACAAAATTACACATTTTGAAGTTAGAGCTGATTTTGTTATTTCCAACCTTGAGGATTTCAAAAAATTAAACAAAAGAAACCGTATGTGCTGTGGTTTGTTTGATATCACGTTCTGCTATCACCTTATCTTGAGTAGAAATGTCAGTTTTCTAGGCCAGATAACAGTAACTACAAGTCCTTCTTCCAGAGAATCTCATTACTTTTATTCCCGTATCGTTTATCTACATTCCGCATTTCCGGAACTGATAATCTAAGCATCAACTTAAGCTTGTAATATTTTCGAAGATGGGCTAGATGAAGAATCGAAGACTCGAAGATGAAAACTTAAGGATGCAATAACTCAGTCTTTTAAGACTCTCTAGTCGGTCTTTTAGCTTAGCAAGGCAGAATTGGAAATAACTACCGAAATTTTAGATAATTTTCATTTTCAACATGAGCCTCAAGGATAGTGCTCTTCAACGGGTAATCTGAAGACCGGAGCCGTAGCACGGAAAATTCCTGCCCGAACGCGAAAAACTTCGCTCCCGTCACGTGATGGCTATGTTGTGGCTGGCACACGCTGTGGACCCTTCATTTCTATAAGGCAAATGTCGCAGTAGTTAAAACTAGTAATTATATAGCACAGTATTTAATAAATAAATATTATCTGCATAGGTCAATATTTCTGCTTTAGCCGTCAGAAAGCCAGCGACGTATTTTTCCTATATTTGTCGGCTGGCAGGGGAAAAAAGCTTGAATAACGCTCCTCTAGAATGAGCATCAAGCAACAAGATGGCAGCTTTGAAGAAGAATCGACCGACGACCGACGAACAGAGACGGAATTGATTCGTAAGGTTGGCCTCTACAAATCAAGAAGAAACACGATTGTAGATGGGGCTGGGTAAAGTTCGAACAATCATCGCGAGGGCCGTCTCTAACCGATGCCATGAGTCAGCTCTCTCCGGAAAGATCTCCGTCGCCGTGACCTTAACGACACGGCACCTGTTAATATTCATCTGAGATGCGAATCAGATGGTCAAAGGCAATACTCAAGAGTGTGCAGTCGGTTCGAGTTAACTTGTCAGCTGGTCTTAACGCTGGAGGAGACAGAGGGAACGATGAGACTTTGCATCATCCAGCATGCACAGCGAGCGCTTGGGCGAGTTTTCTTGTGGGAGTGATAGTTTCCAACGATATCTTCTGAATTCGATTATCACGCACCACCTAAGTTGAGACTGAGTAAAACCAGTAAGTACATTATGATAAGGCCATATATTTTATGTTGAAAAAACAACTTCGGCAGCGATGACTATGGGTGTTCATTAATGGGGGTAGAGTTGGTTAGGGAAAACAAAAACTTGCGGAGAGTGAGCCAGATTTCACACAAAGATATTAAGCTCTTAGTTGATTTAATAGACATCAATCAATCGAATCTAGCATTATAAGCCACTTTCAATGCATTTGAGAGCGTAATAGCACTGTTGATGATGCTGATGTAGTGCAACGCAAGCGAGTTCTGCAGTTGTTCACATTTGATTGTTTTCTGAGTACATCACGGAGGATCTTTCCTTAAAAAGATACAAAAGACAAATAACGAGAGTAAGTAAATGGCTTTGTATACATACTGCGTCTCTAAAATAAGCTTCACTTTGAATTTATTTCAGAGTAAATCAAAACTTCCAAACACGAGAATGAAGAGATGGAAGAATGTGTCCCTACCTTCTCAGGGAATATCACCTACAACTTTACGCTTTCAAAACAGGCCCATTGATCACAGTGTTTTTAAAAATAATAGTGACATACAATGAATTAGTAATCTTACTCATCTCCTTCCCAGTTTAAAAGATGTACATGATAGGATGTGACTTTCCTATTTTAAATAAATAAGAAAACCATGCCAAATGGCTAGCGTTCCCATCCTTTGGGATGATCACGCCACAGTTCAACCATGGAGGAGAGAAAAATTCCGACCACAAAAAACACGTAAGTGGCAATTTTATATCTTTGACGGAGAGAAGAGCATTCATACGGCATGTTGATTTATTCATTCTTGACGGGGAAAGCAGAGATGGAGATCTCATCGATCAATAACTAATACTTCGGTATAGACACACGGGTGAAAAACTAACTGACATTGAGGGATCCACGCTTCGCAACAGTATGTTATATTAAGAAGGCGCTGCATCCGAGCCTGTTGCAACACATCATCACGGCAATCCGAGCGCGGTTACTGGCCGGTCGATTTGGTCTCTCAGGAATCTATGACATCACTCGAGGACCTTCACAACAAGAATAGATTCGATGAGTGTTTCACCACGAGGCAACTACTTGACAGGAATTCAAATGGGGTGATTTCCAAGCGATAGAAAATCAGGGGAAATGACACATATTTATACAGATAAACAAAATGAAGGGACGCGTTACGAAGATCGCCAGCCCAGGTAAGACAAAGGTCAACACGAGGAAGAAAATACGAAGTTGACTATGCAAAAACTATGAGAAAATAAAAAGTATCAATGGAACGAAGTTCTGAGAAAAAACTTTACACTGAAGAAGTTCATTCACGCTGGTGCGTCAAGCAATAAAATGATATGGGTATGATTAAGAACATAGGATCAATACTCAAACTTCAATTAATATAACAAGTCAGAAGCGGTAAATCATGAAAGCAAAGAATGATGCAAAAACATAAGAATGAATTCAAAGAAAGAAATTTGACTTTTCAGACCTGAAATAAAACAGTATATTTTCATGAAAGGAATATACTGCAAATGCTTATTTATCATAAATGTCTCCACAATCAATTTTCGAACATCCATCGTGATTAAATTGTTGATCGTCAGTATAATGTTATATTTTATATTGCTATTATTAAGTATCTTGTCAATGTGAAGGTGAATATTTTTGGAAGTGTAGAATTAATTACGCGCAGCAATAAATGAAAACCATAAATAATAAATCATGTCGTTAAAAACGACAAACAGAAGAATAAAATTTGAACAAAGAATTATACAAAGGCACATATAAAGGTGAAAAAATAGGCTGAAAGAAATATACGCTTGGCTTCGCCTCGAAGAATTCCCTCAGGCATCCGTCTTTCCCACCACCTCACGTCGTCTCCGGACGACTGGAAATCGATCGCCACCAAATGAAGCCAGTTCATGACCAGCAGCGATGGGTTGTGGAGCGAAACTTTTTAGGTGCGGAGCCACCACGATGTGGATGTGTTCGAGGAGGACAGAAGAAAGTCAGAGGCGGGCAAAGACGCAACCCGGCGGATGAATACGTGGGCGGGGTGAAAGGAGTACGTAGACCCACATCGAGCGGATATGGACTTCGAGGCGAAGCACGGTGAACTTGGATCCATTCGACGCTTTGCAAACGGAGAGGGGAGGGGACATCCACACAACCTCATTTAGCTCTGTGTGACATTTGGAGCCAACATCAATCCTCCACACCGTCGATTCCCCCATTGGGATAACCACCAATTTACCTTATCTCTACCTCAAGCTATCATTTACGTTTGCGGCTGTTTATACCCCCTTTCTTCCACAGCTATAAATCCGCACACTTCCACGAAACGCAAACGATCAAACCAGTACAGCTAACTTTCGGAGTAATATGTACATCATCACTAAACTCCTTTCCTGCCTTTCTGAATTATTGCATTTCCAGCAGGTATTGAAATTCGCTGGTAATTTCTTTTCTATGATCAATTAAAGAAATTCAAATATTGCTCACTTATATCACTGAGAAATAATTACGATGTCAGTAGGAGAACATATTGTCACATGATCAAGGCTTCTGAGCCTGTAAAAGGTTTGAACTGATCGTTTTCCATACTATTTTCCAGTTAAAACCATTACTGGTTCCAACGTTTTTTCATATAGATAAGTGAATAGGGTGACTAAATAAAAGATATACGATATCCCAACATTTATTCACAGATTTATTTATAGTGATATATTACCTCTACATGCGGTCGGCGCATAAAGTTTATGCGTATGCCGTTAGCATAAAATCTATCGCTACGAAGTTCTTGGACGACACTATTATTGAGAATTAAATTACTTCAAATGACTCATAATTACCTCTTGGAAGAAATAAATGGCCAAAAAAAGGCAAGATCGGGATGAAAAATTGGATGTGGCAAAAAATTATTTCCTCCATTATAATAACTGCAGAAATTATATTTTCGAGAAAATAAAAATAAACTGGCACAGGAATTTCTATTCGATATGTTTCATATAGTTAAGGTTATTCTATGCGACCAAAATTCAGCTAACTTCACCCAATTATACAAGGATAAACCTTGTAGAATACATGCGTAGAACAAATTAAAAACCACTAACGATAAAAGTATTCTCCACTATGACTAATTTAATACAGAAAATCAACAGCACGAATCACCACTCACACCACTGCTACCAAATTCTGATACAGTACCCCATCATAACATCACCACACCATCAGTACCACATCTATCCCGCTCCGCATGTCTGTTTCTGTTGAAGTCATATGCGTTTTAAGAAGGAAATATCAGTCTGCTAAGTAAGGTCTGTAAAATAACCTCTGTATGATCCATGCATTGAGTCATGGGTTGAAACAATATCTTTCGTGTTCCCTTGAACTCGCGGAATATTGATCGTTTTAATTTGCCCTTTAAGGTACGCCATTTTAGGCGCCCTAAACAAATGTTATCTTGAACGCCAAAAATTAAATAAAAATGCCGTCCAGTTTGGTATGCAACGGTAGCATCACCTCGCATGCTGACGTAAAAGCATATATCTGAGAAGCTGACAATTTCCAAAACCAATTATTTCGCACTACATAGACGGTCGCCAAGATTTTGAGGGATGTTAGACAATGTCAAACGCAAGGGTACATTAAAGATCAGGAATTCCCGGCTGGTTGAATGTTTGTTTGAGTAGGCTACGGACGACTATGGTCATTTACACCAGGGGTCGGCAAACTTTTTAACAGTTGGGCCATATTTATAAATATTAACAACTTGACGGGCCGGTGTGTTTGTAATGGTTATAATACAATAATCCACTTCCACATTTTAGTAGAAATACCTTTTATTTGATGAACTTCTAATACAGTTTAATAAACAAAACTCAAGAATATGCAATTAAAACTAAATTTTAAGTTACAATTGTTACTGTTACAATTACAATAACAAACAACACTAATTAATTTGACTGATCATAAAATCTATCGACACTAACACAATACACACTAATCTAGCGCTATACTGCACGGCGTGACTCAACTACCGGGAGGACTGAGGAGTAATGATCGTCCAAGATCTCCACCAGTGTTGCCACATTTTGAAAACCAACTATCGTACCTGGGCATGAAAATTGTCGTACTTTCGGGTAAAATTATCGTACTTATATTTAGATTAGGATTAGAACAAACTTTTTTAGGCGAGGGAACGTCTTTATTTGAAACCATATTTTACCACGTCAGTACCGTCTTGGGATGTAACCGCGAGCCGGATAAAAATCCCTCGCGGGCCGCTTTTGGCCCGCGGGCCGTAGTTTGCCGACCCCTGATTTACACCATTGAGATGGGCGGGTTAAAGGGAAAGAGAGGGGAAACCTGGCGTTGGCATTAGTCTGCTTTTTAAGAATGATGCAAAAAGATCCTCAGTTTAACGTCCATCCGAAGGATTGAGAGCCAGGTATTGAAGTAGGGATCGGGATTCCTCTGATAAATCCCCTCCTTCACCGGAATTTGAACCCAGACTCTCATGATGGGAAACCAGAGTTACAACCTATATGCGAACGCAATCATAAACGAATTCTCGCTTTACCAGGACAAATCTCATTGAAAATATATTAATTAGCAAAAAAATCTCCGCATGTGGTCACCAAAAATACAAAAAAGGAGCGCAAGGAACAATTATCGATTTCTTCCACCAGCTTTCAATTGACGAGAGAGCTTTGTTCCCCTAGCTCATCCACTGGCTTTCATTCTCCTCTACTGATATCCACCTTCCGCGTCTTTTCGCCGTGGTATTTTATCCTCTTTAAGCCCGCAGCAGATCCCTTTATCGCTTGGAACTATCACCTCGTCGCCCCGGTAGCGCCAGCACCGCGATCACGGTCCCACTCCGTGAGGACGATGCAGCCACGACGCAAGGGCTCGCCGTGCGGCGATTGTCTCTGATTGACCCCTCAATCACATCCATTTGGGGAGGTAACAGTCGAGCAAAGAAATTGGCAGGTCGGAGGAGAGCGATAAAGTCGAAGGGATGTGTGGTGGGAGAACTGAAGCAGCGTGGAAGGGATGAAGCAATCGACCAAAAAAAACGAGAAACGTAAGGTTCGGCTCAAAGAGCAAAAGTGACAAACTATCATTTCTTTTTCTTTCGCCCACTCGCACCCATCGCAAATGAAAGATTGTTCATCGCAAATCTCATCTGAAATAACCGATTTTGATTCGATACGTTAAAGTAGTATTCATCGCGGTACTATAATTCAATTTAAGTTACCAACTCAATTAAGCATAATACACAATGCAAAATATTCACATTTTCACACTCCTTTATCATTAACAATCGACACCAGTCGTTGAATTTTGAGAAAAATACAACGAGGAAGTAAAGGAGAGAACTATGATTGAGGGCTGACGGCTTAATTTCCATAGGAAAACTCAATACTCAGCTTTTTCAAACTTCAACGACACCATCCAACAACAAAATTCAAGCCCATAACTGAGAAGAAAGGGTAATCACAATTTCCCTTACATGTACTTGCCCTATTCTTTGCACGACGCCTTTGCTCGAAACTCGTCAGCATCCGGGGTTTCAATTGCATGCGCAATATCATTTTTTTCCTTTCCTCGCGGTATACCTGGCTTAATTAAAGAGCAGAATCGCCACTGCGGCACTGCCTCGCTTAAAATCACCACCACTTGCCGTGGACTACATAAAGAGTGGCTCACCCACCCCTTGTGATGCCCACGCGCGTTTTAATTCCTCCCAGCGAGGGCGCCATAAGCGGATGCACGAACCCTCTTAACCTCTGCACCTGCGACAATGCCTCCCACGGAGCAATGAAGCAGCACGGCCCAAGGTTCAACTACCTCTTGGCTTCGTTTAATTTTCCCCGCAACGCCTTGAAGAGGGCGGTTCTCACCTTCTAAGGGAGAACTTCACCGCTACCGAGAAACGATTCATTCAAAGCAACCCTCATACTCGTAACATATGATATTGCTCTTACAACAGGAATAAATCAATTTGACAATAGAAAGACAATTTTGAAGCGAATAAGAATCGGTAGTGGTGAGACTGAAAAGTGAATTAGTTCAGCGGATGCGGAAACCGATTGAGGGAACGAAGACAATTTTAGGGCAAGGGGATGAAAGATACGTCCAGAGAAATAGCAATGTGTTACTTCCATTTCATCGTAATGCTTTATGCTTTTTAGTTTTCAACGCAATTTTATTTGGTTATTGATGGATATTCTAAGTTCTGTTTAAATAAACACATGACGCTACCTTCTGTGCGGCCATTTTTGACTTTAGAGGTCAGAATTTCACGGATACTAATTTGTGACCGACGTTTTATCGAGTGTTTGTTTGAATTTTAAACTAACATTTCCTTCAGTCCCCCAGTATACCCATATTAGATATAGATTTTGGAAAATTTAAACTTTAGTTCAATAAGTTATTCAGGAATAAGTTATCCATTTTGTTAGAGCATTTCATGGAATAAACAAGAAATTATGCATGCAGACCAATTCTTAACTCAAGTTCACAAAAACTTACATACTGAATCCCCTTAGGGAAGTTCAAGACGGCATCCGAGTATCGGAGTACAAATCTAGTCCAGGAATACAAAAAATACATATTAACTTACGCAATGGGTACTAAAAATAAAGTGAAGAGGAGAAATTATGAGGAAGTGACATACGCTTTCAGTAGGGACTTAAAAAACGAGGGACTGGAGGCGCATGGTGTGAATGACAAGGACGGACGGAGTAACCAAGGAAGTAAGCCGAGAAACCAAACGACGGGTGGAGTTCAGCGAAACCGCAAGATAAACGAGGGTTGTGGCGATCCGACGAAGACGTTTTGCAAGTCACGACGACACGGGTAATGAGACGAAGAGGGATGAGAATGCAACGCAAAAAGCACACGGGGAAACAAAAGGGACGGTTTGGCGTTTTACACGAGAGCGAAGGTGGGAGTCGGAAGAGGGCGGAGAATGGGTTTTAAAATAGAGAAGAAGGCTGAGATCACGGCCGTGCCCTTGTGTCATAGCCGAAGACATCTGTCTCGCTCATCCCCTTTTCAAGGTACGACTTACTACCCAAGGGGTGGCGTAGAGGAATGGAATGGGAAGATTTAGCTGCGTATTCAAGACTCAAGACATGCGCCATTATGGCTGGAGCAATAAATGGTATTGTCGAGGGCTGCGTAGTAGCGGGAACAAGGGTAGGGGGCACGGGAGGAAGGAAGGCGACAATGACTGGGAATGTTTGAGACGGAAAAGGATTAAGACAGATGAATGGGATGACTGGACGGAGAGAAGGGGTTATACGGAGTCCTGAAATACACAGGGGGGGAGAAGATAGAGGGAAAGCTGCTGGTGAGAGGGAGGCACAGGAGATTGGGATATCATTAAGAGAACTAAAGGCAGGAGAGGAGGGGATAAATGTGGGAGGCTATGGTAGCGAGTGGTCCCGCCCCGTTGCCATGCATGGAAAATGGCTCTTAGGTAAGAGGAGGAGGAGGAGGCTACACGAGAAAGTAGACTTGGATGGCAGCGGCGAGAAGCTAGGAGGGCATATTGGAAGAAGACGAATGTTTTACAACCACTTTTCGTCGCAGCAACAATTGGTCAATTCCGCCCACTCTAATTGACAGGAAGAGTAGGAAAGAATGGATTTTTGCCCTTGGAAGGGCAGCGTAGGCTATTCATATATATCGTGCGTCCAACTACGCCTTGCAGCCGCCACCGTGGATTGGTATCGCGTGCTGAGAGTAGGCTCGATTTATTAGTTTGATACGGTTTTATTCCACAGCATAAGTGACTAGCACATGGAATTTCTCATGCAAGGGAAGAAATAAATCTAGCAAAATTTGAGAGGAAGAGACGGGGTGTTTATATAACACGGCTCAGATGATATGAATCATAAAAACGAATTGAATAATGGACAGGAAGTTCTTCCTCGAGATTTTCATTGTGCAGAAGCACTTATTCATACGAATTTTACTTGAATGATAACAGAGCTTCTGCCATAAACTGCCTCTAATATATAACGAGTCGACGAGGATAAAAGTAACGCCATGCATTCGACGATAATAACACTCGTAACAACGTCATTAAGGTGATCTCATTATAAAACCAACATTTTAAGCAAGAAACTGATGCATATGCTACAATTTCATCGTACACACCCGGTAGGATTCAATAGGGGTATAAGAAATTACCATATACTTTCACCAGCCAACATTTTTTTCAGGAGAACGAATGATAAAAAGCGTCCCAAGGATTTAAAGAGTGGTAAACGAAGTAAAAGTCCTCGTCAAACCAGCGCTCAAACTGCAAACTTATGGACATTAAAAATAATACGAGTAGCAGTAAAGTTTCTGGTGAGACTCGACCTCAAGGACCAACATAAAAAGTTGAAATATTGACAGCGCTTCCCAAGACCCTTGAGAGTCGTGGTCTACGAGGCTATGGGTCTCTATAATGGGTGAGGGGAGATGGAGAGGGAAAAATGGCTAGAGGAAGCAATAAAAAGCATAGAGGAAAGATGAAGGATAGAGAGGGGGAGCTTGAGGGCGAGCGGGCGAAAGAGGAGCTCTTCCAATCCTCCACGGGAAGATGGGAATGGAACGGAACGGATGAGGAAGCAGCTGCCGCGAGCCGCCGAATAAGGAAAGCGAATGATGAGACACGGCGAGTGAATAAACAGATTAGAAACCCCTAGTCTTAGGGAGAAAGAAGAAACGACGCGTAGTATGAGGGACTGAAAACGATAGTAAATTCAAAGGATTACCTCTCATGAAAAAAGATGCCTAATCCACGCCGTCACTGCGGGCCAAACTGGAGACATACTAACACTAAAGTTACTGTCACCAGCTGCGTTCACGAAACTGTCATACACTATCGATGAGTTTTAAGTTTAAATTCCACATATACGCTCATACAACTGACGTATAGGTGCATTTCAGTGAAAACCATCCGCTACCACTGGCTTTCGATTATTCATCACCATAATAAGCATTCAAAATTCATGAATTGAGTAGAATCATCTTTAGCTGAACCAAATAGTTTCAAACATATAATCATGTGAATAAAATCGACAATTAAACTCTATTAAAGTGTTACATTCAAATTTTTAAAAACGCAGATGTTTATACTGGTATTCAAACTGGGTGCGTAGATTATAATTTTAACGGCGCTACCGGAACTAAATATATTGACCCTCGTTAATGATGAAAAGCCAAAGCCTTAAATGCCTGCGTGAAAAAAGTCACGCTACGTCATATAAACAAAGGTAATCCATTAAACTATATGTCTTTAGCCCATGACAACATTTGAGCCAACATCCTTAAGAAACTGGTGAAGCCATTCCTATATCTACATCTACATCTACGTTATACCTTGCGAGCCACCACGAGGGTGTGTGGCAGGGGGTGAAGATCACCAAACATGCACTATTGCCATGCAAGTAGGATATTTAAGGGAGGCATGCTTAATAATAGGGTCACATGCAGCTAGGTGGTTAGTATCTACATAATAAGAAAGGGATTATTGGTTGTTATTACATGCATCATGCACTACAGACTACTCTAACTATATTTCACCTACCTATCCCTTTGCTACGCTGCCTATTGTTCTCTCTTATAGTACGCGGGAAAAATGACATTTTAAATCTATCCTAACGACAATCTATCTCTCTAATCTTGTTAATCTGACCTAATCAAACCTAGCATGATACGCAGGGGTTATTAATATTTATCTAACGTTATCTGTGAACAAATCGGTTTCCAATTTACTTAAAAGGTTTAACCTAAATTTTAACCTGCGCTCTGATAGTAATTCCCATCCTAGTTCTTCTATTACACTCGTAACACTTATACAATTACCATAACGGCCTTTAACAAACCTAGCGGATCTCCTTTGCACACGCTCTAATTCTTTTATCATACCTTCCTCGTACGGACCCCATATACTAGCGGCATATTCTAACTGAGGCCTTACAAGTGTAAAATAGCTTCTTTCTCGTACTCTCTCATCGCATTTGCCTAGAACTCTTTTTACGAATCCTAATCTACGGTTTGCTACACTAGTTATTTCCCTGATGTGTTTCCCCCAGGCGTCACCATCTTCAGTGATGGTGACGTCTGAGTATTTAATAGATTCTACGTTAGATATTTTCTTTTCTTTGATGCAATAACTATTCCGGGGAAAGCCATTCTTTTTCCAAAAGTTCATTATCGCGCAATTCTTTAAATTTAATTCTAGCTGCCAACTATCACACCAATCATCAATCGCATCTAAATCCTTAGCTAAAGACTGACTGTCCTCTTCATTTCTAATTTCCTTATACACTACTGCATCATCGGCAAAAAGACGGAGCTTGCTATTTTTTACTACTTCCTTCAAGTCATTTACGAAGAGAAAAAATAAAATTGGGCCTATCACGCTTCCCAGGGGAACACCCGATGAAACTTTTACTTCGCCTGAGCTGAGACTATATATTATTAGAGAGGTAGTATGAATGACTTAAAAGGTAATTGTCCGTACTGCAGAATGAAATTATAAAATAGATACAGTAAACATTACGAACGAGACGAAGATTACTCAATATCGATTGACTAAAATATCATGGCATACTGAGGAAAAGTTCCGTTTTCCAGAAAATAACATAATTATTCAACTTCCACCCAACGAGTAACCCAGCATAAAAAACGTCCGCCAGGAATATTGTACATTAGCATTCGTTTCCATTATATGTATCTTAAAGATCATTCGAATAATGACGCTCAACTCTGAAAAGCCTGGAGGCGTGAATACAATAAAACAAGATATTTATTCTATTGCACTTCACACTGCCTACACGCTTACTTAATCCTTTCCCTCGCTCTAAAAGAAATACAAATAGCTTATTTCAAGAAATGTCAGTAAGACAATTTGGACGTATGTGATACCCACTAAAAATTAATCTCCAATGACTCCAACAGATTGATTCGTTTATACGATTGCGTGGTCCGCAAAGGAAAGACCGGACTAGCTAAAAACGACAATTTTTCGTTTGCCTCCGAATGGCTTCATGTGATCTCTTTCCGTCCCATATGGCATCCGACCTCTTTTGGATATATTTTACGCGCCACCACCGCCGTTCTCGAGGATGATGTCCTTCCTTCTGAAGAGCCGTACACCGCGCATGAAATGGTCAACTCCCGGGGAATCGATTTGCAATAAAGATGACGCGCATTGAAGGGGACCATGTATTACAGCTTTTGGGAAGCCATTTCCCTCATTGTACGACCCACGGAAACAGGCGATTCCACCGATGAGAGTCGGTGGCTTTGAATGTCCTTTCAAAACAAAATGCCTCGACCGCGAAGGACGATTTTCAGGGCCGGCACTTTATTGAAAGCGATACCCTACGCAGTGCGAGAGATAGAAATACTGAAAAACTAAATCAGTAGCAACGTGAATATCTAATAAAAAATCCAGGCACGATTTTATTCAAATAAAAGGGTTAAAAATAATCAGCCACGAATAATCCGTTCGATTATTGAGGTCAGGGCAAAGTCAATATAGACGTGTTATGTACCTTAATACCTCACGAAATGACTTCAAGTCACAAAGAACAAAATGGCGGATAATATATCCAACGGATTACCTAGGAAATAATACCAATATTTTCACTGTGATATGTTAAACCGGATGTAGCCATGAGGTGAGCTTAAAGTTACAATGCTTAATTAATTACTCATTTTTTAAAATCTGAAATACTTCAAAAGAAATTAATACAAATAAATTTGGGATGGAAAATATTTCAAATTTACTTGTGTATCTTAAACATATTCCTGTTCACACGAAGACACAATTACATACAATAACTATTTTAAGCCAAAATTCAGCACTTCTTTGCACTTGAAAATTGTTTTTGCAGCCCAACACGTTCCGCTCAATAGGAATGAATATACATTCCATGTTTCCAATAATTTTAAAAACCTCCTATTTCGAGACCTAATATGAAAAGAGCAACAATGACTGCAGTGACAGAATAAAATCCAGAATGAAGCGTTGAAAATTTTCAATTGTGTATTTAATCACTTATATGGCAAGCATTACCGACCTCAATTACATTCACTTGGAGGCGCAGAATATTGGATGGTGCTAAGTATACGTTGATCGCATGAGGTTCAGAACCAATACTCGAGATCCAACAAACACCCCATTTCCCAAGAACCAAAAGAATAAGCACACGAAGAAGGTCAGTAGGGCTTAGGTTCCACCTAATAGTTCATCAGATTACAATCTTTCCAATGGTTTTTTTCTCTAAACTTTTCTTCGCGTACTTGGATGTAGCCGCAGGTAAACAAATTTAAAACGTAAAATCTGTTCACGAAAAGGAACTTATGGAACCAAGAACAATTTAACAGTATACTGGAGTATTTACTCCAAGCCAGTATAAGTCAATGCTACATATATTATAAGTCATAGTGCTGCATTTCACTTATCTAGGGAATTTTCGCTGACACTACTCACGTAAGCGGATTCTGAACGTATTCTCTCAAGTCAGCAGCTGATTACCTACAGCCACCTTGAAGGGGAACTGTTAATGGCAATGCCTAGGTTTTCCAGCTATGCTGGCTCTTTAAAGAAATGCAACGCAATTCACCTTTAAGCGACCTCTAAGCAAATCAAGGAAGTGGGCTTGGGGAAAATGACCTGGAGCAACTTCCCTCTTTACGCAACTCCCAATGGATGTACTTATCTCGCGTATTCGCGGCCGAGCATTAATAATTTGGCGACGGTGCGCTGTATATAGTGGTCCCTGAAGTAACAGAAAAGGAGGCGTAACTGAATATGAAGCAACAAAGTCATTCTGTAAACTACCCTGACATTAAATTTATCCATGCCTATTTCTACATTTTCTCTAGGAAAAGTCACACTCATAGAGTAGTTGTTAGGCCGGGAAAACTGGCTCATTTTTTATAATTCCCCCAAAAATTTCCCCTCTCACTACGATAAAATTCATTAATGGCTTCATGCACTCTCTCCTGTCCTTAATACTCCAAATAAACATTCTCTTCTACGGTATGCACTCGTGACTTTCTTGATCTACCTCTTCCTCTCGCACCATTCACTCGTCAATCATAAATCTATTTCACTATTCGACCCTTATCGATTATCTCAGCATAACCAAACCAAAGAAGCACGCTCCTTTCATATAGGTCCATTATTGAAACCATCAATTTCATTTTTTCACGACCCACACATTCCTAATTCAATTCTGGGGATCGGGTTGGTGTGGTGGTTAGAGTACTCGCTTACCACACGGGCGGCCAGGGTTCAAATCCCTGCTGTGGAGGATGTTTTCCAGAGGAACCCGATCCCTACTTGAGTGTCTTGTGGAGGGCACTTCAAATGGAGTACTCCGTCTGTAAGATGAGACGTTAAGCCGTAGTCTCCTTGGCGCCTTTCGTTAAGAGCAGGCTAATTCCGACGCCGGGTTTCTATCCACCCTTCCTCCCTTACCTATCCCCTATGTCACAAATGACCTTAGCCGTCGGTCGCCTCCCCAAATATCCAATCCAATCCTAATTCAATTTCACATATGTATATGGCAAGCAATTCTGATTCCCCATTCGTAAAACTAGTCTTGTACAAAACGCTGATAATATTTGCCCATATTCGCACTTACCATTAATCGTCAAGGTAAAACTGGTACTTACCACATTTAACGAGCATCATATTTATTTCTCATCACCTACCGGTCACTTGAAGATGAAGAAGATCGATCACTCGACCTTTGTGACTAACGTACGTTTGGATGGTGGAAAACTACTATTTTGACATATATATCTATGGTTAGTTTACCGTGGTAGAAAAAACCATCACGGTCAGGGCGTCCGCCTTAAGATTTCCTATCCTTGAAATGGATTATAATGGTAGGAAACTAGTAATGTTAACGGAAAATTAGGTACCCTATTTCTACTTCACGCTCTCTCTCTCACTCGGAATGGATTACGACAGAAGAATGATCTACCAACTACACAGGAAGCAAGTCGTCATAATGCGAATGAGAGACGGAAGTCGGATAGGAGCTAAAATTAGCAAAGGAGTAAGACAAGGATGCAAACTCTCACTAGTCCGTTTCAACATGTATTTGGAAGAGGCCATAAGAAAAGCTCAACAAATTGGACGGAAAGGATTAAAGATAAATGGAGAAGAAATAACCATACTCCGCTTCGCAGATGATATTGCAGTCACAGCTGGAAATCGCGACGATCATCAAAGGTCACTAAATGTAATGAACCAAGTTCTTCAAGAATACAGCATGAAAATAAATAAGACGAGGACAGAAATCCTAACATGCGGAAGAGAGAAGCTGAATAATGAAGTCACCCTGAGAGGAGAGTGAATTCCTTCACCTATCTTGGAAACACCATTACGTGGGACGGAAGAAGTAAAACAGACATCAAGCGGAGAATAGTGCAAGCTAAGAAGGTGTTCATGGGGAAAAGACAACTGCTGCGCTCAAATAAGATAAGACTACAAACTAGGAAACGGAATGAGAAAACTTTCGCGTGGAGCGTGGCACTCTATGGATCGGTAGCATGGACCATTAGAAAAGCTGACCAGAAAAGACTAGAAGCCTTCGAAATCTGGTGCTGGAGTAGAATACTGAAGAAGAAATGAACGGACAAATTAAGAAATGAGGAAGTGTACAGAAGAATTGAAGAGGAGAGGACCATATGGAGCACCATACAGAAAAGAAGAACGAGATGGATTGAACACACCCTGAGACCCAATGGGTTTGTGAAGAACATAATTGAAGGAGAAATAGAGAGGAAAGTCCCCAGAAGAAGACCCAGGAATGAGTTCATGGACCAAATAAAGAGAAAAGTACATAGGGAGAGATACCAGGAGGTAAGGGAACTAGCATTAGATAGGGAAGGGTGTAGGGCTGCAGTCAGCCAATCTTAGGATTGGAAGACCAATGATGACGCTCTCTCACAAGAATATGAGATCATACTTGCTTTATTGAAGAGCGAGTATGAGGCAACCAAACATTAGCCCGATGAAAAGGCAAGAAAGTGTGTGGTGAATCCTTTAATCCGTCGGGTTGCATATCGACCCGCCATTCTGGCGAATATTTCTCCGTACTACATACACCATTTCTTCAAAACGTGGTTCTACTTCAAGCGATCACTGAGCGAATTAAATAAAAATGTAAGTGCGAAGATGATGCGCAGCAACCTCTTTCCTCTTTATACAAGATTCCCAGTTACTATCTCGCAGAGCAGGTACGTGGTGCTGATCTACGGCCGTGCATTTACATGGAAACTCGTGGCGGGGCGTGAGTTTCGCGTTACGCATCCGCGATGCCCCGCGAGGGCACCCACGCATGTGCGCAAAGGGGCATCGGAGATGAGAAGAAAATTGGCCGCGACAGAGCGGCGTCAACCCATTAAATGAAACTCGAGAGATGGCAAAGAGAAAGGAGCACATATATATACACATTCGAGGAAGAGGATAAGGGAAAGAGGTCCCACTCCCCCCTCCACGCCTCCTTCCTCTCTTATCCTCCATCACCTCGCCACCGCCGACTGCTCGACTCGTTGCATGCGAAAAGATCTGAGATCCAAGGCGAAGAAGGAGGACGCGGCGGCGGAGACGGTGAGAGAAAGATGTTCCTGACGAGATGGCGGTTCCTCTTAGGGTTGAGATGTTCGGGAGATGGGAAGACACCGAACGAGAATAGCAGGGAAGCCTCCTCCTTTCGACATCGAGATTCCTCGAACTGAATTCTTGGGCAATATAATGGAGAGGACGAGGGACAAATTTCCCATGGCCGCACCACGATTCGCATCCCACTCATCAAGGGAGAGATGTGGAAGGATCATCACCACCGTCTGGTGCCCGTTCCTAATGATCTGGGAGACATGACAAATGACCACCTCTATATCATCAATTCCATCCGAGGAAAAAGGCGGTATGGGTCAAATTTTGGAAAAATCCTTTATGACTACGCTAGTTTAAACAGCCTCTAGAATTTTGATGCCTAATACTTATCAGTTAAACATAAATATTCTTATTCAAAAATATATTCATAATAGATAATAACACAGAGTTGTATCCACTACGATATTTCAGAGTTTTCGACTATTATCATACTTTCGTCAACTAAAGCAATTAATTTCTCTACTAGCAGTTAGCCAGAGAACGATGAACTCCAAGCAAATACCGACATTGGAAGTGACTGAAGGTTGTTCAGATGAACGAAAAACCGGAAAAATAGGGTGTCTTTATCCAAATACTTGGACACAGTTGGTGACGCACGAATCAATTGAAAACAGTACAGGAAGGAGAGACAAATAAGAAATAGTGGCGAGAAAGATGAAAGATGAAATACATCAAGTAAATTATGAAGGACGCGAAAGGGAATATATTTAGACATGAAACTGTTAGAACATAGAAGAGTGGAGTTCAGAGCTGTAGTAAACCAACGCGATGACGATTCCAATAATAATAGCAAAATAGAAAGGAAAAAAGCCATCCCAAATCTGTTTTATGTAGTTAAACGGAATCAGTGAAAGTATTTATGATAACCAACTGTGTAAGTTCCATTATAATGAGATTCTTTATGGCACGCTACTTTGAAGGAATACTACTAACATTTTTTCGAAGAAAGGGGAAGGAGGATTTGGATATAACAGGATGGAGAGAGCGCTCAAAGAGTGAAATCAGAAGCAAACAAGCGCATGTGCACAGATCGAAAAGAAAGATACCTTACTCAGTTCTCCGAGTTCGACTTTAAGATTTCCCTCACTAACAGAAACAGAGTGAAGGACTCAATTTGGAGACATGTATTACGAAATTACCGCCGAGGAAATACATTTACATTCAGGACGCACTTTACTCAAAGAGAGCATGGGAAAGCCAGACACTCATGCTCGAGGATAGAAAATGTTACATCATTTCAATTGAAAGATAAAACTGAAACGTTTTCGAAGGAGCACGAATTGAAAGAGTTGGCAACCCAAGGTACATATGATACATTTTTTTATAAGTTATGCAGAGTAGGATATCTTTTGAATACTGAATTCACTCATTGGAATTGAGCGATTTGTTCTGCTCCCTAAACACCAAGGAGGCAGAAAATTTTGCAATGAGTCAGTAAAATAATAATATAGTTTCAATTATTGGACTGAGAATTTTCATGGGTTCGCCACAAACATATACTTTGACTTACTCATACTTAGAGACGTTTATGGAGATACACTTCCGATAACATGAATGGCAACCAAATTCCAAAAATAAATTACCATTTGATATTTCAATCGCAGAGGAACGAATTCAGACATTTTTAGACAGCAATAAAAGGTAAGAACCATGGCTACAAGATGTATAATCTCTAATGAGCCATTATTTACAAAAAAGACTATCGATCCTTTAAGGAAATGGATTCCCTGATTTGTTCTCACGTTGGTTTGTTCAGTAAAATAAAGCCTCAGTTATTTTTTCCGCAATGTTTTTAATATACGATAATCTTTTGAAAACTACTATTAGAAGACTGAGAACGCTTTATTCTTCTAGATCCAAGGAAGTTTTTCCTTGAAGACAGTAGTTATTAGCCCTTGAAGTCCGGTTTCGGGTAGAAAACAAGAAAAATTGACAGATCCGAAACATCCGATAAAATCTCAAATATTACATTTAATTGTGGACTTTTCATTCTAGGCAAATAAATAATAATGCGTTGGATTACCTCCAAGCAAAGAGGATAATCTTTTGAAACTACAATTAGAAGACTAACAATGTTTACGTCTTCTAAATTCAAGGAAGTTTTTCCTTGAAGACAGTAGTTATTAGCCCTCGAAGTCCGGTTTCGGATAGAAAACAATAACGAACGCCCGAATTTCAAACGCCCGACAGATCCGAAACAACCGATAAAAGCTCAAATATTGCGTCTAATAGTGGACTTTTCATTCCAGACAAGTAAACAATAACTCGTTGGATCACCTCCAAGCCCCAATTATTCAGCCCATATCTCAAGTTTATTCCGCATAAATGGAGCCCCTCTCGTGAACAGTTACAGAAAACGCCACTTATCCATCAAAGGCACCCGCGGGCGTTTAAAGAAAAAAAGGATATATAGTCTCACTCCATGACGGTGAAGAGAGATGCTATCGAGGGAGAAACTTTTCCAATCCACTTATTTGTTTTTTTGTTTCCATTTTTTTTCATTTTTGAGAGCTTTCGCCGGGAATGCCAGATGGGAATGAGTGCCGAGGTAAAATATCAGGCAAGGTAGAAAGAAGAAATCGAGAGTTGAAGAAAAGTGAGCGTTGGGGCGGAGTAGGGCGACGGCGTCCCTCCCGACAGAAGCGATGCCAACCCTCCTCCATTCCCTCCACACACTCACAGTCCTACACACGTAACCTCTTCTTCCTCCTCCGCCACCTCTGCAAGCAAAATGCACCCCTGCTTGCCCCCTTCCTCTCCTGCTCACCATGCTCACCCACTGGCCAAACCAACCCCCTGCACTCCCGCTCCACACACCAGCACCACGGCCGTATCGCAGAAAGGGCTTCTCGTGAGCGCGCCCCCTTTAGTGTGTGTTGTGCGGAGGGATTGTGGAGAAGAGGAGAGGGAGGGGGAGCGACTGGGGGTAGGAGTGGAGGGAGGGAGGAAGGGAGGGAGGAAGGAGAGAGGGAGCGAGCGGAGGAGAGGAGTCAGGAGCCTCTCTCTCTCTCCCTCGTGCCTGCCTTTTCGGAGGAGGAGAGAGAGGGATCGATACAAGCGGTTCTGTGCCCGGCTTCCTCACTCCATTCAGCGCCACCTCTCCTCTCTTCTCTCTCCACTCTCTCTCCACAAAATTCCCTCTCCTCCCTCGCCACTCCTCTGCACTCCACCACCACGCCCCCTCCAACCGACCAACCCAAAGCCTTCATATTCCGCCCCTTCACGCACACTCTCACTCTCTCCTTTCCCTCGCAGAAGTTTTCCTACTATTGTATGCACCACTACTCTCTCCTATTCCATCACCCTTTCCTTCTCTCTCTCTGTGCCCCGCCCGTTGGTCTTCTTCCACTCCGACGCACTTTCCCAAAATGTCCTCCACTCTGCTCACCTACGTAGTAGACGAAATCCTGGCTCTGACTTTAAAAACATACACATAAAATGGCCACGATTTTGCAGCTTCCGGAAACATTTTGAGGGGCATTTCCGAGTGGGCCAGATCCTTTCTACACCAGCAAGATGCAAGATTTTACAGTAATTTTGAATTAAAAATTTACTGGGAAAGATGAACTCTGGAGAACTTCTCATTTCAAAACACACTCCTCTGCTCGCTACCGAAGACAAAATCCTAGCGTTTAATATAAAAAATATGTGTAAAATGACCAAGACTGTATAGCTTCCGGAAACATTCTATGGGGCGTTTGTCAGAAAGACAGGCTTCTTTCTTTTCTACGCTAACAAGAAGAATACTACAGTGATTTGAAATTTCAGTTTTAATAGCAAGGCAAGATGAGTAAAATCTTGAGAGCTTTTTTTAACAAAATGTCCTCTGCTCACCATCATCGTAGAGGAGAGCCTGGCATTGAATTGTTTGAAAAATTTGCATGCTGACCACGATTACCATCGTACGTAAACATGATGAGGGGCGCTCCCGTCAAATAAATGTACACTCTATTCACTCTTCTAAATCTATGAGAATGCTAAATAAATGTAATCTATCTTATTTATCTTCTTTTTCCACTCTACAGGTATGCAGTGTGGGGATATAATAATATCCTTCGAGGCAATTTGCAATTCGGTTCATCTGAATATCACCGGAAAACTAAGAATTGCGTGAACGATATTTAAGAAAACTATTACTTTCTGTTGACTCGCTGAAGGATTTTTACCGAACGTGCTGTGAATATCGTAACTTTCGCGTATATTGGCCTACTTAGGTAACAGTATGGAGGCCGCCCTTGTGTATGGAAGTGTACGTTACACTTCTAATGGTTCATGCAGCCAACTCATGGAAGGTGTCTCGGATTACTTCAACGAGTCTTCAGGTAAGATGTGAAACCTGTAGGGGAGATGCCAGCAACAAATTGAGCGAAGGGTTTTCAGATGCGGCTGAAAAAGTAATACTTTACTCACTATATCAAAGTCACTTTTCCGCTCTCAAATACTTTACAGGACATGTCAACAAGTGGGCTATAAATGTTTGGATGTTTTAGTTAGATCGGTTTACAGTGAAAATGGTGCTTCTTTGAAAAAGTCCTTTGATGCCCGGGCCTTTTAGTTTTCCCTTCGCTTTCGGTTCGCATGATAATTATTATAGTTTAACAACCAAATAATCCTGTTATTTCGTCAATCACTGGCTGGCTTTGATACATGGTTTTCCGCCACTGATGCCGTTAAAAACAGCTGAGAGGTGATGAACGTTATACACATGATAACGCGAGACTCCTTAAATAAATTAATGTAGTAGTGTGATTATTCAAATTACCAAAATGGTATTGAAATTAAACTCTATAACCAAAATTTTAGTGTCCCTTTACATTTGACAATATATAGGTTTTTGGTCTCTGATATATCATAATTTAAAATATTTTAAAAACATCTTTAGAATAAATATTCGAATTCAGATCTAATCATCAAAAGTCCAGTGTCACAAAAAACCTCACGATACGACAGTTACAATTAAGATAAGTCGCCTCTTGAATCAAATTTTAAACTGAATTCTCCATTTGCAGTGGTTGCATCATGAAAAATATTCAAGAAAACATTCGCGCTCACCCCATTCATCTTAAGGACATTAATCTCAAAATAGGTAAATATGAATTAAAAAGGCAAATGCAAAAGTTCACAATGATCCCTTGACCATTCTTGAGTAAGTTTCTATCTTCAAATTACAACTCCTCGATCTCCTCTTTTCCGTCAACTCTCCCTCCCTCACTGTTTATAGGCTAATCACAAACGTCTTCACAACATTCAACTCGAGGGCAAGGAGCCTACGTCTCAGCGCCGAATGCTCAATTTGCTCGTACATACTTCGTCAAGTCGTCGACAGCGGGACAGTATTTTTAACATACCACACTGTCAACATAAATTAAACCCGCTAAACGTATCTGCATCCCGGCTATAAATATTACCGCAAACAGAAACGGGAAATGATGATAGACCACGCAGCTGATTTAAGCTTTCGGCGGTCTGCCAGCGATGTGCTCTTCGATCAAAAAATTATAAGCATATTTTTTCAGGTGATTTAACTTATAATCGATGATACAGTTTGAAGAAATCAAATCAAATTTCATTTTGAAAAAAATAAGGCATGCGGGATGAAACGCAAACCAAAGTTCATGGGACAATGACTTTACTTCTTTATCGTTCACCTCCTCCGTTGTCTTTGAAACTTTCTTATGCCCGTGATCTGAAAGCAAATGCTTCCCATCCACTTTTAAAGGTCACCAGACATACATTTCCTTTTACAGCCATCCTCCGCAGCAAAGGAGCCTAAATCGCTTCCCTCATTACAGAGGAGTTAAATCCATCCTCACGATTTCTCCCACGACTAAATGTTGATTTTCCTTTCAAATATGAACTCTCTTTGTCTATCGCTTCATCCCACGCATGAATTCAACTGACTTACCCTTCATGGAGCACATCCGTTGGAATCGTCTTCACATTGATTTCACCTTTAGCACTCTCTGTCAACCAAAAGAAATATTTACAGTTCGTCGAATCCCGAGGCGTCTCAAAAGCTGTCCTCGGGAGCCCCCTCCCATTTTAGAGCTCCTCCACGATCCAGCATCGAGCGGTACAATCCTGCTTCCATCATTTATTCACCGACTAACTCCTCCCTTCTCCCCCTTAATATAAATTCCCGTCGGCTCGGCAGTTCGCACGTCTCCGCAATGATTCAAGCGCCGTGCATAAGCCGAGTTCCGCTGCGGATGGGCCTGCGTCAGCACGAACCGAGTTCAAACAACGAACGGCTGCGTTGCGTGAGAGCGCACGATTTAACAGCGCCTCGCGAACTGAAGAGGCGGTGTAAAGCACTCACTCGCTTGAAGGGTTTTCAATATCTTAGGGCAAATTCGGCTCTAATCCGTCGGCGCAGTAGCAAATCATAAACAACGCTCGCGTTTCGACAGGACTTAACTTCAAGAGCGTGCGTAGGAAGAGCTAAGCTGTCAAGCACCGATTCGTCCGAAAGTATTCCAATACCTATCCATCGATACCTATAACTCAGTAACTCCAAGTTATTCCATCTAACTTCACGTTTACAGGTCGGTAAGGTTTACATCAACACCCAAGTTCTGCGGTCATAGTGAAAAATCGTATCGGAACCGTATTTGCCACTTTGTCCGTAATTTAAGAACACGGATAACCATGCACGCCATAAAATATTGGATGCGACGTAATGCTCTGTGAAATTCGATAATATGGTATGTGACACTTGAAGCGACAACCCACAATCCTAGAAAATTCATTGTAATGTTGGTGTTATAATTACACCTATCTGATATTAGGAGGACCTGAGAAGAATTAGATGTGATTATGGACCAGAAAGCTAGTTTTGAGAGTTTATAAGCTACCATGATTTACTATAAAGAGAAATAACACAGACATGAGGCCAAAGTTTTGGAGGGAAAGGGTTAAAAATGATATTTAATCCCAAATAAGGATCGGGTACATTAACCATTTCTAATTGCGGAAATTTTGCGGAGAATGCACACGTCTCGCCTCCTCTCCAATGGTATAATTAGGGAGATAAGAATAAATTTCATTCATTAGTGTTACACTGAGTCTGAGTATCTACTGCCTACTGATTAGTATATTCTAAAATGTATAATGCAAATTTTCTATAGCAAAATTTAGCAACTGAATATCGTAACAAATGAAAATGCAACAGGTTCACACGCCTGCGGAGAGAAGGATTGTATAGTAAAAAACTTAATTTCTCAAAAAAACACAGGAATCCCGTAGAAACACGATATATCTGTCGCCCTAAAATAGCAGAGTAGAATCTTTCAAGGAAAATTATGTGGATTTAACAAGGTAGATTAAGTTGACAAAATAATTGAAGGGGGTATTAATATCACCTCAACTTTAAATTAATTATCAAACTGGATTATTAATTTTTTTATTTAAAACAACGCCGGCATGCGTTCCCTTTCTTATGGCTGTATCGTAAAAAATCACGTTTGCACAGAGTTTTCAATTACAAACTTAATTTTCATCATAAAAACCACAGGGCACATCAGGGCTGCAAGCGGTCCTACTAGTTGGTTTTAATGGAAAAATGACTTATTTTTGCCCAAATAATGACCAAATAATGACCTAAAAATGACCAAAAGTGACCAAAAATTGACCAAATACAACCAACATCTTACTGAAACCGGCCAAACATACTTGAGTATATGTTTCCTAGAGTCCTGCATTCTCCGCCAACTCGCAAACTGGCGGCCAACTGGCCGACTAAACAATGAAAATCTAAAATGCGCAATTCAAACACATATCTTGTACTCGCGCGTCTTCAATTCGCGCCTTGCAAGGGATTTTTAGGGTCCAGTCGGCCGCCAGTTGGGGAGTTGGCAGAGAATGCAGGACTCTGATGTTTCCTGGTACATATCATGCCTTTGAAGAGGGAAAGTAATTGAACGACCTATTAATAAATGTGTCAAATAAAACTTTATTCACATGAAAGTAATGCAAAATAAAAAAAACCCTTACTTTCCAAAAAAAAAATAACTCGCACGTACTTCCTAACTAGAAACGTACGGTAACAAAATAGTAAAATAAAATATTTACTTCGTTGAGTGATAAATATAATGTGATTACATCAGATATACATTACACTCGCCCTGTTTCATTCGTAGCACTGATGTGAGGTTTGTCACGTTTTGGACCCTTCCTATTAGGTATAATAATGACTTTTAGTGACTTTTTAGCATAATAATGACTTTTAATGACCAAGATCAGAAATAATGACCAATAATGGTAATAATGACCGACTTGCAGCCCTGGGGCACATGGTAAACGGATCATAAAAGCGAACAGACGCATGAGAAAGGAAATTGCTCGGACGTGTAAATATCACTCATTACGTTTCGTCCGTTATGACACTTAGCCGAGGGCTGTGAATGGGCTTACGGTTGAATTCCCAAAGCGATAGTGGGATTTCATCTGTTGTGTGCTCTCGCCATTTGGCGGTTCCGGATCATGTTCCCTGTTAGCAGTCACTGTACGAAGAGCATTTTATTTCATGGTTATGAGCGTTCGTTTTCCAAGAGTGCGACTCGTTCATTTCATTTTCCTTGCCTTAACTAAAAAACCTAGCTTCCAATGACAGACGAAAGCTAATACGACTTTTTATCGCTTTATTGTGCCGCACGCATGTGGAAACCCGAAGCCAATCCCAATTCTCACGTAACGCCACAAGGGCGCCAATATCATGTTCTGAAAATGTTTACACTTCGAAGGAATCTTTTTAATTTTAATGAATTACACACCAATGAACCTTTCAAAATAATGGTGGGAATAATGTAAACGAATCCAAAATTATACATTAAACAGGAGGCAATAGGAATTGAAAACTATAGAGTCAAGATTGAATCCACTGAAGAAAATTAATAAAGCATATACAATATGGAACCATAGAAAATACAGGCGGTCGAAAAATAGGACGAATATTACGTCAAAAAGAACCGACCCGACAAGCCATGTAATACAAAAAATAAGTTACGATAAAATAGGATGAGAAGAGAGAAGTCATTCAGAGAAAAAACAAACAGGAACAAATTAGGTTTGATATAATATGATGGCGAAATCATGATACGAAAGTATAACCACGAGTTTTAGAGGAGATGGTTTTTACTTGGATTTATTGGACTTTGGATTGGATTGGGGAAACATGAATGATGACAGAAAAGGATGGAAAAAGGATAGAGAGTTTAGAAATGTGGATTTGGGGGAAAGTGCTCAACATCATGTGGTCTGATAGGGTTGGGGAGTCACAGAGAATTGAAGAGGAGAGCAGAGGACAGAGAGAGATGGAGGCATCAAGGGCCTGCGAAAGCAGACAACTAAAGATGATGATTGGCCTAATGAGATAGACTGCAGACACTAGAATTCGGGAGAAAATCAATTAATTATCAATAAAACACTCTTCGAGAGAGATCGAATGAGATACACTGGTCAAATTTAGCACTGACTACCTACAATTTAAAAATAATATCTACCGTGCCCGCAGTAAGCATTAGAGATTGGCTTAATGAGATAGACTACAGACACTAGAATTCGGGAGAAAATCAATTAATCATCAATAAAACACTCTTCAAGAGAGATCGAATGAGGTACACTGGTCAAATTCAGCACTGACTACCTACAGTTTAAAAATAATACCTACCGTGCCCGCAGTAAGCATTAGAGAATGTGTCTCAAGTGCCAACGATGAAAAAGGAATATTTAGAATGACTTCAGATAATACTGAAAGGCTCAATTCAGTCTTGGTTGAAAAACCGATTATCAAACGAAATCCAGTAACAAATTCGGTATCTACTTAAAAGTGAATAGTTATTCCGTCAGATGGAAGACCTAAACAACTTACCACCAACCTAAGTCACATATTGACAATAATCAAAAATACTATAATTGAAGGGTATATACAGTTATCAGGCTTAAAAATGACATCCTCATCTGCAGGCCTTACGTTATTATACATAGACCTCAATCAATATGATCCTTTGCGCTCCGAGTACGTGCCTATTTCAACGAAAGTCACAGGCGTTGGGCAATATAATTTGGTCTGGACACAGTCACCAACTCAAGAAGATAACCGTGGTATTTGTAGAAAAAAGGTCAAAATGTGAATACCACACTCTAGCTGTATCTCACCTAGAAGCTGATCCGATTACTTTCAAAGTGACAAAAACTCCTAAAATGATGTTATCAAATTAGGAAAAGAGCGGCGCCATTTTCGCAGGAGACGGAATTCACATCAATAAAATGAACAGGTGCAGACGAAAGCCTGAAACGCCGGGCAAAGAAGAGGGCTGGAAGCGTCGATGGAAACACTACAAATTGCTACATTCCAACACAAATATCAAATCTCCCTCAGAGAAGCAAGAAACTAAGCTCTCAATGGAATGCTCAACGCAAAATACTTATACTGTTTAAGTCTCAGAAGAAAAGGCTTTTGGAAGGACTATTTACTCATACAGAAAAATGATAGACATTAATCATTTTCGGGATTTATTTCTAGTGAAAGCTGAAAACGGAATCGGAAAATATTAATTTTTTATTTTAAAATAACAAATTTTTGTATTTTAAAAGGATTGTAGTGCTTGAAAAAAATCGTTGGAATGACGGCACGAACATACTTACACTCCCTTAAATCCACAACGTTGTTACGTCACTGACAAAAAATTGACGTAGATCTGTTTCAAAATATTTAATAACGAATTGATGATCAATTTTTTGAACCGTTGGAATTAGCTGAGAGGCTCAAAAATAAAACTAAGGATTCAGTTACCTCCATACCATTGAGGCCAACCAAAACTTACAATCAAGGAAAATCGATTTGATTAGGAGGATTGCTGAATAGAAAATATCTTTTAAAAGAAGAATTTTTAGCTTTCCAATCTCCGACGACATAAAAAAAATTACAAGTCGTATAGCCGTCAGAAATAAAAAAAGTTCACATTAATGTAGACTGATCCAGCTTCGTGATAAGCCAGAAACAAAATCGTGCGTAAAGAAAACCTGACCGAGAATCAGGGAGGACGGCACGGAATAACTCACATAACTTACGTCAAAGCATTCGAAAAGGGAAATCCTTCTGAAGGGTCGGTTAACTTGCCGGAGAGGAGAGCAGCTGCACGTCGCGTGGGAGGCCAAAAAATCATTGGGCTCGAACGAAGCAAGCCACGCTTCCAGGAGGCGCGCGCATGCATCTCATATCACAGCTATGTGTACGGGGGAGGAAATAGAGAGGGGAAAAAAGAAGAAAGCATACGAAAATGAGTACACGCATGCATCTGAGTACTCGCCTAACGCCGTCAAAAAAATCCGTCGTTTCCGCTGAACGCCGTCATTAATTTACGTCGTCACTGAATGATTTTTGTCGCGACACCCGATTTTTAATTCAGTTTCCAATTACGTGTAAGAAAAGCGAGCAATACCCTGGGGATAGGTACATTAAAAATAAAGCTCAATCAAGAGATGACTAACTACTAATGAAGTTTCTCGGGTTTCCCACCAGGTCAGGCATCGTCCTCACGACCTAAGGACCGACCGACCGTCCTCACGACCTGGCAGAGGCAGCCGTCGAAACGTCGGCCAACAAATACATGACCTGGTGGGAAACCTGAGAAAACTTCATCAGTATCATACACCCGGGAAAATCAAATCATTTTGATGAACCACTAAGTCTCTAGGCACGTAAGGTAGCACATTTGTCCATCGTAGAAGAATAAAGAGATGACCATTTTCAGCTTAACGAGATATATTTAACGACTACTTTCGAAAAAAATTGATCCATTTTCAGCCTTAAACATTCTTAAACGATACAAAACTTCTCAATCAACTAAGAAAATCTTGATTAGTTCAAGGTCATACTTTGAATTGTTAATTAAAATAGCCACCAGCGACTGTGATATCCAAATTGGGAATTCATGGGCCCTGGGATCTTAAGTTCGAGGGTTCGACTTCATCCTCGAGCAATAAATGTATTTTTCCTGCATTAGGTTTTAGCTCTTAGTTTCGGCGATGAGGTATCTTTGTAGCTAAAGTATCCAAATACCCAAATGTATAAATACGAAAAACTGTCGCTGCAGTCTATTACCGACCACGTACTCGTTTCAATTTGTGTCGCATTCCGATTAACATCGCACGTTCCTCCGACAGGACCTGTTCTAATCTAAGTTCGTGGACAGGACTTAGCGCAAGAGTGTATGTTATGTATGAACTATGCGCTTCATGGAACCTCATTAGTGGGACTAAGAATGCATGCAGCAGAATTTTGTCTTAAGGGTAGTGCGAGCGAGATAGTTCCCTAACCATAATAGAGACCATATTCAAATTATACGTTTTGAGTTCACCAGCTGTGAGACATTTGAATCAAATATTGCATTATAAATGGTGCTATAATATAGTTTTACATGTCGGAAATTGTAAGTAATCAAATTAAAATACCTAAATAAGTCTTTAACTTGACTCATTTTTTTCACGCGGAACGATTGAAACTCCATTGAAGCGGGAGGTTTATTGTGATCCCGAAGAATTGATTGCGGTGACACTATTATTTATTTTCAATAATAGTTGAGAAAACACACAAACTACACACTGTTGATTTTTTTACGAGATCTAGGTGTTATAAATGCCTCATTTGTTAAAAAGGTCTCTCTGGAGTGCATGCACGTACCATTTCCCATGTAAAAGGACTGGTATTATTTGTCAAATATCTCGGAAAGTAATGAGGTAAGGGGTTAAATTTTTTGTGTCAATGGAATGGTGATATATTTTCTTTAAAATGAGACCAAATTAATTGACTTCTAGGTAAAATGATATTTCGTTCAAACTAACTTAAACGCACACCTCTCCGACGTAAATCTTACTCAAAAACTTACCCTACGTACGAGAGGTACGCTTCCTACGACACGCCTCGCGGGCCCTCATTCACCGGATCCACGAACTCACCTTGAACTCCCGAATGTTGTTTCCGCTTACACATGCACGATCTTAAAACACACACACCGCCGCCCGTATGTAATAACCCTCCCCTTTGGCGTGCCACTAGCGGCACGTCGAGCGGCAAAAAGGAAGAAGAAAAAGCGGAAGGCAGCGAAGTAGAGAGAGAGGGGGAAGGAAACGGAAATAAAGAGAAAGGGAGGAAGAGAGGGAAACGCCGCAGTTGGTGGCACGCGCGGACGCCGCCCACGCGAGCGGCTGAAAGTGAGAGTGAAATCCATGGAAATGGCATTTTTTCCGACTGAAAATTATTTTTTCTGTCCTTCCCGTGACCACTCGAAAAGCGAATTCCGGGAATCGTTTCCCCTATTGTCGCTTAGGCGCCATTCAATTTCGAGGTATGCTATGATTCCGGAGTATGAGGGAGAAAGAAGGGGGGATGGGGTTTTGATGACAATGAGAGCATTCAGAAGACGGAACAAATTGAAACGCCACCTGCCTTGGGTATTCCATTATCGCCGCTCCATTTGGCGAGGAATGCAGAAAAAAACTACCATTTGGATGGTCATGTCACAGGCAAGGCGCATTCTTTACCCATGAGCGCGGGAAAATATTATCTTAGAAATTCAAGATTTGAGATTCGAATAGTTATTACAGATTATATTCGGAATGATAAAACAAAAAAGGCGATTCATATTCCCCAGAAAAAATAAGAAATACTGACTACGTGGTTTTCATGAGAGGGAACTCTAGAGTGTTGTTCCAAAATATAGCCTGTTAAATGACGAACTAAAAACATACTTTCTGCAGTTCACTGCGCAAATGATAGAATTTCTTTGAAGAGTAACTTACAATAACACTCATATGTATATATATACAAAATTGAAGTGGCTAAGTTAAAAAAAAGTTCCATAATAGTTAAAAAGGGGAGATTTCCTGTTCAAAGGATTCAACAATTAATTTGCTATCTTCAATTACAGCGGAATTGCTACCGACTAGGAGCAAGACAACTTGAATATATTTCCCTAGTAGAGAATTTTAGACCAGCCCCTTTAACCCGACCTCTTCGTGAGTACATAACTCCAGCAAGTGTCTACGTAAATCCCCAGATGCTATTCTGCGTCGAATGGATAAGAGATCACTCCCGGTATCCAGGGGAACTTCAAAGAATTAGGTATAAACGAAAAACCTTCATCCAGCTAAAGTCTTCATGATCAAAGATTGAGTAACCATCTCTGTAGCAGTAAAATCAGATAAAATACGAGATTAGGGTAATAAAAATTGGCTTGTAAGTATGTAATGGAAGATAAGGCATTTCTTACAATATTTGATCTTGAATTAAAATTTGTCTTATTGAACGTATTTTTAAAAACCAACACAAAATATGAACGCATCATCCACTTTGCAGGAAATATATTGAATTTAGAATAAACGTCAAAATAGCCTTTTGAGTTTTTAGGAAAAATATTAATATGGGAAGTGCGGGGTCTTACGCGGTGTGTAGAATATGAAGGCTACATTTTCAGGTTTCCCGCAGCGTATGTTCTTAAATACCGTCGTCAGTTAACAACTGTCTGATATCATTTATCAACATCATGCGCAGGGGAAAACCAGAGAATGTTGCCTTCATTAAAATAATACAGTTGGGCCAACAACACTTTTCTATGCTCTCCACCAGTTTTGACATATATTTATACACAACGTCATGACCAGATTTAAATGCGTTACCAAGATGGCGAGTATCCTCGTCAACTCGAAAGACCACCACCCTAAAGACATCTATGGAGGAGTATACCAAATAAAATGTAGTTGCGGCAATTCCTACATCGGCCAGACTTCAAGAGCTCTGAAATGCCGAGTGCAAGAACACCGAAGGGCCGCAAAAAACAGGCAATTCAGCCAGTCAGCGGTGGCTGAACATCAATGGAGTGGACCGACCCACAGCATTGACTTTGACAACGCCTCATTATTGAATAAAGAAGGCCGCTATTACCCAAGAGTCATCAGGGAAGCAATTGAAATCGCAAAAACACCTGCGAATTTCAACCGCGAAGACGGCTACACCCTCGCCAGCGCGTGGAAACGGGTCTTCAGAGAGTCCAACCAATGAGAGCACACCTCCACAAATTTGGCGCCAAACTACGTGTATATTAAGAGGACCAATTCCTGCATCGTCACTTCAGTGGACCTGAGGAAGCCAACTGGAACGTTGGCGAAATATTGTCCGAAATAATGGATACACGCGGATGGAAACCCGGAACAATCGCTGCCCATATATTTATAAAATTTATAATATTTAAGGTGGTTTTGCATTGACTGAATGAGTCAATACAAGTACTAAGTTAGACATTTTTATAAACTCGGATTTAAAAATCGTGCTCTCTCTGATGAAATGGGTTACTTATTGATAACCAAATTTGAGGCAAGAATAAATGCAGATTACTTCATAAATATCTTTTTAATGATTACATTTGTCCAGCCATTGGAGCCGACTGCAGCGCCATTTATTTATTTCCTCAACCCCGAAAACTGCACAGTTTGCCTCTTACATCGGGTGTATTAACAATGGACGAACACAAATACATTCATGTCCTGAGTGTTGGAAGTCCACCCAGGCGGGACTCGAACCTGCGACCCTCGGATTGGGGTCGCGAGTTTGAGATTTGCATGGTACTAGAGCATTCTGACTTTGATATCGGCAGTTATTCGCAAATTGCTTTTAAAAATAGGTGGTACGATCCCTAAATTTTATGTTCATTCCATTAATTGGGATTTTCCGCTGATTGTGAAGAGTTTTAATCAAAAGCTTGGATACACTTTCTCGTTTAAACTGGCGTTCTTCTGCTGTAATCTGAGCAATCTCCTTCAGAGCCCATGTTAAAATCTTCACTTTCAAGTCTGAATTACTGTAAATCTAGCATGGAAACAGTATTTTATTCCATCTCAGATTATAAAACGTTTTTTATAGATGCTTTATTCAAGTTTAGAAAATCTTGAATTATTGGTCCCGAGGCCAGAACCATCTTAAAGCAGATTATGTGTATATACAGTACCTTAATAGAAATAAAAGTCTTAACACATTATTATATTTTCTCATCGATAAATTTCTACTCCATTGGCATCGTCAGCGCATGAAGTTTCATCTTTTTGCAATTGGGCAAATCATAAAAATACTGGAACCTAAAAATCTTTGATGGAAACGGACATGTATGATGCCAGTAACCATACCAGTAGATCTCTTAACAACAGTAGCCACAGGTATGAAACATTGAAAGTCGCATAAGCCTCTACAAAGTGAACTCAACTTATATTTCCGTGGTTGACTTTCGGGCAGAAGAATTACTTCAAACGTTCTGAAACGTAGGGATTTACCTTCTCAGACCATAATTAACTAGGTATGAGCAAGAGAAAGAAATGACAATGAATACCCCTCCCTCAATTTCTATGAGAATTCTGGGACCACAGAGAGTCGAAACTGGAATAACCTATAATTCCCATTCTATACTGGCATCCACGGTCAAATATTCAAGCGAAGTTGGCTATAGTAGTTATAAACTCTTTCCCCTACTTGGAGAAAAACCGATAAGAGCATAGCATAGTGAGTGGAAAACACTTGGGCTCCGGTACACTTGATGGTTGGACAAAAGGGAACTAGATAAGATAAACATGATCAATAAATGTTCACACAAATAATTTAAGGAGTGAAGATTCGAGAAAGGAAGATCTAATACCGCAACGTATGTTTTGGCAGAGATCTACTTGCCAAAATATAACATTTGCCGTTTATAAAACGCGAAAATGATTACAACTTCGTAGGAGTACAATGCGGGCTCAAGAGTGGCAACAGAATTCAAGCCTTCACGTTTTGGAGATCTGCTGGATGTCGTAGAACCGGAACAATTTCGTGTTCGCAATAATAGGGAAATTGAGAAAATACGATGAATCCTGAGTAAGTACATAGGTCATCCAGCTGAATGCTTTTCCTACTGTCGCCGGTCACATTGGATGACAATTTTTCACCTCGGGGCTGATGGCGAAGTGACGGATGGGCTTAAGGGCACGCCCAATGCATTACAATCATTGCACCGCAAACCCCTGAGCGGGTGGGCAGGACACGTCCCCGTGCAAACGACAGCACGACGTGTTTGTCTACGCCCTGAAAAAATAGCTTCTCGCAGCAGAAGGAAGAACAATGGTATCAGAACGGTAGGCTGCATCGCCAGGTAAAAGGATATGTTCTCTTGAGTATCCCACACAAAGGCATATCATTTCAAATCTTTAGCCATGCAGTTCATCAGTGGCAGTATCACATTAAAACAGAATACGAAGCACTTAAATGTTGGTCAATAGCCAATTTTCGTTCAAATATCAAAACTTTGATAGTAGAACTCAATAGTTCCATTTTTTTAATATTAAGGAATTATTGGTATTGAGCAAATTCAGAATCCACAAAATCCCTTTCCGCAATAAAATAAGGTCAGACGCTCGCTTAAAATAGATGCTCATGGTTACTCACTTTCTACAGCAAAAGTCACATAAAAAAGTCGACATCTTAAAATAATCACATAAAGACATTTGAAACGAAAACACGCAGACACAGCGGATAATTACACAATGGAAGCGATCTATAGGAATGGCAGTGGTGCCTTTTTCACCCCTCTCCCCCCCACTTCTTCCGAATTTATGGCTGTATCGATCCTGCGACACAAACCATCAAAAGCTCATTTCCGTCCTTAAAGGGATAAACGCCCGTTTGGCCACTTGAAATCGACCGCGTGCACATCTGAGATAACACAGAGACGATGAAGAGTGGGAGTCCTTTGCTCCTAATGGCGAGAAAGCCTAAGGAATAAGATGCGGGTTCGATGCGGTGCGGTGAGCAGATGATAGTAAGAAAAAAAATGGGTACATTTAGGTGCTTAGATGCTTATAAAGGGGGTTGGAATATCTGAAAATTCAAGATAACATCCTCCCTCGTCATAAAGGAGAGTGTCATCAAGATTGGTCGGCATTTGAAGATGGCAGAGGCGACGAGGATGGGAATACTAAATACCTCGAGATTTAGTTACCACACGTATGTGTATCCAAGATGGAAACATTAATTGACAAAAGAGCAGGGCTTAAGATGGTAACCCGATGCATCATGCACTTTATCATGATAGTGTGTACTTTAATAGACAACTCTAGTGTACTATAATCCAACAAGCTGCCATAGAGTACATAGGAAAATGCAGCTGAGTTGTAATACCGTAGCGAAAGATAACACGAACGCTTCAGAAACAGTAAAATCTCAACGCAATAAACGCCGCGGGGGCACCTCGAAGATTCCGCAAATCCGTAACTTCGTGGAGTAAAAACATGGCGACAGCACTGATATTTACAAAATGCCAAAAAACATAAAGTTCGAAAAAATCAGTAGATTTTTAATATCAGGCTACCCTGAGATCTAATTCAGTAAGGTCTCGGAATAGTTGAGTCTTGACAGGCTCAAAGCCTCGAAAATCTCTGTTGTTGTATCAAAAAAGGTTAGAGAGTTTAGTCAAGGCTGTGATGTAACAACCTCGACACTGTCAAGGTTAAATATTTCCAATCACTTCCTGTATACGCCACCAGAAGAGGATAAAAGTTTAGTTAACAGATGCAAGAGTTATCACATTATTTCAAGGGTTATATGGCATAAGGGAATGAGATTAATTAAAATAATGTGAATGTATAAGGTGTCGACCCTAACATATTTATATGAATAGCAGTAAACATCACGAACAAGCAAATCCGGTTCCCAGGACAAAATACGGCTAACACTTCTTGCTAAAGAGGACGGTTATAAGGTAACTGATAATGTGACATAATAGGAATAGAGGTTTTGAATTGAAAATCTAAACAGCTGTAGCCATTAAGAGAAATTAACCAGGGCGACTGTGATTATGTGTGCCCTAGAACAGGTTTTCTTAAACAATTCCCACCTACGAGCTTATAAAACAGAAAATCTATGAGTGATCATAGGTGAATGGGAATGTATATCATCCAAGTAATTAAATATAATAATGTTTTCTGTAGCCTTTTTCATTATAAGAACTTCACGATCACCTAATCCAAACAGCATTTAGGGAAGTTTGTCCGCACCTTAGCAAGATTTTAACTCTAGGTATATCAGCTCGCAGCTCCAGTCAGACAAAGGCACTAATTTTAGCTACTACTACATTTATAAGGCCGAATAAACTGTAATTTTCTTGAACTTCATTCCCGTGCACAGAGAAATTTCCCATTAAGTACCGGTTGAGTTATTCTAATCGATAATTTATCTCTGGCAAATGGCGAATTTTATGGCGAATGATCACCATTTAAATATCCCTGGCGAGTAAGCAACATAGAGCCAAGGTAAAGACAAGAAAATAGTTTTTACACCGTCGCAGAGAGTTCTAATTTTGAATGAAGGTTAATTTTTTGGCCAACGTCACCATTTCAGATAATTTCTGATAACTTAAGTAAATGCTTCACTACAGGAGACACGATGCTTGAGCCACCAACTAGATTGTAGATTACAAAGAGTTTATTTTTAGTCAAACCTTGGAATTCCTCGACGACGGAATGTGCCAAACGAATGCTTCCTGTAGCATAAAAAAACTAGAAAAAACCTTTAAGTGGTAGAGTTGAAAGGAACTTATTCATATGGTCATTGCAACCGACTCACGTAGACACACACAATATAGAGGAATAAAGTAATAAGAAATCACGACAGCTCATATAAGAATGTGTCTCGATAAGAGGTGATAATGGTACTCCGTAGCTAACTGAAAACCATTGTTGGGACATTCCAGTTATATGGAATCACGCACGTTCATCAATCGGTTATCTCACGCTCCACTTCCTTCAGCTTTCTGTGATTTTAATGAAGCTAAAGAACCCGATAAAATATTCAATCCACGTACACGATCGACTCCCAAAAGCAGTCCCACGCCTTAATCTATGAATACCACTTGTTAAGGGGACAATGTGGATATATTGAGAGCAATTACGACACTAAAGGATGATTAATTTCATGTCGTCAACAGCGCTAGCGACGCAAATAGTAGGGGCCGAGAAAAATTGAACGCGTAGCGTCAAAGTATTCATGGATAAACAAAATTTGTGATTTAGCATCGCTAGGTAATGAGTGAGAAAGGAACGCAACTAATCACTCACTGATTGACTATGCCCGCTAATAAATTTGCAATTTCAACATGAATATACGGGTCAGCGACCAAGAATTAACTAAACAGAATTGTCGGCAAAGTTATAGCCGACTTGGTGACTCACATTTCAAATCATGAACGCATCAAGAGCGACCATGAAAATTATAGGGTAAACGTTTATTTAAGAAATGATTCAACACCAAAAAAATGACGAAAAATCCTCACTTTTGCTAATTTATTGTTTACACGCGTAGTAAGAGGACCATAGAATTTCCTGGAATACCATAAATGAGGAATTATCTCATTGTAAAAAACTACTACAAATTTACAACACATTTACAAATTTACTACCCAACTTACAATTACTTTCTTAAAAGGCGTAAAGTGTAGAGGGATATGGCGAAAGTTAGGATTTGAATTGAACCGCTACTAGTTGTCCCATGGGGGTCAGAAGTCCATATTACCAGACACCGTTCCATGGGGGTTTAATCCCCCTTTACCCATTACTGCTGGCGAATATTTGAAAAATGTGATTCAGGACTCTTTGCTAGTTTTGCAGTGGTATTCGTAGTGGCACTGTAATGGTAATCGAATGACACCGATTGCTTGGATGGCGACGCGGAAATAACAGGGAAGCACTTTTAACGACAAAGCTAATGTTCGAAATTGCCTCATCACAATCGACGCTGTTAGTAAATAGGAATATTTTTCCGGCCCTCGACTAGCTGACACATGCTTCCCCGATAAGTCATGTCTAAAATCAGATTCCCACCCAAAACAATATTTCTTCCCAAAGTATCGAATTAAAGTACCCATCACAGAGGGAACCGAAGACTGATGATGGCAAATAGTTCAAAACATCAGTTTATTGATGCTTTTAGAACAAAAATCATGCTACTTTCACCTTAATACAGGAGTAGTTTTCATTAGTTCATACGGTAACATGATGACAACAAATGGATTGAGGGAAAGTAAAAACATCACTATGAAAAAATTTAGAACAGAAAGAAACAGCTCGGAATTAGATGAAGCATTAATTATTCAAAGGTTTTCAGAGACACCAGTGAAACTTATTCAAAAAAATGTCTTTTTTTTATATAGAGACAATGAACCGGGAGTTGAATTCCTGACGAGACCTCGTCATTCCTCATCAAAAGATAGCGTGTGTCAAAGTACACCGAAATACGAATTTCTTCATGTCCAGCAAATGTTCAATTCATCACTGTATAAGACAAGAAGCCTATTAGGGAACAATTAAATGACCCGTCAAAAATAATGGGCATAATACCCAGCCAAGCAACTTTCATGAGTAGAGATTTAATTTATACATGTTTAGTTTAGGATATTTCACTTTAAATAGTCTAATGACATAAGACCGTTACTTATGTTACCAAATATAAACATCGGAGCCAACGAGCAAGATCGCTGACGGTAGTTACGTAGATGCTATGCCAATTCATCATGGAACTTACGAATTTGAGCAGAGGATTGTTTCTATTTACCACTTATCTGGGTTGAAAATGGAAATTCGGGTTTAAATGATAAGCTATACGGAAAAAACATACTCCCACGCGACCACCCACCCCCTGGGATTATGTGTATTATTTTTATTGATTAGAACAAGAACGCCATTGATATGTACACCTACAATGAATATTTCAAATAAAAATGAGCTCTTTCGTTAACTCATAAATTAACTTCATTTATTGAACTAAAGAATTATTCTCTCCCTCAATTCTGGCAGCTTCAACTACGTCTCACACAACATGTTTACATTCACATATGCTTAATATTTACCAACAACATCGGGCATGGAGGTGAATTAATCAATAATAGCAATCAATGACACATTGGTAACAACTGTGCTGAAACTGCGTATTATTAAAGTCAGCATGTTCATAGTGTGTTCCACGAGCCCACATTAGGCGATGAAGTCATATATTTTGACCTAAAATGTTCATGTCAGAAATTGCAATCAAATGAAATGTATATTACTAATACTCCTCTAATATTACAAGAAAGCCGGGCAAAGTAACGAAAACCACTTGTTAAACAGAAGCTTTCAAAATATTTCCAATGTATTCATCATTCGCGTAATTTCACATTCGTCATAATATTTTTAGGTTGAGAGAGGTGGAGGAGTCACAGAAAATTTAATCAGTCAATATTCTTCATAATTAAGAAAGCATAAATGGTCTTCGTAATGCCATAGCATAGGAACGACATATATATCGATGGAAAATGATTTTTCATCAGAGATGACATATCAATAAGAAACATGAAAACATTCTCTTACGCTGAACAAATGAGCATAAAGCATTGTTCATAACAGAAAACGTATATTAGTCCTCTAATAATGCTCTCTAACGAATAATGACAGACTACGCACTAAGGACGCTCTCAATCAAATAGAATTACCAATTTTTCATTGGAAAAATATATTTAAATTCCAATTTGTTTTCATCTGATATATTTAGATGAAAGTGTATAACTCCAGAATTAGAATTTCCTACAGATGTGAATCAATAAGGGTCAGGGAGCACAAAATAACTCTCCATGATATAAATGAATTGCATTGTTTTTAAGCATGCAACACTTTAATCGAGTAAAAAAAGTCGCAAGAAACCAAACAAACGTGAACGCCCGTGACGTCAGAAGCTGCGCACTAGAATTTGCCGGAAACACATACACAAACATTTTCCGCGATTCCATCATACGATGACATCAATTGCGGCATGAAACCAATTTCATCAGTGATTATACAATTTAAGAACAATAAAATCACTCCGTAAGGAAAGAATAAAACATATGACCGGAGTTAACTGCGCAAAACATTCTCATGACGGAGTTTGTTGCATAAATATTTCCTGAAAGAACTAATGATTCGCAACAAATGATCGAGATAAAATTGTATTCTAAACAAAAACCTTTAAAACTCGCTTTAAATAACTGTCATCCCGACAGTTGAATTCTAGAAGAGCACTTATGCCGTCCTTGAGACTGGTGATCTAGTTACCGCCAGCTACTTTCCTCTTAGCGCACAACGAATGGAACGATACCGTTACTCAACCGGTAAGGTTATATTCTACGAAAAATGCAACCAGACACCTCACTATCAGCACCTTGGCATAACGACAACGCCCGTCGGCATCCACGGGATGCACATCCCTTTCCCAAGCTACTCTTCCAAAAAATCAACAATGCCAAGAAGAGCAAGTGAGCAGGCTTCCCTTATCAAACACATGTGACTTATCACTAAACACCCTGTAAGGCATCCATAGCAAAAGAAAGCGAACTGACCTTGAAATCGGCGAAGAACCGCTGGGGGGTTGCTACCACAACAATAGTCGCGCACCGGAGATTGACAGGACGCTGCGGGGAGGGGGGGGTGAAGACGGGACACCAAATATCTCAGGGGAGAGATCACTGGTCACTCCTCAGGATTTTTTTAAACCCCTCGAGTAAATCACGTCAGATAAACACGACGACGGGACGGGCAAAACGAAGAAACAACAGAACACTTCACACTGGGTCTCGAATGAGGCGGAGATCTGCGTTTCGGCTTGCCTTCACCAACTTCTCTTCCCCTCTGGCCTTCTAAAAAACCCCCCAGAAATAAAAAAAAACACTCCACCGCTCTTTCCACAACAGGCGGGGATCTTTCACACACGATTCAACTTCTTCATCGGCTCAGGGCTCTCTTTTTTCTCTCTCGATCGGTTCGGTCAGGAGGATCGGCTGCGGTCTCGCACCTTCGCACGTCACAGGACGGGTGGGAAGTGCGAGGGAACACAGCACAAGCTCCGAGCCCCCTTCTCGTTCACCTCCCCTCCATATCTCCCCCGAATCTCTCTCTCTCTCTCCTCTCCCTCCCCCCCATACGTAGTACCCCTCCCTAACCCCCACACCCTGAGCCAACCGCTCCCTTAAACCCTCCCTTCCCTCCCCCCACTTAGACACTATCATCCACCACACCCCTCTCCCGCTCTCTTTCCCCTCAGCACTCTGAGATCCCTCTCCCCCCCTCTCCAATCCCCCCCCCTACTACTCCTCTGCCGCTCCGCCACATCGCTCTCGGGTGCCGTCGTGCGGCCGATGGCGGCGCCACAGGGCCGGCATTCGCGCGCAACATTCGCGCACACAAAACACATACCACTCGGTGTCCGTCGGACCCTCTCCCTCTCTCTCTTCCTCACATTTTCGGAGAGAATTCGGGCCGAGGTGGTGGATTCGAGTCGAATTGATAAAAAAAAACCAATGGTAAGGGGTGGGCGGATGAGTTCACGGGAACGGAAGTATTCCGAGAGAAAGGCGCAGAGGATAGAGGAGACCCTGGTTTTCGGTTGTATTAGTGATGCTATTACAGCAGGTCTTCAGGCGTTCACATATGCACGAAGCCGTGCGGGCTCATGCAAGACTGCACGTCCCTTCAAATATTCATCGTTCAAGTACAAAATCCTAAGCGAATGCATGAAAAATTGTCCTGAAAGTATGCCCTGCATTATTTCCGTTCGCGCATGAGCCCAAGAGATATCATAGATTGTGCAAACAGAAAATGGCAGGTATGAGGGTTTTCACATAATGCTTCCCTCAAACTCGTAATCATGCTACTGTTATGGCGTCGACTAGGGTAAAGGCTAATTTTTCAAGACGCATATACCTGCGGGAGAACAGATGCGTTACTACGAGCGAGAGCGCATAGAAAATGGAACATTTTATGGCCTCGTGCTCCGGCCTTTACGCTAGATGCCGTGTTCACAGAATGAAATATTGAGCAAATATTAGTCCGCGCCTCTATTCGCCAGAGTATACGCCTATAATATTGGCAAATTCCGTCGGTAGAAAATTATAACTTACTGCTAGGTTGGTGAATTGTTTGAAGTATAAACTCGCGGTATAACCAAAATACATAATCACTGAGCTCAATTTGAATCCCCACTTCCAACAGGACTAAGTGAAACCTCCCCCACCAGGGCTTAGCCGAATAAACCTATGAATACGACAGTCGAAGACGCTCGGAGGGGGGTCGTGTCGAGGTAAGGGATGAACCCAAGGGAAGACCCTGCCTGGAGATGGTGGGCGCTCTCTCTCTCTACTGTTTCCTCGATTGTTGACTTCGCCTCCCCTCCCTCCTCCCTCCCCTCTCTCGCAAACGACCGACTCCGGAGTCGATGACGGAAATTTTCTCATTTTTTTTATACCCGCCCCTCGCCCTTCCCCTCCGCACGAAAGATTCCCCCGCGCTCCAGGGAGTCTGCGTAGTGACGTCGCGGGAAGGGGTAACAGGGTGAGGTGGTGCATCGTTCTTTTTTTTATTTTATCATTCCGCGGCGAGTGCGTGAGTACGCAAGGAAAGTAAAGGGTTGGCGGGGCGTGGAAGGAAGGCGGTGGTTTCTGGGATAAGAGGCCGAGGGGGGGGGGGGAGGCAGTAAGAGGCAGAGAAGAAGGGGGGAGGCACAAAACGTAAACAAACCCGAGGAAGCAAAGAGTGTGTGTATCGTCTGGCGGTGTTGATTCTGAGGAGAAACAAATGAAGTGCGGTTACGCGGCGTGTGACAAGGTCGAACGAGAGGCGACGGTAAGGGGTTCATGGTGATAATATTTCTTCAGGAGTACCTATCCGGGAGCTTCTTGAGAGACTTATGGAAGGAGAACAGAGAGAACCAGACGCCAAGCCATCTGAGACGATGCGATGGAAGGACAAGCCTTTCAGCGCAAGAGCAGAAGAAGTAAATACTCTCCAGGTATTTCCTGTCTCGAGACTCCAACTTAAAGAAGAGGCTTGTTTCCCGCTGCATAAATTTATAAATCCTGCTCTTCGAGAAATAAAGAGGAAGAAGAGTGACCTGGCGTTGCACGAGGCCTCTGGGAGGAGTATGGCTTGTTCACATTCAATTTATGACATAAACAAAGAGCTCAAGAACTTCCGCATGAGAGACACTTCTTGCTCACATCTCGCCTTCAGAACATAAAGCTAGGACGGTTCACATTCAGCTCCCCAGTTACTTCTACACTTTGACCGATCACGAAGAGGAATCAAACGAGCAAGACGGGTGGACATACGAAATCAGCGAGGATAAAGTAAAATACAGACGTAAACAAAAGTTTTTCGCATCAAGTGCGTTACTTGATATAAATATGGTATTTGATGGAGGGGATACGCGAAAGACAATGAATATTCGACAAAACGGATCAAAATTACAGGGATTCCGACATGAATGCGGCTTATGCCATGGAATCGCTACAATGATTGGAAATTGGAGACAACAGAAGAACGAAGCCGGTCCTTAGCTGGTTGAGAGTGAAAACACAGGTGATCGTAGCCAGATCTAAATTAGCGTTTCCGAGTTATATATCTAAATAACAGTTACGATGTTCATCATACATGTTCTAGTGATCAGTGTAAACAAGCCTAAATTCAAGAGAGACGATACTCTTCTCCTACCATTTTAAAGGAATCCGTAAATCCAGCTCTCAAAGAAACAAAGAGAAGTAAAGGGGCCATGTGTCATGGGAGACATTTGGATTGGTTAAAGTAATGCTCAAGCCGCTTGTCCACGAGTCTAGGAGTCTCATCTTACTCGGGTAACTTTAAAAGAGGGAGCCGTGGATGCGCGAGCAGTGGCTGGTCTCGAGGGAGAGAGGGCTTAACCATAACATCGAATAAAGGAAGATGAAAGGGAATCCGGGAAGGGATTGAGGAGGACGAGGGAACAGAGGGGTGGGAGATCGTGTGACCGCTTCCCCAGGCGAGCGAGGGTTTGCCCTCGGAGATACATACGGAAGAAAGCGGCAGCTGCAGGGCGGGGAATAAGGGCGGCGAAGCCCAGTCGCACTGGAGGTCGGGAAGGGTGGTGAACCACGGGGACGAGGACATTTCATCATTATTATCACCAATGGGGAGTGTCCATTGGCTGGGTCGGAGGGGAGAATGACGGAGGAGAAATATGACAAGCTATGAGAGATGCATCCGAAGAAGAGAGCAAGAAGATGGATTAATGAGTGACGCTTTCGTCAAAGGTCGCATCGAATTCTCTGCGAAGTAGAACTCTGGAAGGGGATTGAGTTGGTCTGGTGGCTGAGGCACTTGCTACATATCCCGAGTAATCAGGATTGAAACTCGGCATTAGCTTTTTCGCGGGATTTTTCGTGGAAACCTAAATCTTTACTTGGACGCCTTACGGAAAGCACCTCAAGTGCACCGTTGAGTCCATCGGATGGGGACGTTCAACGCTGATTCCATTGGTCCCTAACGTAAAAAAGGAGTCAAATACCTACGCCGGGTTTTTCTCCGCTCTCCCTCCATCTAATAAGTAATCCTTAACCTAAATGGTTCATCCACCCAATCTCAATGGCGCAAGTAGCCTCATTTTTCGGTCGCCTCCCCAACAATAGCTATAGCAAAATCTCTTGGTAGATGATCAAATGATGATTTTGCGGCTGTAATGGTCTCGTTCCTAAAATACGGTCACTTCGGGTCACTGGGTCTGTGTGTCTTTTAATTGTTTCTTTAGATGTGTCTTTCTTTCATTTGACGAGTATTGCAGCCATTGGAGAAGAAATTTGTACCTAATTATGTTACATTACGAGGCCGTAGAGGTCAAGTTTCCTTGATTTTTAGATGTGTCTTAGTTCACCTACGTCACCCCGCTTGCAATTCGCCCACTGATCTCAACACTCTACGAATACACGACTTGAGATATAAAGACTTCGTCATTTCCACTTGCCACCTTTTCCTCCCTCCCACCTCACGACCCCTTCCACCTAACTAACTCCCTCCGTGACGAACCATTCCACGCTTGCGTCTGCCAATAGATTACGCGAGGGCTGTTTTCCAAAAGGCGCGCATTGTGTCGCGGAATCGTTCGTGTCTCGGCGGTGGGCTTGAGGTCGACCCGTGTGATAACGTGAGCGGCTCAGGGATTGGGGGTGGGACGTGGGGGCGGGGATGAAGAGGAAGAAGAGAAAGGGGATTTTGAGTGGAGGCATTTCCCCGAGGAAGTCCCTCCACGTAAACTGCAGCGGCCTCGTCAGTGGCACTAGTAAGCCTTCAGTCGACAACTGCCCCGGCACCTCAAACCGCCCACTCCCCTCGTTCCTCCCCCTTACCCCTACTCCCCCCGACTCTCCCTAACCCACACCACCCACCCATATCCAATCTCCCACCATTTTATTTCGCTCGTCCTCAGCGCCCCCTACTCCGTCCCCTTTTCCTCTTACCCTGGAAGGACCCAGCGTCCCCATTCCCCCGTTTTCCCAACACAGTCACCCACCCTCGCTTCCCCACACCACGGCGCCCCTCCTCCCCCGCCACCCCCTCCCCTCCAGCGCCGCCAGCCGCCCAGCATGCCGCACTCTCTGCTCCTCCTGCTGCCTCCACGCGCAGCCCCACGTATTGATGGCCAAGCTTGCCAACACTACGGAAACAAATCAGCTGGGTCGAAGCGTACTCCCGCCACACAAGCTTGGCTCGCGGTCCCCTCGACACACTCAGCTATCGTTTATTTTCTCTCCGTTCTTCTCCCTCTCTCATCTCTTCTCTTTATCCTTCTCCGTGCCATTTATCTCTCACTCCTCCTTCCTCCCCTTCAGTCTACTCTTCTCCCGTCCAGACTTCCCTTTCGTTTCCTTCGGCCCTTCCGTGCTCCTCTCCACTTCCGCCTTGTTTACAGATTTCGAGCCCTCATCCCTTATGCTCTACATCGAGTCACACTCCTTCCCTTCGTATCTATCTCTTCTCTCCCGGGAGGGAAAACAGACGTCCATCCCACGTTGTTCTGAGGGGGTGGGAAAGGGAGAATGAATACGATTTTAATCCCCATCACTCTTTCCCTCTCTTTCCCTCTACCAGAGTCATAAAAATGCCCCACTCCATGCTCCATCATAATTGAATCCAAACGCGTTTTCACCCAACCAATTGGTATCAAATCTCCACCTACATATATCGAGATTGAGAGATAGCACGCAATAGTACGTCTGTCCTATCTTTATTATGGGGCGGCTGATGTTTGTCCACTTTACGGCGGGATTATTTCCCTCCCGGCAGGAAGAAGGAGACGATGCTAGTGCAATTAACCGCTGTCGTTCAATGTCACCGACGACCACACATTCGAAGCCGCATAGTCAACAACATTCGTTCTTTCATTAGTTACAGCAATCAGTTCAAACCCCTTTGATTGCGCTCAGCCTTTATTCGCATGATTCCAAATACTTGCATTACATCGCGGGTACCTCGACATGATTGTCCCCACACGCCAACGAGGAAGCGAGAGAACCGAGAGGGTGTGATGGCTCGAGTTCTCATACTATGGGTCCGACATTGAATCCCAGAAATCGAGTGGATTTTGCAGTGGAATCCTAATCCCTACTTGGGCGCTTAGAGTTGTACAAGTGTCGTGCACCGCTAGTCAGATGGGATGTAAAACAATGGATTCCTTATTGCAATAATAAATAGGGTAAGCTAATGTCCACGCCGGGTTAATATTCACCCTCGCTCCATCCTCAAATTTTCTATCACCCCTTATCGTCTTACCCACCTGTCCTTGATAGCTTAATATGATCCCGACCGCTGGTCACATTCTCAAATAACTATACAAGTATGCAACCAACGAGGAAACGAAATGTAAAAGCCAGCGCCATCATTTCAGCTCCTGCTCTTTCATGCTCTTATGCTCTCATTGGTCTCTCAGTTCATTCCCTAGTATCTCTCTTCCCGTATTCCTTTCTCCGATACACCCCTTTGCCCTCAGAAGCCAATAAATACTCCCGACCTCCCTCTAGAACAAATACTTCATCACGCCAAATTCACCCGACCTTTCCCCGTCCGACGAGCTCCGAATTCATTTCGTAATCGAAATTCATTCCGTTAATATCGATCACGCGCCCGTGAAAACGTAAACCGAGGTCTAAGTAAGAGAACAAAAAATGAGGGAGAGCCAAGGGTGAAGCGGAACTTCCGGGAAGGGATCGACAACAAAAAGGCCCGGATCGATCAAGGGTTGCCAGAGGATGAAAGAATTAGGGAGGGGGAGGGGACGAGGGTGAGAGAAGGGGAGAAAAGGTGGGTAATAATGAGGAAGCGAGGGAGAGACTGCGAAGGAAAATATGGAGTGAGGTGCGGAGGGGTGGAAGCACCACGTGCGTAAGTGGGAGTGGGGGGGGAGGCAATGAGCTCGAGTGGAAGGGGAAAATAAGATAGGGGAGGGGAAGGGGAGAGAGATGTGAATGAAAACGGGAGGCGAGCGAGGTGGCGATTTGAAGCAAAAAATGTTTGATGGAGTGAATTGGACACGCCACGTGAAACATGTCGAGGTGGTGGCGAAGATCGCGATGCGCTCCCATTCGCGCGAAGTCGCGCAGAAACGCCACGTGACAAGGAGCGATTGTGACCACAAAAGAATTCGTTCCCCGAGCGGGATGCGAGCCCAATCCTTTCGAAACCAGGAGGAGTTCCTCAGTCGCACTAAATCCACACTGGTTAACCACAGTGAACGGGCGGATTTGAGGTTTAGGGCAACCATACTGAGACCCCCTGGGCACTCTCATCACACTAAGAGGACCTGTGGTAACTGAATAACCTAATTAACAAGGGAAGCCATACCGTTGGAGCAGCACGGGTGTCATATCGCTAGAGAAACTGTATTATTGAATTCAAAATAGATTCCACAGGTTAGGGAGGAGATAAAACTCATGCTAAGTAATTTATCCGATTACAAGTCATATGAATTCGTTCGAAGAGAACACGAAGAGGCCAATAGAAACTAATTATATCAACATTAATTAGCAGAGGATTGGCGGGCTTTAGACACCCATTCTAAGAGATAAGACTGAATGCTTCAGAGTAAAAGGACCAACGGCAAATGGATAAATTTATTAATATGGGAAGCCTTACAGTTTGAGTAGAACGGGAAGCACATCGCTTTTGAATATTAAAGTAGATTTTTTTTAGTTGAGCAGTTGATAAAACTCATGCTCATTTAAAGTAATTACAAGTCTAACTAATGCAATTATTTCCTATTTTCCAACTACTGCCACCAGAATTAGGGCTACTTAGACGATAGGACAGTACGCCATCGACTCACTGTCTCATTTTTTTGCAAAGTTATTCTTATCTGAGTCATTATCTTTCCTTAAAAGTAATTAAATGAACTAGAGCAGGGAGAAGATGTGTATGTGGAGTTTACAACTCCCTATGACCTGAATAGCATCATTATCGACTCTGGCTATGAGGCTCTCCCAGCATCAACGTCGCTAACTTCAATAAATTAGTAGTTAGTCATTAAAATAACCGCATCTCCCATAAACGTACATTAAGCAAATCAAAGTTTAGGCAGGATAATAGGATGGAAATATCCAGTCCTGAAATTTTTTTGAGGGAACTTCATTTTAATGATTAGTAAAAATAACTATACACTCCACTGGTCAGTTCGCAGGTCAATAATTTATTGCACAATCCGGATTTCGATGCCTGGTATCATATTCAGGTGCTCACTGACTGACATAATTTGGATTTTTAGCTGCAAATATTTTGCAAAATTCAGCCGGTAAGTGACTGTATTTTATTCAATAGTTTGAACTGGCCGAAAAATTAGTAAGATATGATAAGTCTTCTAGTCGCCAGCCCTCAACATTGTTATGTCTGTGGATTATTATCGAGCCAACGTCGTTCGCCAATAATGAGTGGTAACAATCCACCACGTTATAATGAAACTAATTTCATTATTCAATATTTTCAAATTTAAAATACGTAAGAATAGCGTGAAGAATATCTCAAGACGATGTGTGGGTGACTTCTCAACCACTACAATGACGCCTAATATTTGGATTAGAGGAACAATGGAGAAAGCAAAATTACAGTAAGATCAAATGGGATGCCTCTCCTGGGCATTTCACTGAAGGATAGATATTTTCCCGGATCTTCACCGATAAAGATATAAACAAAAGCGAAGGAGGATGATGCTTTGCCATTATCAAGGAATGCTTCCCTTTAAGAGCATTTTCCATTACGCTAAGACCTAATAATTACTTATGTTTTAGATATTTTTGGGCTATAGCCACATCAGTAGCCTAAGGCGAATTAAGATATAATTACGAAGGGATATTCCTCTCGTACTATAGGCACATATATGGCCTCCCAATAAAATCCTCTAAAATATTAAACAATTTAAATGCTTAAGTAGCGATTCTCCTAAGAAAGTAAGCAATACCACAGGATGACTCCGACCATCCTTCTCCTATCCATTCAGGGAAAAAATAATTCCAGAATGCTTTACTTTCACGCATAAAAAAATAATTTTATATGTATATCTAACAGACCACTTCACTAAAGTTCAAGTCGATTTCAAAATAATAACTGGAGTTGATTAAGTAATTCTCAATTGCATCACCCATTCGCCCATTATTTGGGCAAAATCGGCTCCCCCGACATTCACCAACGTGCCAACGAACGAACCCCATCGCACAGAACAAGGAAGAGAAAGGCTGATTGCGAGCCTAGAGGAAAATTGAGGGAAAGGCGAGAGTGGGAAGAGTCGGGAGGAGGAGACGGGAGTCGAGGTGGATGCACGCCTTCGCATTGTCCGTTCAGACGCCAGGGGGGGGAGCGGGTGGACAGAGGGGGGGAGCGGGTGGACAGAGGGGGGGAGGAAGAATGGGGGAGAGAAGGGGTTGCAAGGCGAGGGTTCAAGCGGCGACAACGACAAAATGAGGGAGGAGAGAGAGAGAGGGCGAAAGAGTGTCACCAAGCGATAACTCCGGTGGAATGCCATCATTGTCTCGCCCGCTTAAATAAAAGGAAGCCCCGAAACACGCATCGCGCCCGCCCTCTCTTGATTTCACCCCTTCCACAGCCATTCCGTTAACTGCTTGGGCGAGAAAAATAAAAGGGGTGGGGCTGGTCGGGGGGATTTTTTTTACCGAAGCATTAGAGAGGAAGGCGGGCGAAGAAAATGAATGCTCAAAAGCGTATGCAAGTGCTCACTGACGTGCACAGGGTCCCTCCACTGGGGAGCACTGTGCTTACCAAAAGGACACGAAGTTAGCCACAAATGTCCCAACTGTGCGAGATCAGAATGAATTGCACGGCGACTCAGCCAATTTTATACTTATTATGAATACAATTTGGGCGCTAATAACTAAATCAGGCAAAAACGAGCTTCAAGCAAATCAGAAAATGCGTGCTTCAAGATAGCGGGAAATGCTGAGACAAGCAAATTGGTTAGGGCAATGGTTTCATGACGCAATACAAAAGTTTCTTCCCTAAAAACTATTATTCAAACTATAGCTATGCGGAATAAACGAAAAATTAGGGATTTGCACAAGTAAATTTCTACCTGACTTGAAACCAAACTAAGCAACAATTCGAAGGAATCACTTCTAATGGGTTCAAGAAGACATTCGATGTCAAACAAGGCATCGAGATTACCCACCTATTCGATATCAACGACATTGCAATTGAGTAATAACTCCACCACTAACAGAAAGATTTTATTATTTGCTATAGATACGGTCATGCGCCGCTAGATATCCACAATAGGAAACTTGGAAGCCATGTAATTAGAACTCAACGTTAATTCTTGATGTTTTGACAGGATGCTCGAACTTAATCGCAGAAACACACCTCATTAATCATTCTTCTTCTCTTATCCCTTTATCCTAAACCCTTATATTTCATAACAAGTGTCGTAACTTTTCCGGCGGCACGGCTAAGCGGTGGATCGAAGAATAGTTCCTAGGTGTAGAAAATTATTGACACTCCCCCGGCGCTAGGACGGGAAGTCATGTGCTTGCTTGAAAAAATATCACCCCATGAGACTTCCCAGGGTGGCATATACCCACCAAACCATGGAAAAAAGGACTGAAGAAATTAAAAGAAAAACTCTTCTGTGCAGGTACCTATATCAAGCAGTAGAAGAAGCGAGAAAGCTCCTTAGAAATATGGAGACGTTATCTTGTGAGCTAAACCTAGTTCTAATCAAATCATCGTGGTTTCTCTCGTTCACTTATTGTAATTCTGTTTATTCTACCTTAGGTATGAGTGAGGGTGACCAATGGAATCAAGGCAATGTATAGAGAAAGACTGGATTTTTTTTGACGGGGGCGTGTCTCTCTCTTCTCCTCTCCCCTCACCTAGTACGCAAATAAAAACACACGCCATGATAACTTGCAAGCGCGCGTGCCGTTGGAAAAACCTCTCAAATTCCCGATCTCGCTACCCCCTAAAGCGCATTTCGATCGTCGACTTTTTTGGTCGCTCCCGCCTTAAAGGGAAAACGAGAGTGCGCGTCGTTGCGATAGGGGCCAAGGGCGTGCGGGAGAGAGTCTAATGGCCCTCGTCGCAAAAATCAATCGGGCCCGCGTGGCGAGGAGTTCTGGGAAGCGAAGCCATGCCTCAACCAACCAATCCCCCTTACTTCAAAACTATCCATCCTCTTCCTAAGACGCCCCCTCCCCCGTCTACCGCCTTTCTTCGTCGTCGCGGTCTCGTCAGGGGCTGGCTCCCTTGGGGGGCTTCTTCACTCCGCTCGCTACCGTGTTCTTCCGCGGGGTAATGCCACATCTCGCCTCCCAAAGGTACCTCCTCAGCGACGCGAAGGCGGAATAAATCACCGCTTCTGGGCCCATCTTTCCCATTTTATGGGCATGTTTCCCGCCTAATATGGGAGCGTTTGTATTGGGAATGCATGCTGAATTATTACGTTTCCATCGATATTTCTTAAAATATTCTACCAATTTTGGCCGATTGATTTTACACAACATTGGCCGATTTATTTTATCGAAATGGCTTTTCTAGCAGTTGTCTCTTGTACTGAGTGATCCACTTATTCATAATAATTGGCTATTGGACCGCAGGAAAGCTATGCAGAAAAATATTAGAGGCAAGTCGAGCTATTGCGAAAATAGTATTGATTGCCAAGTACGATGTATTTAGTAAACAAGCAGGACAAAATGGTTACAGTGTTGGACAATAAAATTCGGCGGAGCATAACATTTCACATGATTGAGAAACTTCTTGCATATTTTCGATTCTGTGAGCAAGTTGCTGTAATACATATTGTATTTTTTCATCTCTACAAATATCTGAATATATTGAACGCTTCTATAAATTTGCAAGCGAGACATAGGATGTCACCTACAGAACTGAAGGTATCCATGTACATATCACTTGATTCATTTTTTTTAAATAAGTAAATCTTAAACAAAATTTTGGGAATAAACGAGGAACACTTGCCGCTTCTAATTAGCTATTGATATTATTTTTGAAGTAACACTTGCTCACTGCGATTTCAAAAGATAATTTTACATCTGTAGTGACACTTGGTATGGTTCATACTACATACTGCTCCTTTTCAACCATAGACATTATTTTCAAAGAAATCAACGCAATTTGATTAACGCATGGAGCAAATTATACATGAATGTTTATGAAAATACGGGAATATTATAATATGGAAATATTAGTGTAATATTCACTATTTTGAAACCAAAATCTTTGACTAGAGCTGGAGCCAGAGCTACGAAATAAGCCAGAGCTGGAGCCGGAACCGCTCTCCAAGACCTCGGCTCCAAAGCACTTGTGGGGGAGGCGGTGAGGTCGTCGAATGAGAGGAAAAAATAAACGACTTCCTCATTACAAAGAAGAAAACGGGTGAGTTTTACGCCAGCAGCCCAGAGACACGTCAATGAAGTCTCCAAAAAAAAATAAAAATTAACATGATTATCAGATAGTCACATAGTCTAGAACATGGGGTCTAAAGTCGGGAGGGATCAATATATTATGAATGGCATTGTAATAAATATATAATAAGTATCGTATTGAGGGATTGTAATAAAGATTGTTTATGCAGCCTAAAAATCCTTGTATTGTTGCACTCCTTTCAGAGATTAGCAAAGAGGTACGAAAAAGTTTAGCTCACCGGCATTCGAGAGAAGGCACTTATGTTTTCTCATTCACACTTTTTTCTCGCTCTGTGATCTGAATACACACCCCGACCATCTGTGGCTGCCTGAATCCTTGAAGAGCTTTACTTCGCCATGGGGAACTGAGATAGCCGAGGTTGGAGCGAGAGAAAAAAATCTCGAAAGGGTGAAAGGGGAGGGGGGAGCATTCGGAGGAAGTTTTGACATCGTTGGCGAAGGACGGAGGACAAGGAGGAATGCGAAACGAAACAGAACGTGGGCAAAGGAGATCGAAGCAGTTGAGAGGGAAGAAAGCTTGGAAAGGCAAAAAATAGAACGAAACAGATGGAGATTTTTACTACGATGACGAATGACATGGTAGTATTTCCTTGCTTTCTTCCCTCCATTTCTTTTCCCGGCGCCCACTAATGGCACGAAGGCGTGACACGTCACCACAGAAAATAGTCATTCTCAGCGTCAAAGAGTGAGTCACAGAGGCGGACTAAACACCATATTCCAAATATTCGACGCATTCGTTATAGCAGTAGAAGCACTTTCAATTTCTCTTGATGAAATCCACGTTTACCATACGTATGACTACAGAGCACTTTATTACCCTTCAGACGATGGAAGCATTCACAAGAATCCTAACCACCAAATGAAATAATGTTAATTATGGAGATAGAATCATGCAGACGTCAAAATTGACTGTACAATTGGTTAAGTATTATGTGACTGAGATTAAAGTTATTTGTGAAAATTTCTCATAATTTCTGTCCTTTCGATAACAATGACAAAATAAATGCAAAATTATGCAAATTATGGTGTATGATCAGGTCCATATAATCCTTATGAATCATGTTGTCGTACCCAATTTCGATTGAGATGAGTAATATATATGAACATTAATCAAAAGGTACAATGTATTTATAATTACCGAACCATTAGTTGGAGTAACAAAATAATTCACGATTACCCAAAATTCCGATAGCAATATACATTTAAAATTGACTTCCGCGAGTTACAAAAAATTAGCCTTAAAAGTATCTTAATGCCTCTTCCAATGCCTACGATAAATATTAATGATTGAGTTTCCTGACGGAGCAACCTTGAATGAGTACCTACATTCAGCATGCCCAAGTATTTCAGTATTTGCTGCTTTAAAAATCAATCAATAAGCTACTTCATTAAATATGTACTCATTCCGCTCAGACTGATGGAGTTACAACCGTGTCGCGATACGTAATTCAACACTACCATCAGCGTTGATCATTCCAAGCAATTGCACAGGATATTTTTTTATATAAGAATTTTATAGAAATATCGATATTTTCCGAAGAAATGCCCCCTTTCTAAGGAGCTCTGCTGTTCGGAACAGTACCTTTTTCGGTAGAAGCCGAAGTTATGCATATCATTAGATAGTCCTCAAAATTCTTCAGAAATCCACACCAAAATCCCCAAAAGTTGCTATCTCAATAGGAAAAGTAAAAATGAATAGTCAAATAGCACCGACATGTAAATAATGACTTTCAATTACTGAAATGGGTGCTTAAATGTACCTTTTTCATTATCTTCTGTTCAATATATTTATGCCTCTCTTACGCTTTGATGCGTGAATTTAGAGAGGTAAGTATCCTCTCACCGACTTTTACACTAGCACATAAGTTCAAAGTTAACAAAATCTATTTCAAATATTTCAAAATAATTATTTTGGATAGAGAAACTGTCATTAATTTAACTACTGAAAAAATACGAAAAAGAAACTAAAGTTATGGATAAGGAAAACAGAACAGAGAAAAAAGACGCGGAATAAATTTGTACGTGAAGAGTTAGCAGAGAAAGGTCTTTAAAAATTGCAAACGCTACACTTCATCAGAGAGTGGTTTTTATTTTAACTCAAGAAAGAGGAAATCCTGGCATGTCGATTACAGATATCATCGATTCTGAGACGAGCCACTGTTTAATCAAATTGCCAACCCATAGCGCGAGAAATTCGTTATTATTTAGGATAAAATTTCCGATTTTGTTCCATCAATTCAAACTGAAAGTATTGCGGTTTCATAACTGGAACGATACCACCACTATAGACTGACGCGGTGTAGATTTCAGATTCAATGTAGGGGCTACATTTTAAGAAATAACATCACTTTTGTAAAAACACGTTTAACTGGAACTCAGGTATCAGGTTTAGATTTAGACGAAAGGCGGTAGTGAGCTCTCTAAACGATTAAGGATAATTTTTCGATTTGCCAAAAAAATGACACCGTATTTATAATACATTACGCGAAATTGAAAAGAATTGAATAAAATTGGTTGCCATAGAGTATATAAAACTTTACGACCCAATCGGTAAATAAATATATATTTGACGATATGTAGACGATGTGTTTGCAGTGTGGACTGGCACAATGAGGCAACTGGACATATTTTTGAATAAGTTAAATTCCCAATCCAAAAACATAAAGTTCTCCTGTGAAGAAGAAACCAACCATAAAATTAACTTTCTGGATATAACCATCTCAACCACGGAAAAAGGCTACGACTTCGCAATTTACAGGAAAGAAACAACCACAGACCATGTCATCCCCTCCGACTCCCGCCACCATCCCTCTCATAAGTTGGCCGCTTTTCATTCCATGCTTAACAGATCACTCATCATCCCCCTGTCTGCCGAGAACCTCGCCAAGGAAATCAGAGTAATCAAAAACATTGCAGTGAAAAATGGATACGAAGAAAGTGTCATTAATAAAATGTTCGAGAAAAAACTCTCCCTCCGAGCACAGAAATTCATTTACAAATCATCCGACTATAGTGAAAACAAAAAACGCTGGTGAAAACTAAGTTATTATGGATATAGTTCACAGGCAATTGCCAACCTTTCTCCAAAAAAGAATCCAAAATTGCTTATTATAACAAATGTAACTTAAGGGCTGTGTTAAACAAAACCAAGGACAAAATTGACGTTAATGATAGAAGTGGTATTTATAAACTTAAATGTAGTGAATGTGAAACCTGTTACGTTGGCCAGACTGGACGGTCGTTCAGAGTGAGAACAGATGAACATAAAAGACATCTACGCAATGGGGACTTAAACAGATACCATTTCACTAAGCATTTATGGGAAAATGACCACAAGAGTGACTTTGTCCCGGAGATTCTCCACCTGGAGAGAAAGGGAAGAAGGATGGACTGTTTGGAGGAGCTGGAGATTAGAAGGCAGTTAAAGGAAGGAAAAATTGCTAACGACAATATTTTTGTCAGCCATTCCCCCCTCTTGGATATTCCCCTGAGTCATAATACCTTTTGAGGATGACACCCCAACCCCCGCCGTGGACGCCGCACTCATCGTCCAACCGTTTCCCCCCCGCCGTCCCCCCCAAAATAATGCGTGTTCCCGCGTCCTCTCACATACCTTCTTCCCCCCCTTCCCCTCACCCCTTTTCCTGCCTCTTCCCCCCCCCTTCCAAATTTTTTTATAAATTCTGCAGCATTCTAAACTGATGTACCTGATGCTGTCACCTATGTGACGAAACCGGTCGACCTGAAATAAAAAAAAACTGTGAAAAAAGTACCATATCTCATTTGAATTCTTTTAAATAAATATTTGTTGACGGCTATTGAATATTCCAATAATTTTATACGAATTCAAGTCAGTGCTTACCGGATGATATAAAAGGCAAAAACATCTGGGTGGGTGGGTGATTTCATGCAACCGAAGATGAGAGTATTGAGCTCTAATGAAAAATTATAGTTCGTTTTATGGTGCATGATACTAATTCAGGAGCATCAACGTATACTACACAGAAATAAGCACCATTCGATGAGATATTTCGATCGGTTAAAAAAATGCTCTTTCTCCTATCTTCATCAAGCTTTCTATCTACCCCCTCAATTCTCCAAGGCCATTGAAATTCTCAAGAGTGCTAAAAAAAAGTTCACCGTTGGTAATATAGCTGAATAGAAACGAAAAAAATAGCCCGAAGTCCGTCGACACCATAAAATGTAGTTTTCACTCATTCTCTGGATCACGGACAGAGCTACAGGCCCTACCCACAATTTAACATTATATTTATAAGGAGTAGATATGAATGAATTCGCCCTCTGTGAAACATAAATACTACCATGATTTACTTATTTTTATCAATGTGTCAATAAATAGTAGAGAAATGATCCAAAATTTACAGATTTACATGTCAAATATAAGTAGAGAAATAGCTACCGTAGAATAGTTAAAGAAATGGCAGATCGTGGGAATTGGACCTCTCCCTCTGATTTTATGCAATAGCATAAAACTACTATGCGAGGAATTCATACTTACAAAATAAAATATGCCTCTCTTACACATGCTAAGGTGACCAAAAATATATTTAAAGGGCTGAATTCCCCGTTTAAATTTATCTTTTTGGCAGAACGCATATAGTATCACTTTATCAGAGAAGTACTATCTTACAATAGTACTGAAGGCATTTGATTGGAAGGGGCTGGATTGCTAAACTAAATGTTTTTCATTTACGCGTAAAGCCTTGTAAACACGGTATCATATTTTTTGGTAAATCGAAAAATTATCCTTTAATCGTGTGGAGAGTACACTCCCGCCTTTCGTCTAAATCTAAACCTGATACCTGAGTTCAAGTTAAATGTATTCTTACAAAAGTGATGTTATTTCTTAAAATTTAGCCTCTACATTGAATCTAAAATCTACACCGCATCAGCCTACTGTGGTGGTATCGTTCCACTAATGAAATCTGTCAAAAAGATATTTAGTGGTAAATTTTGCCTTTGAAATACCTTTTTGGTTGCCTTAGCATGCGTAAAAGAGGTAAATTTCATTTTGAAACATGCCCTCTCAATACCCTCTCACATTTTGCCTCATCAATTTGAGATAGGTCAATTTTTGTTTATTCATAAACTCGCTACCTCCAATCTGAATACAATAAAAATTAAACAAAGCTGCTTCATTCGCAATAAAAAAGAGGGGAATGATATTTATTGACTCTATTTAAAAATAGTTGTAAGATCCATGCTACTATCGTTGGTTATGGAACAATGGACTTGAATTAAAATAGAGAGCAGTTAAAGAATACGATTCCTAATTAAATAAAAAACGAGTAAGTTTGCGAAATACCTATGAAGGGGAGTTAGAGATTAGTCAACTTAAGATAGATTTGTACCATGAATAGTTTACGCATATAACGATAACGAAGCGACTGAGCCTAGGGATGATGAAATAAAATGTGTAATTGATTGAAATAATCCGAGAGAATATTGAAAGATGCCATTCTACTACGCGATATCGAGTGTGAGAGCGCATGTGCAGTGTATTGATCCGAATGACTACCAGCGCCTAAGTCTCCCACTAAATTCCAGGGATCCGAAGAAGGGAATGCGGTGTCGGAAGATGAAACTACCAGTATACGAGTCAGAAGAGGAGCGAACAATGGCAGCAATCAAATAGCTGCAAAAAATTCTAAAGACGAATAGCTGGTATACACGGCAGAAAATTCAAATGAGCCAATCCTGAGAGTATAGGTGGTATCAAATGAGCGCGTCAACAATAGCGCAATTATAAAGCTTTCAGAGACGAACAGGAGCATTACACGAAAACCTGAGATACGCAAACACGGCTGGATGAAGCAGTGAGCCAAGTGTATGATACTATAGGAGCAGAGTTTTGGAAATAGATCCTAAGTCATCAGAATTATTTTTCTTCATCCAAGCCTAGTCGGAGAGTGGTCCTCAATTTAAAAGTATTCCAAGGGCTCGGGTAAATAATTTCTTTTCTCGGGTAAATAATTTCTAACCTTTCTCCGTCAGATTAATGGTAGGCTTGATGCTTTTTCGTTTCAGCTCCAAAGCATTTTCCTAACTTACAAAATACTCCACAAATAGTTTTGACTCTGTTATATGTCATATCGATTAGAGAACAGGCTAAAAATAAAGAGCACCGTAACTTATCTCAGCTCCGAGATGTATTCAAAGTATAATAGATAGGAACTCTTAATCTGCCGATACGGGAAAATTATATCGCTTATCGAGAAGGAAATATAGGCAGTAGGAACGTTAAGTGAAGTATCATTAATAGTGACTATTCTGCCGAGGAAATGGTACACCTACTTCAAAGGCCTTAACATTTCGATCCCCGATCTATTGTTGTAATTGTTAATGTGTTTATATACTGGGTGTTTCAGGAGGAAAGTTCGAAACATTCGTTGCCTCGTAATAACATCAGTTAAGCTACCATGTCTTCCTTATTTTTAAAGATAGAGATGTGATATTTACTGCAATGATTTGACAAATAAATTTACTAGAATACTTTGTTACACATTTTTGATATCTCTGAAATTAAGAGTGCTATTATACATTATTTGTTTTTTAGGAATTAAATTTCGACGAATATTCGAGAGCCATCTTGAAAATGAGATACTGTTACCATTGATGATAGAAGAGCAAGAACAAAACATTTTTTATGCACCACTGTGAAAAGTTTAAAATCTCTTCAATCGATGCTAGTCATTGAAATTGGGTATTTCCATTGTGATAGCAGAATACTTCTGAAAAAATGAGTGCGTTGCCATAGCTCGGTAACTAAGGAGTTGCGACCCTATGTTGACAGGACAAAAAATGCTTAAAATCAGCTACCCTTCCTCCTCCAGAAGTTTTAACACAATTTCCATCTCCAGTTCAAAATACTCAACTATTTATTTTCATCTTATCTCCATTACCTACCCTTACTCTTCCTCTTTTGCTCTAACCAAACGCCTTTCTTCTGATATAAATAAATGAATTTATTTCCAGCTATAAATATAGCTACAGTATAAAATAGGCTAGGAAATTTACTGACCACATTTTCCAGTAGTGTGGTCAGTGCACAGTAGAAAATTTTTATCATACCAAAACAAGGTCATTGCGGCAAATGAAAAGTAAAAGATACACATGAGTTCAGTATTCTTTGCATAACTCATGCCGCTTCCTGCAGAGTTTTTAAACTTATCATTATAACTTTTACTATAATTACGACAAATGTTTACATTAATAGCTTATAAACAATATAATTAACCAAAATGTAACATTGATTGCAATATTTCATTTGAGCCATTATTTTAAAATATTACGCAAAGTATTTATATCTCTCACTTGAGCTAACCAATTTTTAATTATATTTTAAACGACTAAATCGATATCGGCCTTCGTCGCCTCTATTTTTTCTATCGTCCCCTCAGCTATTCTCAGATTTTTTCCATCTACTTCCTCTATTTCCTTTCCTCTTTCACCATGCCGAGCATTACTTCTTTCGATTTCCTAACCAGTGTATTACCCATATCCTTCTTCAAACTCACTTATCAAATGCCGCCTAAACATTCTCTTCCTCTTTTCCTAAGTTTGGGTTTCGGAACCACATTACACCAGGATCCAAATGAAATTCATGGCTAAGATCATCTAGCATTAAATATCATTTTTATTTCCATATAAATTATGTTCACTATAAGCACTTCCATAGACTATAGAAGTCACCTTTGCAGAACAGAAAGATTTTCATATTTCATCATAAATGCAGGGTTGCATATTTCCACGGCGAAATTCCACGCAAAGCCAACTCCATACTCTCAGAAACACTAGCTGCGGTGATAAATCCTTTTCATAATGTGGACACTATAGCAGCTCACTCGCTTACACTGAAAGTTGTCAGACGGAGAACAATAAAAAATATCACTGTAACATGAGTGTTTTAATTTCCTCAACCATTGGAGTATTCCTTAAGATGTGTCATGAAGTGTCGGAGGACCGGACAAACGCATGCAATCCGCTATTGGGACGGATTACATGCGTTTAAAGTACCTTTTTAAAGGTGAGAACAGTCATTTCTTACTATTTCACGACAAGGTACAGGCAGGGACACATTATAGTTGTGAACCGGTTATTAAGTAGCGGGAAATTTCGGTTGTAAATTGAAATTGAGTATAAATAAACAGTTAAATAAGTTAATTCCAAATGCGTGGTATCTATTATCAGCCAGAAAAATAGCGGTACCTTCCAATAACCACGATTCTTAATAACGGGCGGCCATATTTGGTGACGTCACTTCGCAGTATCGCGAGTTCGTTTACATAGTATTAATTACGTAACTACTATGACTTGCACACCTGCGCTAAAGGCAAATAATTTCATAAGATTTTTACATGCCAGCTTGAAGAAAAATGAACTATACTTAGAATAAGGCCAATTCTAAAAATACTCCAAAATTAGATGAATGGCAATGGAATCCCTAAAACATTGAGAAATATTGAACTATGCCGAGAATGGAGGAGTGCATACAAAGTCATAAGTAGTACCTATAATACACCCACTGTGATAGTTGAACGACATTATAAGCAGGCGCTTTCAAGACTTAGCGCATCAAAAAGGCTCTTTTTAATAATTTTATTACGCGAAAGCACGGTCGAGAATTATTTTATGCAATGCTTACTGCTATAAGGCGCCAAATCAGAGCCAACATGGTCGCGGGCCTTTTTCAGCGTAGCGCCGGCATGTATCCTTCTAAAGAGCAGTAGAGCTCTCTTGGAATTTTGATGTATTACCAAAGGAAATCGCCAGTTTCATTTCTTTTTCGGCATGAATTTTTGAAGGTAAAAATAAAAAATAGCCGAAAAATCCTATACACACAAATAGCATGAAAATGTGTATGAAATTGACGGGAGTTGAGTTTTTCATTCTTACAAAGTCATGTTCGATGATTGAGTATTTCATCAAAAACACAAACATATTAATGATGATGGGAATATAATACTTTTTTATTAGTAATTTTTATAATCAGCAAACAGCGAGGGCCGACGCAAACATCTTACAGCGCAAGTACTCAGCAGGTTCACTGGTTAGTTAGTTATAATATAAAATAATGAAACTCCGGTTTAAATACGATTTCAAGGTACTTAGTCAAGATTTAAATATCCTAAAGTAAATAAAAATTCTTGCCAGGTAAGAATTTATCGTTCCATCTAAAATGGATTCCGTCGAACAATCCTAATTAGAGATTCAACCCAAGGCCTCAGGATGAAAAACGAGTATTCTAATCACCAGTTCTACCCGGTTCCATACGACTCAGATATGGACATAATTATTTTGACATTTAAAGAGACACCGGGTAAAATACCGCAGAAGAAGTAACAGACTAGATCTACCAATCATTCTCATTTTCCCAGACTCGTCCTCAATCTTCACAAAACTTTCTCTATTGTGCGGAAGAAAACATAAATGGCCGGAATACTGGTCCAATCATTGGCATTATCAGGGTAAACTTGTAAGCCTGTTATTTGTGAGTAAATTTGTGAGGCTGGAGAACGGTGATAGGAAGGTAACGCCCCATTCTAAGAACCAAAATGTCGCGGGTTTCAAACCTGCGTCAACAGAGCGTTTCTACAGAGAAATTTGTTCAGCGTGTAGTTTAAAAAAATGTCGTTAGTATAATGGCAAATGACAATAATGTATCTAGATAAGTTCAGTATATAGCTGTACTCAAGACTTCTAGTTTTTCATCGGATAGTTCAGCGATCATTTCAAAATACGGAAACGTCAAAATGTCTTGAGTGGCAATACTATTTTAATTATATATAGGTATAAGAAGGAGACAACTTAACTACTTAGATCCCTGTAGAAAAAAATTGGCGCGTTGAAAGGCTTATAAAATTTCCGGAGATGGCAAATTAGAATAATAGTTTCACAGCAGCCTCAAAAAGTAATGCCTTCAATTCTCCATTTAATACAGACACCATTCACTGTGGTCATATTACGAACATGCTGGTAGTTTTCCTTACCTTATCTCTAATGTGGATGCTACGACTGGTGGTTTTCGGCGTGACTTTATGGAATTCACTGATCATCGCGAATGAAAAGGTAGTGCTTTGTTTTCCACATAAATTTAATGTAGTACGACCATTGTTCCGACTTTACGTCATCTTCAGGTGCTTCATCTTCAGGAAGTTACCGAGTTCCTGACCGTTCCCGTTAAACTTATAGAGAGACAAGATGTCAGAAATCCAGCTAAATCTCGTCAAATGGAAGGAATCAAAACTCAATCGAAGAAGACGGGAATGCCATTATCGTTGGTTTTTCCTTACGTTTTTATCACACATTTCTCTTATAACGAAGGCGAAGTTTGACTTCAAGATTTAGACGTGAGAAAAAAAGGACTTATATCGCCTTAATTATAACTAGAAGATAATTGAGTGATAAAAAGATCATATGATACAATTTGCACATGGCTGGAAAAAATAAAAGGGCACGGAAATCATATTAGCGCAGCAGAAATGACACTGATTGGCTATTTCAATGTAAATGCAAGGATGCCAAAAGTTGTAGATGAGTACACAATATATATTAAAAGTAAACTTAACAAAAGAAACTGGAGAAATGAGGACATCAGTCAGTAATACACTCAGGAGCCAAAAAATTAAAATAGACCAGCTAACAAGTTTTTACTTACTTTACCTTACTAATTCAAAAACATAATCTGAAGTTAAGTTCATTTTAGAGTGTTCTACTGCTAGTACTCCAATATTGTTAAGGAGATATCCATTACACCGCAAATGAGCAGTTGGAGAAAACAGAAAATGAAGAGTAAACGACTCCTTCCGGCTCTTCGTTACCTTCCTGGGCTCATCCGAGCTTCGTTCATCCAATCACCGAGCAGCAGGGAACAAAGGAAGGCGACAGCGCTCCTGGACTTGGCTGCCGTGGTATCGTCGTGGGGGTTCTTCAAACGCGCTCAGCCGCTTCTCATCCGCTGATGGCGCCACAAACGGGGCACTTCCTCATCAACTTCTGCGCAACACGAGGCGAATCAATGAGAAAAAGTAATTGCGCAATGCCTGAATCTGTTTATGGGGCTTCTATTGCCACCTTTAAGTCGGTCGTCAGCAGGGATAGAAAGTAAATACTGATATACTAGTGCAATCAGAGCATTTTTTCCAATGTGCGAAATAACAGCCAACCACGATGGAATCACCGGTTCCCGCTCGATTAGTAAAGCTGAGCATTACTGGATTCGGGTTAAATGCGGAGGGATAATCTTCATTTGCGTCCCGAGTGCATATGACTACCTCCGATATATGAGAGTACAACTCTGAAGCCAAAATATAGATTCAACCGGTGTTGTTTCCCAATGTCCGGTACCCGATACATATTGAATGTTACATATTTCTTTCATTGGGTGAAGTATTATAACTATTTGAAAACATTCTGCCGTCCAACCCCCAATCAGGGTGTAACAAGCTGGCCATGATCACGAATTCATTATAGACCGTCCTAGTGAGGTAAAATGGCAGCTTTATTACATGCCCGTAAGGCTGATAAAAACAAGCATTTAAAATTGTATGCCACGAATCTTGAATAAGTCCTAACACAACAGCTTTTCAACAAAAAAATGAAAGACAAGTGCAGAGCATAATTTAGAACAGTTTAGTGCACTACGTAAGGAGGGGTAAATAGCTCAACAAGGATGTTCTGATTAGACAATTTTCATATTTTGTCTTGAGATTAAAAACATTAGCACAATTCAAAGCTAATTCACTTTTGACCACGCATCGATCTCTCTCACTTTTACCATACATGTGAAACGGTATATTGATTATTCAATAGAAATCGGGTCCAAGTATCGTAAAATGACTCACTTGAAAATATTTCACCTGGCAGCGAAAGGTGTAAATCGAGAGGTTCCTCCTCAGGAATTCTCACTGACTAAAAATTAATATTTTACGCAAATATCTATCCTTCCATCTAGCCTCAGGATATACGGGATTGCCATGAACTTAAGCTGCCGATGATAGTCATACGTGGTGAACCAACGAGTATTAGTAGGTCGAACAAAATATTTAACCCTAGGCTTCTCCATTATTACACTGGATGATTACCTTCAAATCTGGTAGCGATAGCTTTCGCGAAAGAGGGTTATTTACAACGGAAGATTCTCCCTTTAAATAGCCGCTATCGATCAACAGTTGCGAAATGTGGCGGTTGGTTCATGGAAATTCCCTCCCGCAGCCTGAAAACTCAGCCCATCAATCTTCCGCAAATTCACCGTATCGGGACCTTATATCCCACTCACGCGTTTTCTCTTCCCACATTCTCACCAAACTCCTTTACAATGCGTCCCGGTATTATTACAAACGACCGAATTTTCCGTGTCCTTTCAAAATTTAACCACTCTAATAATTGGGGTGAAAACTACCGGCAGCGTATCTAATTAAGTTAAATATCATTTTAAAATAAAGAAAATATTTAAAATAAATTTATGTATGTATTCGGTAATTTTTTTAGAATTTAAAATTAAACATGCCAGTAAATTTGAAGAGCAACTCGATATTTTTTTCAGAGGGTCCTTCGCTGGAGCTAAGCAATATTTTCCTTTCCCGGCGTATGGTATCGAGGAAGTCAATGCGGGTTTTCCACCGGGTCAGGTTGTCCATGTCTGCCGACGTTTCGATGACCGAGTTGCTCATCGTCTTCAGGGCATCGAAACGTCGGCAGACATGGACAACCTGACCCGGTGGAAAACCCGCATTGACTTCCTCAATATTTTCCTTCGTAAAATAATGCTTAAAATGGGGTGCTTTCTGCTCGTTATAGTTGTATCATTTTCTCAAAATGAGCACGGAAATCCTCTCTTATATCACGCGAATGGTGAGAGAATATAATATTGTTGTCGTAAAGTAGCATTTCATAAATCCATTAACTTTTTTCAAACCACATAAAAGGATTGGAACTTTATTTTTAATTTTGACATATTTAATTCATAATATTTATCCGCAAGAGAATACGCTAATATAAGTTTCCTTTGGTTACAGGCTTATAAGAAATATGTAAGCAGGTAATCTTTACCAATATATAAATATGCAGCGGTGTCTGTAAGTTTGTTACTGTACTCCTCGAAAACGACTGAACAGATTGACCTGAAATTTTGTATCATTCTAGCGTTTTATACTAACTAAATCCATAAGCTATACAGAAAAATCCTCAGGGCTATAAGGGTCCCACATGTGGGCCTTATTTCTCCTTTCTTTTACTTTTCCTCCTCCTTTTTCACCTTTTATTTCTCCTCGACTTTATTTCCATAATAATAGCACTGTAAATAATATGTGCCTTTTACTTTTTAAAATTACTCGCAACCAAAATATAGGGGTGAAATTTTCACTGGCGTATGGCAGAAAGAACAAAGTGTTCAACTTCTGCGATTGATTTTGAAATAAGTTTCGTTTATACTTAAAAATTACGCTTTAAATTTCAAACTTCTCAATTTTCTCCGATTTCAACAACAGCATATTGCCTTGTAATTTGAGCATATTAGCAAATTTCAGTTGGGGCATTTTGAACTCAAACCTCTCCACATACGTTGAACGGCTTTAACATGATATCTGAACATAGCATGCCATGCTAGTTCTTAACACAGCCCTATAGATCAAGAGGGATGTTAGGGTTCCACTTGGCTCCCCAAATCGCTAATCGCTGGTTTCTATTGAGTCCCCGAATGAATGTAATATTGGGCCGTTTATTTCGAATTTTTCCGAGTAGGAACTTGATACTTATCCATGCTAACATATTAAAAAGGCAGTCTGTCTGTGAGTATGTTAGTTACTCTTTTCTTCGAAAACTACAAAACCGTTAGAGCTGAAATTTTGAATGAAAATATCGCCCATACTAAGGTAACCTATCGATTCCTTGGACTTTCCAAAATTTTCAACATTTCGACCGCAAACGGGTCAAAGCAACCACCCCATAAAAATATGTGTTGAGTTCATTTTTACCGCTTGGAGGCTTTATTTCATTTGCAAATTTCAATAGTAAATTATCATTGTAAAAATTTCACTGATAATAATAAACTTCATTGTTTAAGGCGGGACTCGGTGGAATTATCTCAACATTGTCAATGATATGATTGACTTAGTTATTTCAATTAAATTTATTATTAGGCGACCTAGGATTCAACGCGGCATGTCATTATTACTTACAATTTTTACAAATGACGAAGAAAATGTAAGTAGCAACAAAAAATAATTGGGAGAGGAAGAGATGGGAGAGAGAGGAGGTGAGAGGTTGGAGTAATGAAGGGGGTGGAAAGCTTATGGTGGCTCTCGCTTGACCGAGAATCACGACAAATACAAAGTTAGACATTCTTATTAATTCAGTTTTTAAAAATCCTGCTCCCACTGATGAAATGGATTACCTATTGAAATCCAAAATTATGGCACAAAATATGATGATTGTTCCACAAATATATTTTTAATGGCCGTATTTGTCCAGCCCAGCCCCCCCAGCCTAAGGAAACGACTGCAGCGCCATTTGCATGAAACTACCACATATTGACTCCATTTACGGCAGTAATTTCGCTGATAACTTCATAAAATAGCTGGTATGATGCCATCATTTTATTTTTATTCCATTTCTCAGGGCTATGTGCTTCTAAACAGTTCGGGCGAGGGCGCTGGAGCGATACAGTTCCCTAATCATAATAGAGACCATATTCGAATTATACGTTTTAATTTCACCACACATATTAATTAAATATTACCTTAAAAATGGTGGAAAAATATAGTTTTATATAACAGAAATTGTAAGTAATTAAATGAAAATATCTAAATAAGTCTTTAACTTGACTTATTTTGTCGCGCGGTACGTTTGAAAATCCTTCAAAACGGAAGGATTTTTTTTTGTAATCCCGAAGAATTTATTGCGGTAACAATATGATTAATTTTCAAAAATAGTTGCAAAAATAAACAAACTACACACTGTTAATTTTTTGGCGAAATTCAGATGTTAGGAATTCCGCATTTTTTATATAACCTCTCTCAGGAGTGCGCGCACACAACAATTTCCCAGGAAAAAATGGCTGGTATTTGTTGGCAAATATTTCGGAAAGTGATGAGGTAAGGGGTTAAATTTTTGATGTCGTGGGATGGGTGAGATATTTTTCTTATAAATGAGACTGAATTCATTGATTTCTAGGAGAAATGATATTTCGCTTAAACTACCTTAAAAGCTTAAATATGCCTTCTCATTGAAATTTTCCTGCTGTAATCTGAGCAATTTCCATTATAGAACCAACGTCAAAGTTACCCCTTTCCATACAGATTACAGCGAAACTAGCCAGAATACCCTATTTAGATTAATTTCAGTTTAGACAATGCAAATCACTTGATGCTATGTTCAAGTTTTCAGAAATTATGGAATAAAAGACCCTGAGGCCAGAGCTTAAGAGGATGTGCGGTGGAGTCTTGGGTGCGGAAGAAAGGAATATCCCAAGGGGGGGGGAGGGAAAGGGTGTGATCCAGGAGTGTAAGGGAGAAGGCTTTGGGATGTGGAGGCCACTTGGTTTGTACTATATGAATATTCGTACGCCGCCACCTTAACAGAGTTCACGACATGCCCATCATTCAATACTCCTTTTTCCTACTTGTACCTGAAAGGTTTTCCTCTCATTAGTATTTCTTCCAGAAAAAATATTTCAAATATTTTGTCACTCTGAACGTTACCTTGTTCTCCTCTCTAGTTTTTTCCTTAAACACACCAGGCAGTGATACAAATTATATATAACTTGAAGTCAGATATCTGTATTCCATCGGATTTCTTTAAATTAAAATCAGGGAAATCAGCAATTTTGATAATCATTGTTTGCTATTACATCAGTAGATTACTATGGTCAAGGCTAAATATACTATTTAATTGATTCCTCTCACCTCTATTGGGCGACCAATAAGTCCTTGGTACTCAGGCATTGGCCATGACAAATTTGTGAAACATAACTTCTATTTTCCTGCTATTATTAAATAGAACTACGTCAGATTTTGTAAATTATTCTTATATCTCTGGGAAATATCATTGGAAACTAATAGAATCTCTGAAAGGAAGATATTATTTCATTCAAAGTTCAGGCAAAATCATAAATTGTGAATGCATAACTTATAACTAACGATATCAAACATCATAGAAAATAATAAAGTCCAAAGAAACAGAATTGCATTAATTTGTAAACAATATCATAAAACCTATATCATATTATGATTTACACAAAATAAAATGCTAATTCAGCATTTTAGTCACTTGAAATTTAATCAAGTCAATAGCATGAGGCACACACTTTACCTGGGATCCTTTTTGGAAGTCTTCGAGTGAGATGAGTCCAAATCAGACAGCTGATAATGTTAACTCAACTTCCAAATGCACTTGTGTTACCAGCTATTTGAAAGGCTTTGTGACTGACTCTACTATAAACAACCTTCCTCACCAGTAATGACTAGCTGATTGCAGGTCCCCATCCATCCCAACCCAATTCTAATTCCCTTACTCCCTCATAGTTCTTCTCATGAGCTTCCTTTTCTATTTGGCCAATGTATTTCTCCCTTGGCCTTCCCCTTGGGACTTATCTGTTATTTTTCCTTCAATAACATTCTTCACATACCCGTTAGGTCCTTCCCAGTCCATCTGGTACTCTTTAACACTAGAAGAACGGCAGGGGTCATTTGACCCATTTTCGGAATTCAAATTAATTTTTCTCTTTCTCTCATTCTCGATGTAAAATATTTGCAAATTTTTTGAAACTTCTCTATTTTTACCTGAAATTAGATAAACTGGAAAAAATTTAATTCTTATTCTTTTTTGTTGTATTTTACAAGAGGTTATACCTAGAAGAATGGCTGGGGGTCATTTGACCCACAACCTGTTTTAGTGCTGCATCTTCATATTCCTCTTACCCTTAGGCTCTTCATTTATTATGAAGATCATTACATTGTGGCATTGTAGTGCAGTAGGTATACTGCTTGGTTGTGAACCAGAGGGTACCTGGTTTGATGCCGGGTGAGGCCTCTAGACACCCATATCAGAAGTGTAACCTCAGTGATCATTTTTGTACCCGATCTTTCTGAGTATCACAAGCGGCAAAGGGAAAGTAAGTGGCACCCCATATTACTCTGTGTGAGTTTCACTCACTAATGGTGTTTTCATGGGTACTTTTCTCATTTTGCTAATTTTATTGTTTTCATTCTCGCCTCAAAAATCATGTGTACTCCCATTGATATGTGTGTCTTTATCCAGCCATGCCTAATATAGCCATGGTTTAGTGGCCTTTGAGAAACGGTGTGAAATATCCTTGTCTATCGACTCCACATCCATTCTTTGTGATGTTTTTGTCTCTTCCCTGATTGCATTGCCACCCGACTTCTTCTTTCATGGTGACACCTTGTTAGACAACATTGTAAAATATACTGTGGAGCATGGAAAGCTTCAAAACCCTGATTGGTGCTTGTCAAGAGAACTTCTTATATTTATCGCATTGATATATGCAGGAGTCTGCATTGATGTATGCAAGAGAATGCATTTTGGGACCGTGGCATATGTCTATGAAAAGCTGCTGGGATAAAACCTGGGGCTCAAAAATATTCTCGAGTACAATGCCAAGGGATCGATTGTCGAATATAATGAAACATATACCCTTCCATTCAAAGGTGACTCATAGTCAAGCACTAAGGGCAGATAAGTGTAGTTTGGCCTCTGATCCTTGGAACAATTTTGTCACCAATTCCCAAGCCTTCTACAATCTAAGTGAAAGCGTAACAGCCAATGAATAGCTCTATCCAATGAAATGCAGGTGTCCTTTCATGTAGTATATGCTGAAGAAAGTGGACAAATTCTGAATCAAGAACTGCGTTTTGACTGATGTGAAATCTAAATACTGTCTGAATGCATTTCCGTATTGTGGGAAAGATGAAGAGAGGCCATCAGATCAAGCATTGGGTGAATATGTGGTAATGAGATTGACTGAGCCTTACAAGAATTCAGGCATGAACCTTTCCTGTAACAATTATTTTTCATCATTTCAACTGGCAGAAAACTTGAAAAAAAAAGAAAAATTTCTCTTGTCAAAACCATAAAAAAAGGCAAGACTTACCTCCTCCTGTCCGCATGAATAATGAAATTTACACAACTAGAGAATACAAAAACACTCAGGGCCATACACTCACAAATTACCAAGCAAAAAAGAAGAAGAATATTCTTTTACTAAGTGCCATGCACTCAGATGTGACGATTTCCAACACTAATAAAAGAAAGCCAGATACCATCCTCTTTTACAATAAAAACAAACAAAGTAGATATTATGGATAGTATGTGCCAGAAATGTTCAACCCAATCAGCTACAAGGTGGTGGCCTGTTTATGTATTTCTCAATATACTTGATCTGGCCTCGATAAATAGCTGGGTGCTCTATTGGGAAACTACGAATAGTAAACTGAGTCGCAAGAAATTTATTAAAAATTAGTCGAAGAAGTGTTGGGAATCTCATTTCCAACAGAAACCTCACCTTCATGCTCGATTCAAACAAACAAAAATTCGTCAAATACCATAGCCACATCCCTAAGAGTACATTAGAGGAAAAGGTGCAAAATATCTCCAAATTGTCAAAACAAATCATGAAGCTTATGTTTTCAGTGTAAAAAAATGTTTTGTGGAAAGTGCACCGAAAAAATAACCATGTGTCTGAAATGTTCAACGAAGTAATATTTTTAATTTTTTTTATCGCAAAGTATGAAAAAAACCAATATGCTCATTGTGAAATTTTGACATATATCTTTTGTATCAAATAATAATAATGCAATTTCATGATTAGAGTGACTATAAATTTGAATCTTGGTCATTGAATGTAATTTAATTCATTGTTTTAAGTATTGATAATTATGGATTTTTAACAATTGGAATACCATAATTAATGCTTATATGTGTTGTTAAAGAATTAAAATGAATAACACTACAATAAAAGTCTGTGGGAAGATAAAACGGCTTTTAAAATGATAAAACGAAGTTGGGGTCAAATGACCCATAGCCATCCTTCTAGGTAGTGCGAAACTCCCGTCCTCCTAGAGTTAAAAGAATAAAAAGAATATTTTTTTAAAAAAGTGTTCCAATTATTCTTTTCCTCTTCTAATCCCCAGCAAGCTTTTTTATTTATTCATCCATTGGATCTAAGGCATTCTCCTCAACCTCCAGGTTTTGAATGCTTCAAATCCTCTCAGGCCAGCTTTTTCAATTAGCTTTTTCAATTGTCTATGCTTCCAAACTTTTGAGGGCCCACTCCAAACAAATGCTTAACCACACTGCCTCCTCATTCATAGTCACATCTTCTCTAAGACACATTATTGCCTTTTCATCATGGATACTTTTTTGGAATGGGTGTTTCAGATTATGGATAAATTCCATGACTTGTATTTTAATTTATTTTCAGATTAATTTGTTTTTCAAAGGGAAAGCAGATCTGGTCCAAAGATAATTTTTAAAACCTCAGTGAACTTCCACATTCAGTATTTGCCTCATGAGATATTGCTTTCTTGGATGTGTCATGTTACGAAGTAAATGTGACACATTTAAATCAATATTGGCACAGGTAATGGGAATGAGTAAGAGCAGGATTACAACATGTTACCAATGGAATAGTTTACCTACAATAACATTTAACTCTTGAGTGCATTGAGCTACAATTTCAAATTACTAGTTAATCGTCCTATGGCTATGCCCCTGAAAGATTACCAAGAATTCTTTAGTTGCACAAGGCAGAGATTATGCATGTGGCCCACAAAAAATTTAATATGGAGATCTTAAGGGTATTTGAAATGAAATATTTTTATAATCAATTATCAATGCTGCATGTTTCTTTATTTGGCATCTTGCATCCAAAGTTTGCATGGCTTCTTCTGAATGACTCTATCACTACCAAATAGGGTTTGGATATGGAGCATTGGATGAAGCAGCTCAATCTGAATCTTTTCTCTTTGGTAGACATTTCTCTGCTGTCACCTTCAAAATACCTTGTTGTCAGATGCTAAGAGGAGGATAAGTCCTACCCAGCATCATTTTGTTGTCATAGTAGTAATGTGTAAAAAAATATTTCCATTATCTAGATAATCGTAACTTCTTACATGGCAATGAGCACGGCTTCCATAAAGGCAGGTCCTGCTAAACACAGCTTGCGCTCTTCCTTCATGATATCCTAAAATCAGGTGAATCGATTAAGCAGGTCGAAGCAATATTCCTTGATTTCAAGAAGGCAATCGACAAGGTTCCTCACAAAAAACTCATTTATAAATTGCAATCATGCAGAGTTAATAGAAAAATAGTGAATTGGATAAGTGACTTTCTCAGTGATCAAAAACAAAAAGTTATTGATGGTTTTAGCATTGATATGGTCGAAGTCACATACAGTGTTCCTCAGGGAAGTGTGATCGGCCCTCTTTTATTATTTATCTATATTAATAACCTAAGTTCGAGAGTTAGAAGTAAATTAAGATTATTTGCAGATGATACAGTTATCTACAGTGAAATGAACAAAGACGGGGACTTTGAAGCTCTGTCATCGGACCTCAACAACGTTCATTCTTGGTGCCAGGAGTGGGGGTTAGAATTAAATATCAGCAAATGCACCACAGTCCCCTTTCTGCGAAAGTCATCACAAAAATGCCATACCTATACTGTGGGTGGAGTAAACATAAAATCTTCAGATACAGTAAAATATCTTGGAATTACCTAAACTTCTCATATATCATGGGGATTACACATACAAAACAGCATTAAAGAAACTAGGTTTTGTTAAACGTATAATAGGCAGGTCCTCGGATGAAAAGGTCAAAGAGAAATGCTACTTCGCTCTGGTTAGGCCACATCTCGAATACGCCGCCAGCATTTGGGACCCTGGTCAAATACATTTAACAAAAAAAATTAATAAAATACAAAGGAAAGCAGCGTGCTTCGTTAAAAACCGCTACAAGCATACATATAGTGTCTCACAACTTTTAAGAGGGATTAAGGTGGGAGCCACTAGAGACTCGGAGGCTACACCCGAGGCTTAGGTTGCTTGATAAATTCAGAATTGATATTTTTCAGAGCGACATAGAGAATATTATCAAGACTCCTCACTACAACTCTAGGTCTGCCAGACACGATAAAATAAGAGATATACACTGCCAAACAGATAGGTACAAAATCTCATTCTTTCCACGCGCAATAAGCAACCACGATAAAAACTGAGCTCGCTAAATACACTACTATAATTCATGTCACCATTTCATCTCCAAAAAACTTTCACCTTTACACGACTGGTGACCTAACACCCCCTGCCACATGCCCATGCGGCGGCTCGTGTGGGTATTATGTAGATGTGTGAAACATGGGTAATTCACTAAATACATTGCTGTCAAATTTTTAAATTCACATTCACAAGACCTGTTTATTAAAAGTGAATCTTCCCCAGAAATTGAAAGGTAATGAAATTAAGAGACCAACTTTCCTTTGTTTTACAGTTATTATAGTAAATAACTGCTGAAACTGAAGTAATTATGCGCAACTTAAATCAAAAGGTGCAGCAGCCAGCTCCATATGCTGGAAAAGGTGTTCTTAATCGACAATAAAAACAAAAAATCTGCAAATAAATGATCATAATTTTGGTTCCAAACAGCTACAATACAGGGCTGTCCAGAGACATTTGGGGCCCTCACCCCCTTTTCTCCCATCTCCCCAAAAAAATGTTTTATTTCTGCAGGCCCCTCCAGGGCACATGATATCACTCAGATACAGTAATAATGATAACTTTCACCTCAATCGCACGCAAAAAGCTTCAATATTTGAATTCATGAAACTTATCTTAATATCCGACTAATGGGATACTCAGATATAACATAGTTTTATTTTAACCACAGATACTGTGAAAGTTTTCCTGGTGCCCTTCAATATTGCTGGTGAAGCAGAGAATCGATCTTTCACCAAATATCAAAACAAATATGAAGAAAGCATGATCCACAATGTCCACAAGCTAATCAAATGCTTAAGATATAGTCAACTCAGAATGCAGAATCTGAGTAATATTGATGAAGAGCTGATAGGTAAGTAAATGATTACAATTTTTTATTTCAATTAAATGAACTAAATAACTTTTGATTCATAATGTACGATATTACAACAGATCCAGATCCGGAAAATGAGATAGTTTTCCGAATGGAAACTTTGAGGGACCATTAGGCTAGGTAAATGAAAACTGAGTGGAAATATTCTGGCCAGCATAACAGTCAATGACGATTTCAATGTTGGCTTTTTAGAGTTATGGAACCACAATCCACTATATCTTCTTCAACTCTAACTAAAATATCAATTAATCTTTGCTCCACCCATTGAGCTTTAGGTGGGAGAATAATAGAATAGGCAAGCAAAGGGGAATGTAAATAATAACATGCTAAATAGCCAACAAAAGATAAGACAATAGGTAAGGGAAATAAATTGGAAGATGAACAAACTGATGGAGAGTGCATAACAATAGGAGAGGGGTTTTTGAAGTTACTTAAATGTGGGAGAAAGTTGGGTAAGAGGCAGTAAAAAGCCATTTTGAATTTCATGATGGAGAATGGAAGTAAAGATGGCAATAATGTGAAGCATATGCTGCATTATAAAAGACCTAATGCTAATGACAGCTTGATAACAATTTTTGGTAGATATGTTACTGACAGTTCCTCCTTTAACGTCTCATAACCGGCGATTCTGACACCGCACACGGCTACTTTATACCTCATTTTGAAGGTGAAGAATTGGGATTTATAAATATATAATGTTCTTGACCTTATCTGATGCACTTTTTCCAAAATGTTTGCTCAAAAGTCACCAACTCTCAGCTTCTTACCCTTGTGCTTCGATGCCATATTTCTATTTTCAACGTTCCCACCAGAGCGACGGGCTCCACCTACCCCTAGAGCCAGTGTTTGCATAGATTCCAATGCACCGTTGGACTGGTGGCCGTCGGGATCGCTTGCGCGACTTCCTACCACACATCCTGTTGAAGGTCACTGGGGCCCGTTACCCACAGCTGTGGGATGGGGTGCCCAACTGGCCAACTTTTCCGGGTAAACGCCGTGTGGTCTGCAGTAACTTCGTCATCGGTTCGGGGTCCCCGTGTGCGTAGGACCCCTCCCTCAAAAGCTACGCGTTTACCTGCTTATTTCACTTATTTCGAGACTTATTTCACCTCTTCCATATCTTCCAACCCCCCCCCCCCCCCACCCTACAATCTTGCGGGCCTCTGGAGTGAAACAGGGGTGCTGGGGTGGGACAGTACGCGACCTCAAAATGCGCATTTTCAAAGCTGTACATGCCATTTTTGTCCGTCGCTTTTCTCCATTTCCCACTTTTCCTTCACCCAAATTACACCTTTTTCTCCATTTTTTCAATCCACTCATTTGTTTTTTCTATGTTTTTTTCGCCATTTCTCCACATCTTCTAAGCCGCTTTCTCCCGTAGGAGTAGCAGTTTTGGTGTTCAATAATAATAATACTCACAATAGTGTATGCATCAAATAGATTTAAATAAGGAATAAAACAGGCAGATACGGTCAAGTTTTAATAAAAAGTCCACTCTCTTTAAGTAATAAAATTATACGGTTTAAAATATGGTCATCTCCTAGAATGGATTCTAGGTCCCCTCCTATATTGAACCCTCTTCGCACGTCACAATACTTGTCACACTCCGTCAGGATATGCCGAATGCAAAGAGGGCACCTACACGCATCACACTGAGGAGCTAGTTTCTCTTCCGTAAAGAGAAAGGCATGAGTCAAAGGGCAGTGCCCCGCTTCCTCCCGTCCTCCAACCATCTCCAGAGAAATTTTTCAGAGAAAATACATGTATTTACATGGCTCCAGGTCCTACATTTCCCCTTATAATCACCAACCGTCTCAAGGGAGATTTTTTTCTAGATAATACTCTTTTCTGCATGCCCCCACCTCCTATATTTACCCTTATAATCACCAAATGTCTCGAGGAAGATTTTTTTCAAGAAAATATTCATTTCTTCATGCCTCCACCTCCTATTTTTACCCTTACAATCACATAGAGTTCCATCCCAAACCAGCACCCGTTTCTCTCCACAGTAAGGTTCTCTGCTGGGGGTCGGATTTTCAACTTTTCCGATAAATCGACATTTTCCGCACTGTATGTGAGATGTTCAAGTCACTCTGTCACTGTGCCATCTCCTGAAATTCTTCGGAAAATACTCAAAATGGCCACCGAAAGCATCACCTCCCATATTAATTTACCTGTTATAACCATATTTCCAGTTTTATCATTTCTTTTTTCACTGTTCCCTCCATAAAATTTTTGTTGAACACCACCATCTTCCTGGGGTGGAAAAAATTTTTCACTTTTACACCATCAGTAATATATTTACCCAATTTTTCAGTTCCGAACTCCGAATACCAGCCTTTTCTGCAGGGCAATAATGATGACCAAGTTAGTGGATTACTTGACCCCCAAGTTAATAACACCAAGTAAAAGACTGCCAGGTTCAAGGATAACTTTCCAAATGGTACCCACAAGAGAACAATCATTCCTCTCAGCTCGGCACTAACTTTATGAGGTCTGGGTAGTTCCTCAAATCACAGAGCCCAATACCAAGGGCTTAAATAGGGTATTACATAATGTTTATGATAGGGTATAAGGTCATCTATTTTTCATCAAATTTCTAAAGATTTTCTGTTTAATAAACACACACATCCATAGACCAACCTGTGGATTAAGGGGCAAAAGCACACAGCCAAGCAAGCCATTCTTATAGCAACAATAATACAATGTCATAAGGTGCTCACACAAAAACGGTTAGTTTCCTGTTTATCCGCATGACCAAGATGCTTAAGCACCAGCAATGTAATCTAATGAAGGCACACAGTGAAAAAATATTTCGCCAAAGGTAACAGGCTACTCACACTAAAAATTTCACAAGAATGTGCAGACTTATTTGACACTAGTTATTCCGACTGGTAGGCTATTTTAGAAGAAGTACTTGCATCAGCACCAGTCAGTGAATCCCTATCTTGCAAATGTGGAATTTGCAGCTTCCTCCTTTCAATATAATAATAGCTCAGGCCACCAGGACCATTTAGAACTGGAGGGAGGTAAGCAAGCAGCCTATCTTTCAGCATGCACTCAAACAAGACATGCATGCAGCAGCTAAAACAATAATTTAAAACTCCAGAAAGAAAACTGAATTTGACAGATTTAGATATTACAACTGATAGATAAATGGTTTTCTGGTATAAAAAATTTATCCTATCAAATTAGACTAAATGATTTAAGATTTTCCCGATTAGTATCAGCAAAACATGAAAAAAGTATTGAACAATAACCAGGCAAGGCTAGATGATCTCTACTTTATTGTTTAAGCCCATTTCAAAAAAGTTTCCCTTTGTAAGACCTTAAAACTTAATAATTATGTGTTCTTCTAGTAAATGAACCTTTTATGAATATTTTAAAGATATATACCAAATATTCATATGCGATATGAGGGCAGAGGTCATTTTAACTAACTTCAAGAAGGAAGAAAATGCCTTACAGATTATATCAAAAAAGCAAGCTGGATAGAAAAAATTAAATTATTAAATTAAGAATGACTGTAAAAGAATATTCAATCAAATAAAGATCCATAAATATTTATTGCACAATAAACAATGGGATTACATTGAAAAGAAATGCTAAATAATAAATGTGTTACCATGCATGCACTAACTACAATGCATAAGAAGGAAATTACATAACTAATAAAACTTACATTTCAAATCAACACCTAGTAATTCCTTTTATATAGCCTAAACATGTTAAATGAAGTTCAAAATAAGTATAAACAGATTCAAAAATTCTCAAAACATGTATTTTTGTAATCTTTACATTATATCAAAAATTATCAACAGCATTATCATCCCTTGAGAAAATATAATACAGATATTTAAACGTTTTCCACCATTTAGGAGATCTGGTTGGAGAGATAATACAAAAATTACCAGGTGGTTTAAGAGGCTTCACTGGAATGCTTATTACCATAAACCCAAAATGAACCATGGCAAGACATACATTAGTCAGATTTTAAAATATAAATTAACATTTCCAAAATTTGTAAAGTTGTGAGATAAGTACATTAAAATATGATACCAAAAGACAGTTGATTAAGAATTTCTGAAGCATTGAAATTAAAAATACTTAAACAATCAGGTATTTATCACAGCTATCACTGTTCATCCTTCTCCTTGGCTCCATGTTTCAGAATTCGGGTGAACTCAAGATAGTCGAACATTCCACTTTTGATTGGAGCCTCTCTGTACATTTCATCAACCTAAGTGACAACAGAATGCAAAGGTATTGAAAACATGTCACTAAAACATTTTAAGGGAAAACTAAGGGATTTAAGAGGCAACACAATGCAGCATTTTAAAGAGACATAAATTTTTAATGCAACCTATATCTATCGACAACTCTTTTGCACCAAAACATCACAATATTCAATGTAGGTTACCCACATGAGTAAATTTTGGAAGCTTTGCCATGCCATGACTCAGATGACTGTCAATGCACATTAAATTCAGTGAAAAACATGGGAGAACCTTTGAATACATTTAGCATCAAGCATTAGAGGGAGAACGATGGAAATGAGTCTAAGGAACTCAAAAAGATGCAGTGATGGTCCTTTCTGTAACTATTATGACATCTAAAACCTTATCATGCATATTGTGTTTGTATTCTATAACAATTGTTAATTTTGTTTACTTATTGTTATAAAGCCTGTTGAGTGTTCATATTAAACTCATTAAAATGTACTGGATTAAGTTCCTTCTGGCAAAGCCTATGTCTACATAAATGTATGAGCAAACAGGTGAATAAAATTATTATTAATGCAACAGATAAAATAGAAGAAAGGTGACAAAGCGACTTCAAAGGCAGCATAGAATTCTGAAGATGCCTCGTGCACAAGAAGCAAATAGCACTGTAACCTGAAGAAAACATTGGGAAAACTTGAGAAAGCAGGAAATAGAAAAATTGTTGACAACCCGATATAGGTGGGTGAGTTTTCATTTCTTTTGGAGAGACTGTAACGCCGCGCTCCTTTCTGTAAGTTATTGTTTGTTTTGTAGGTTTTAAATGTTAAATAAGTTTATTGTTCATGTTGTGTGCTTTGTTTTATATTATTTCCTGTTTTTGTGTTTTAATGTTTAATTTGATTATTCTGTATGTTCGTTGTTGGTTGGGAGTGAGTAGTTTAAGTTTGGAGAGGTGGATTGCTGTAGTGGAGAGAGGAGGAGAGAGAGATGTTTACAAAGTTCGGTAAATAAAGTGCTACCAAAGAAAACTCAAAGGCGTTACAGACGAGTAATTGGTGTAGCAGCGGTGGGATCCAATAACCGGTGCTTCTGCAAAGAAAATTATTAAAAGGATTTCTCCTACGTGAGCTGGCTATGTCGCGATCGGAGATAAGATATTGAAATCATCAGAGATCAGCGTGGTGAGAAGATGGTGCGTCGACTTCAGATCCTGAGAGAGGGACAAGGGGCTCATCAAGTGGTGCAGTGAAGACTGTCAAAGGAACGCCAGAAGAGCAAAGGAAATTTTTCTTGATTGTGGCCTCAAGCAGATGCTCGAAGAGACAACGCTACAGCTGGGATTCATCCGATAACACAACAAGTCCGAGGTAAGTGCCTAGGTTGGTTTCGTGCTTGGCGTCAGTGACCGTACTAATTTTTTATTTAGAGTTGTTTTCTGAGGTTACTACTAACCGTAACTTCGAAATATTACGATGGCCTATTTAGCTCGATATTAAAGAGGGATTTATTGTTGCTGGCAAATGAGTTAGGAGAAACAACTTCAGAAGATCTAAAATATTCGTCCTCAAAAATCTCATAGTAAAAAGCTCCAATTACGATGAATATTTCTGTAAAGGATGGCTAACTTCACGGGAACGGGAACGCAAGGAAGAAAAGGAGGAACAGAAACGTGAAGAAGAAAGGGAGGAATGGGAATGCAGGGAAGAAAGGGATGAAAGGAAACAAAGAGACGAGTTGCAGTTTGAGTTTGAGTGTTTAAAAATTCAGAATCACGGAGCAAGTGAATCCGATTCAGAGCATAATTTACAAATGAGACCAAAATTCAAACTGTCGGATGTCATGCCAAGTTTGGACTCCAAAGTAAATGATATTAGTTTGTATTTGGTCACATTCGAAAGGCAAGCAAAATGGGTTGAAATTCCCGAAGAGCAATGGGTTGTGCATCTTATTGGGCTTATGTCGCGTGATATTGCAGAACTAATTGCTAGGGAACCAGAGGAAGAAGCAAACAATTATGATCACGTTAAAGCTCTGCAGAAGTTCAAATTAAGCCCCGAAAAGTTTAGGCAGCTGTTTTTCATTAATTCAAAAACCACTGATGAGTCGTGGAAGGAACTAGCATACAAATTAAGGAACTACTGGCAAGGTTGGATCTCTGGTTCGGGAATACAAACGTTTGAACAGCTGAGTGATTTGATGGTGACAGAGCAAATCAAAAGAACGGTTCCTAGAGATGTAAGAGATCATTTCCTTGACGAATGGACTTAGTTTAAAGAAGCTGATGTGTTAGTAAAGATACTTGATGATTATGATGACCTACGTGAACTATTTAACAAAAAACAAGAAGAGATGATCAGAAAGAAAATTCTAAGAATTTTGAAAACCATTGGTTTCATAAACAAAAGGGAAATTGGAATTGAGAAGAGACCAAATCGAATATTAATGAACCATCCAAGGAAATTGAAGAAGTTTTGGAACGAAGAGCCATGCGAAAATGTTTCATCTGTCAATCGACTTTTCATTTGAAGGCTGAATGTCCTAAATTTCGACCCATCTCACCGAGAACTAAGGAAGTAGTGGGACGCGTAATGACTATCGAAAGCGATGAGTTGATGAGAGAGTTTGTAACCGAAGGTTTGGTTAATGGACACAAGATGCCAATTTCAAAGAGATACTGGCTCGTCGATAGACATCATATCGCAAGATTTTGTCAACCCTGAAACTCTGACGGGTGAGATGGTGTGTGTAATGACTCCCTTCACAGAAAACTCAATTACACTCCCTATTGCAGAAGTCGAACTGATAGGAAAATTGGGATGTGTGTTCAGGAGAGCAGCTGTAGTGAGATGGGAGCTGGATCGGGGCATATAATTGTTGGGTAATCAAACTGCAAAGCTTATAGAGGTGAGGAAGCAAAAACCAGAGCCGGAGTGGATGTGTGCCATTCAGACCAGGGCAAGTAAAAGACGTGAAGAGAGAGAGAAGGAAGAACAGGAGCTGGATCAGCAGAAATCCCTAGAATCAGTCTTAGAAGAAAAAAATGGCATTGAAGAGAATGTACTTCCAAGACTGGAAGAGGAGTAGGTCCGAAACATTTCCTAGATTTCCCTATCTCACAAAGAATTAGCATGAGTACAGAAGCTGGGCAAAACCTTAGATGGATGTTTTCAGAAGGTGCAAAGCACAGAAGGCGATTCAGAAGAAGGGTACTTTGTTAACAAACGACTACTAATTCTGAAGAAGAAAGACAGTTTAGGAGAATTCAAGGAGCTAATTGTTGTTCCGCTTGAGTTGTGAGAGAAAATACTGTCCTTATGTCATGAAGCAACATTATCATATTTAGGTGTGAAGAAGACCAGAGATCAGCTGCTAAGGTACTTTTTTTGGCCAGGTTGTTGTTCGGATATTGAAAAATATGTCAGATAATGTGATCCCTGTCCGGTGGGGAGCGGAGGAAGGCGCCTTTGATGTAAGTCCCAGTCATCTCAGAGGTAATGAGTAAAATAAACATTGATGTTTGAGGGCCATTGCCAGAGTCAAGGAATGGAAAAAAGTATTTACTCACTGCTCTCTGCTTGGCATTGAAGTATCCTTATGCCAATCCAACGTATGATATAATGTCTCGTACTGTGATTGATACCTTGCTTGAGTTATTTAGCAGAAGGGATTTTCCTTAGGAGTTACAAACAGATCAAGGTCCGTATACTTTGTGAGTACTCTTAACTACAGAATTTTTTGAAAGCTCAGGCATTCATGTCATACATAGCTCCGTACGGCACCCCCAAAGTAACCCAGTAGAAAGATTTTACCGAACCTTGAAGAGAATACTACGAGTACTCTGCGTCGAGCAAGGACAGAATTGGAAGAGATGCTTATCGGGGACACTCTTTGCAATCCGGATAGGTGTCTCAGAAATAAGTGGATTTTCACCTGCCGAATTAGTCCACGGGAGAAATCTTCGAACGCCACTGACATTAGTCTGTGAATCCTGGGTGAGACAGAAGAGCAAGAAAAACCCATGGCTGAGTACATACGTAAACTTATAAATCGACTGAAGAAATGCCAGGAATTAACATCAGAGGAGGAGGAAGACGAGCACAGAAAGAGGAAGGGATATTATGATAAAAATGCAATGAAACGATCCTTTGAACCAGGAGAGAAGGTTCTAATATAAAATTCGAACCAAAAATATAAGTTAGCTGTCAACTGGATAGGACCCTGGGAGATATCTCGAAAATTGTCCAAAACAAATTATATCGTAAATATTCCTGCGAAGAGAGGTCATAGATATTGGAGTCAAGTGTACCATGTTAATATGCTAAAGAAGTATTTCTTCAAAGAAAGGGTAGTTAATTATTTAAGCACACTTGCTACTCAAGTGGCAGCTGATCGAGAAATGGAAATTCCAGAAATCTCTGGAAAAGAGCCTCATGAATCCTGGCCCGAGAATGCAAAAATGCCTGAAGGACTGACAGAAAAACAAGCAGGTCAATTGAAGGAACTTCTGAAGTCATTCGAAAATACATTCTCCATTAGACCTGGACGAACTCATCCGGTAACCCATGACATTGAATTGATCGATCAGAATCCAATGCAACAAAGACCGTATAGGATGTCAGGAACATGATGGGAAAATGTCACTGACATAGAGCCGATGCCAGACTTGGGCACTTCCCTCCACAATTATAGACAACTGAGGAACTTATCCTTCAGAAAGTTCCTTCTTGAGGTGGAAGGAGGCTGTAACGCCACGCTCCTTTCTGTAAGTTATTGTTTGTTTTGTGGGTTTTAAATGTTAAATAAGTTTATTGTTCATGTTGTGTGCTTTGTTTTATATTATTTCCTGTTTTTGTGTTTTATGGTTTAATTTGTTTATTCTGTATGGTCATTGTTGGTTGGGAGGGAGTTGTTTAAGTTTGGAGAGATGGATTGTGTTAGCGGAGAGAGGAGGAGAGAGAGGTGTTTACAAAGTTCGGTAAATAAAGTGCTACGAAAGAAAACTCAAAGGCGTTTCAAGACTATGTTGTTTCCAACTATTCTTCTGAATGCATTTGCCTGTTTACTTCATATACTTCAGCACTATTTTTAGGAGTAGCTCAGAATATACCAGGGAAACACTCTTGGAAATGTGGTCTATAACTTTTGCTTTCATCCCATCCATAGTCACCTTGCCAAAAACATCTTTGTTTCAGCTTCCATATAAATGGTCACCAAAAGAGTTGCCAGGAGTCATTAACTTACCAACTGTTATTCACTGCAAGACATACAACGGCCATCACGTGAGTAGTTATTTAAATATAGCTATCCCATGCACCACCTCTTTATGATGAATACCCATTTCACAGGACCGTTCATAATGTGAATTCCAGCATAAAGAGTACCCGGATATTACCAGACAATGGATCAGCTACCTCTGCATAAACACCAGTTCACACAAAGGCACAAATTAGAGCTAAGGCAAGGAATATGCTGAAATCAAGCGATTTTAAATGCTTAGTAACCAGTAATTAAACTATAAATAACATATACACAGGGTGTTTCAGGAGGAAAGTTCAAAACTTCTAGAGGAGGTAGGGGAGATGATTTTAAGCAGTTTTTTGTCCTATCAACATGGGGTCGCAACTCCTTAGTTACCGAGATATGGCAATGCAAACATTTTTTCAGAAGCATTCTGCTATCACAACGAAAACACCATGTGTCAATGACTGGTATGGATTGAGGAGATTTGAAACTCTTCACAGTTGTGCATAAAATATGTATTGTTCTTGTTCTGCTATCATCAATGCTAATGGTATCTTATTTTCAAGATGGTTCTCGAATATTCTTCGAACTTTAATTCCCCAGTGTCTTCTAATAGGAGAGGTAAGTGACCCCTAAGGAACTGGTAGTAAGTTCGCACCGTAAGACGACCGTTGAATACATGGGGTCCAATTAGTTGGTTACCCAGGGCTCCACACCAAATATTCCATGAAAACCAATGTTGGAATTTGGTTAGCTAAAAGTTTTATTCTCACAAATTATTTGATTTCTCTGAAATTAAGAGTGCTATTGTACTTAAGTTGTATTTGGAATATGCTGAAATCAAGCGATTAAAAATGCTTAGAAACCAGTAATTAAACTATAAGTTAACTTAAACTTAAATAACATATACACAGGGTGTTTCAGGAGGAAAGTTCAAAACTCCTAGAGGAGGTAGGGTGATGATTTTAAGCATTTTTTTGTCCTATCAACATGGGGTCGCAACTCCTCAGTTACCGAGATATGGCAAGGCAAACATTTTTTCAGAAGTATTCTGCTACCACAATGAAAACACAATGTGTCAATGACTAGTATCATTGAGGAGATTTGAAACTCTTCACAGTGATGCATAAAATTTGTATTGTTCTTATTCTGCTATCATCAATGCTAATGGTATCTTATTTTCAAGATGGTTCTCGAATATTCTTCGAACTTTAATTCCCCAGTGTCTTCTAAGAGGAGAGGTAAGTGACCCCTAAGGGTGTTTCAGGAGGAAATTTCAAAACTCCTAGATGAGGTAGGGGAGATGATTTTAAGCATTTTTTGTACTATCAACATGGTGTCGCAACTCCTTAGTTACCGAGATATGGCAATGCAAACATTTTTTCAGAAGCATTCTGCCATCACAACGAAAACACCATGTGTCAATGACTAGTATCGATTGAGGAGATTTGAAACTCTTTACAGTGATGCATAAAATACATATTATTCTTGTTCTGCTATCATCAATGCTAATGGTATCTTATTTTCAAGATGGTTCTCGAATATTCTTCGAACTTTAATTCCCCAGTGTCTTCTAATAGGAGAGGTAAGTGACCCCTAAGGAACTGGTAGTAAGTTCGCACCGTAAGACGACCGTTGAATACATGGGGTCCAATTAGTTGGTTACCCAGGACTCCACACCACATATTCAGTAAAAACCAATGTTGGAATTTGGTTAGCTAAAAGTTTTATTCTCACAAATTTTTTGATATCTCTGAAATTAAGAGTGCTATCGTACATTAGTTGCATTTGAGGAATGAAATTTCGACCAATTTTCGAGAACCATCTTGAAAATAAGATAGCATTAGCACTAGTCACTGAAATTCGGTGTTTTCATTGTGATATCAGAATACCTCTGAAAAAATGTTTGCATTGCCATAGCTTGGTATCTAAGGAGTTACAACCCTATGCAAATACGACAAAAAATCACTGACCCTACCTACTCCTGGAGTTTCCAACTTTCCTCCTGAAACACCCTGTATACGTAAACTGTCAACCAGTGGCGGCTCGTGAAAAAATCGTCCTACGTGCTACAAAAAATCTACTATAAATACGGTGTTTAAATTCTACATGTTGCCATGACGACAAATGCACATTGGTTAACAGCGTTAATAACAACAAAAAGACAACAATAGCAACAATAATGATAATGTTAATAATTTTTCGTTTCAATCACGATTAAAAATGGAAAACAAACAATAGAGAATTTGGAAGCAGATTAGTCATTACTTATGCAACAACGAGAAATTATTACTTCAAGACAAATATTGTTTTTCCTCACTTAATGGCGAAAAACGAAGTCCATGCGGCGATCTTTTTTTCTGCAAAACTTATCAATCACCTTTTGGTTGAAGTTCATTTCTGATATAAGTTTCTTCTCGATGGATAGCATTGCTAAAGCATTCAATCGCTCCTGACACATGGTATTTCTAAGGAATGTTTTAATCCTTTTCAGACTTGAAAAGCATCTTTCCGGTTCTGATGTCGTCATTGGTATCGTGATCAAAATCCTTAGCAATTCTGTTATTTGCGCGAAAGTATCTTGCAATTTATTCTTCTCTATTACTTGGAGCAAAGGAACTGCACCACCTATTTCTCTAAAATCACCTCTTTCATAGAGAATGCTAAGCTCAGTCATTAGTCTATTCTTGTCTGGGAGTCTGTAGACGTCACACACAGTGTTAACTTCTTTTTCAGGGAAATGTTTTGAATATTCACTAAAATTCATCGAATCTAATAAAGCTGCGACCTCTAAATGAGACAGACTCAAATCTACGCCTTAGCTCCTCAGTGATTCGATCACATACATCCTTAGCGTCAGCCGTCCTAAAGACTTCCATTCTGCGTCTTTTGCTTTTTGGCATTTCTGAAGAAACTTCATTTGCTATTGCATCGACTGAATCCCTAACTGAAGCAACAGTCTTCAAAAAAATGTCAATAGCATTTCCAATTTTAATGGCATCCGTCGATCTTTCTTGTAGCTGTGCGTATAAAATATCCACATGAGGCATTATTCTGTGGAAAAAGGACAGCCAAAATAAAAACTCTTCGTCCTCTAAATTGTGCCCGAGTCCGCAAGCCTCTTGAACAGTCCTTATCAATTTTGAATTTTCCAGGTCCAGAAAACATTTCAGCAAAGAATCTTTGTTTTCATAAGCGACATTGACCGTTCTAGACTTGAAGTTCCATCTTGTTGATGAACATCCAGGAATTCGTCGAGCTACTACTTTTTCTAAAGCCGCCAGACGTTGAGGAGATCTGGAAAAGAATGCAGGAAATCCAGATAGGCTGCAGAAAAATAAGCGCGTAGCTTGATTTTGAGAGGCCGCGTGCTCCAATACGAGGTTGAGCTGATGGGCGTAGCAGTGAACGTAATTGGCGAGTGGGTAGTGAGCTTTTATTTTCCTCTGAACTCCACCTCTTTCGCCACTCATCACAGTTGCTCCATCATAAGTTTGGGCGATGATTTTCTCTGGATTATCCTGAAAAATACCATTGACCTGCTCCAGTATGCACTCAGATATTGCGTCTGCGGTTTGACCATCTGGATTAAAAAATCCCCAAAATCTTTCAAATGGTTGGCCATTTAGCACGTATCTGAACACAATTGCCAACTGTAATTCTTCAGTGACGTCAGTCGTTTCATCTGCCATTATAGCGGTGTATTTAGTGTCATGTAATTCCTCCAGTATCTTCTCACGACAGACTTCCAGCATGCAATCTAGCAATTCATTTTGGATTGTTTTCGATGTGCCCTTAAATACCTTATTGGATTCCATGTGTTCCTTAATGGCACTGTCTAAACTGCTCATAAAATCAACTAATCCCAAGAACACTCCTTGATTTTCTGATGCTGCAGACTCATCATGGCCACGTAAAGCAAGTTCGAATGCCCACAAATGTCACAAAATACAGTCAATGATTTTCGACAAAATATACCTGTTCTTCTCTATTTCTGCATTATGTCTCTGCAAAGAGTCGTGATATGCCCGGCTTAGTTGTGTTGCAATGTTCACACTTCCTAGAGCACTCAGGTCCACTACATTGTTGATGTGCTTCCTGTTCAACGAATGCTTCTTCATATACTCGCTTAAATGGCCCAAATCCTTCACGCCCTTCGTACCCCACATATCATTATTTCCGAATAAGACGCAAGGGAAACAAAACAAAGCATTTCTTACGTCACAGCCACATATCCAACTGTTACTGTCGTAAACTTTACTATTGAAATGCCTGATATAACTGGAAGTATTCCCTCTTGAGGCCCTCTGAGTTAACTTTAAGGCCGGAGTGGGACGACCTATACTTTTTATGTTTACTTTTTCTTCTAATGTTCTCAGAGAAAATGGTTCTTTCATCAAACTGTCAACAGTATTCATACTGTAGCCTCGCTTCCTAAACTGGCGTCAGCAAATTGTCTTCTGAATATAGATTCTCACGAGGAACACTATATATAGTTCTATTCCACGTTATGTTCACTGCAGTTGATAAATAAAAGGATAAATCTCCGTAAGAATCTTAGCACAGTCACAACGAAAGAAAAACGCTGCTCGGTCAAAACCTTCACAATGCAACTTCTACGCCCAGCATATGTGCAGGTAGAATATGGGCAGTACTTCCTCTAGCGAGAAGGGAAGTAACTACTGACGGGATCAGTTGAAGTTGAGCCCGCTGTAGGGAATCTTTTACGGGTTGGGGGGGGTGAGTTGAAGCTTCGCTGCGCATGCGCACTGCTTCTTTCAGCCTACGGTGAGGGCTCATTTCACGTGAGCCCGAGGCAGCTCGACGGGAGCAGACGGGAGTGAGGATCTGTGTCCGGGTGGTCTCCGCCTAATTTTCTCAAAATGCAAATTCATGACATACTTAAGGCTAAGAAAGGTCACTTAATCATTTTAATCAATATAAATAATTCCTTACTGATCCAAGTTACGTGCTGCAGCCCGGTAGCACGTATTAACCAGCCGCCACTGCTGTCGACACATCGATTTTCCTTGCATGAATATGCAAGGCGTGCCATTAATAACTTAACTCTAACAACTAAAATACATAAAAGATGTAGCAATAAAAAGAAGCTTTTACAAAAACAGAAGGTCAAAAAAGGGGGGTTTCATTTTTGAAAGGCAGCAGGCCTTCCCGCTACTTGGCCATGGCAGCACCAGGGATTTCAGTCAGGGTTAAAATTTTGCAGTGAGTCAGCAGCATTGAGTGGACTGAATTCATGATTACTATACAAGTATTCTCATAGGCTGAGTTACAAAGCTGTGACTCATTGCCCACCTGTGAAGCCACCATAAGTTCTTCCCTCTTATACTATCACCATTACAGTTCTGCTATTCAATCTCCAAGGGATGCCCTTGACCAGGAAAGCATAATCAAACTGAATAAGGAGATGATGGACCTTAGGATACAGAAGATAGGCAAGAAACAACAATGCGCAAATAACCTAATATTTGTGAGAAGGTGACTGACAACTCCTCCATCTATCGCCAACTTATCACTATAAGCTAATTCTCACCCATACTAATTCTATTTCTACAATAACTCTATACCAAATTTTGTGCACATAATTTTCATAAGCTCGCATCACCACTATTTATGTATGCATTTCTTCAGGATTGGATTGGATATCTGAGGAGGCAACCGACAGCTGAGGTCATTTGTGCCATAGGGGACAGAAAGAGGAAGGGTGGATAGAAACCCGGCATCGGCATTAGCCTGCTCTTAACGCAGGCACCAAGGGGACCACAGTTTAACATCTCATCTGACAGACGGAGTACTGTACTGGCAGTACCCTCCACAAGACGCGGAGGGATCTGGTTTCCTCTGAAAAATATTCTCCTCTGTAGGGATTTGAACCCTGGCCCCCCGTGTGTTTAGCCAGTACTCTAGCCACCATACCAACCCAATCCCTGAATTTCTTCAGGTATTGTTGAGGTAATGTCAATGTAGAAATGATGGGGTGAGCCCTAAAGAAAGATGTCTGATTGCCAATGCAGAACATTATACTGAGGTTTTATGTGATTCGAATAATTTCAACTCCACGTTCTTTTCTCATTGCTGAAAACTTCATGAAATATAAAGTACTTTATACTTCATCAAGTAACACCTTACCTCATCAAGTAACACTCGATGAAGTATAAAGTAATACTGGCAAAGAGTGAGACAGTGAGTACAGGGGCAAGTTGGTACAACTTGCATATTCATGTAAGGAAATTCAATGTGCTGACAATTTACTCAATCCTATGTTAAGTATAAATGTTAGTTAAATAGCATTTAAAATGATTTGCTTTCAGCATATTTAATACTGATACTCTTATGAGTACCACTGAATGCACTGGCATTGATGTAATTAAACTGATCCCTCATCCAGTAATTTGCTGGTATACTTCTTCATTGACTTCAAAATATGAATGGTCCAGTAGAATGGATTAACTTCGTAAAGTAAGGGTCTACACCACAGATAATCCCACTTTCCAATCTGGATGCTAACTTCACCTTAACAAACTCCATTATTATTCAACTCACAGTTGCACAGCACTCAAACATTATGTAAATGTGTTGGCTAATATCTGGAAGTTCTAAACTTGTAATTAGAATGATTATCCTAATGATGCATTTGTACCCAAGGTAAGAAATTTTAACCTTTTAAAGGGGATACTAAAATACCAAAATGTTGGTCAACACTAAACGATGGCCTAAAAACAATAAAACTTGATGTTATTCAACCAATTTAATTATGTATGCAATAAATTTAAAATTAGAGAAGTAAACACACTTAATTAAAAACTTAGAACCATTAACATTCCCTACCAAGCATTGATTGTTTATAGTTATGTGAGAGGTAGCAGAAATAACATACGGCAAAGGACTCATTAATCACTTTCTATCATAAAAATTGATTAAGCCCCCGAGGAAAATCAGATTAAAAGAGCAAGAAAGAGGAGAAACTATCTAAACTACCATAATTGTCCGTATATAGTACACATTTTTTTCATTAAAATTCGTCAAAAAAGTAGGGTGCGTATTATACATAGTTACAAACTTATCGCGTTTTTATTCGGGTCGTAGATCACATTTGAAGAAATCTAAACATATATTGAGGTATTCGATGTTACTATTTTTAATAAAAAACAATGCAATGAATCAATTTAACTTATTTAGTAAAACAAAAATTTACACGCAGTCCCACTTGTCTTTAACACTGTTAGCACTGAATCCTTCGAATTCAAAATCACTATCCTCGCTTGATTCGAACAGCTAGTGCGTAGCACTGACATCATGCTCACTGGCAGCATATATTGCGCCGCCAAGGACCTCCTCCGTATTAGTCCTCCTCATCGTCCCCTACGCATTCTTCATCCCAATGCAAATTATCGTCAGACCCATCCATTGCATTCGTGAGTCAACATTTTTTTTTTAAATTTGCTTAATCACATATGAATCGATGGCATCCCAGGACTCTTTAATCCACGGACTAATTAGTGCTAACTACGGTTTCTTTGGCATTCTGAAGTTGTCAAAGAATGTGGTCCAGAATAAAGCCACTCATTCCACTTTTTATGCATCTGTCTTAAACGAACGTTTGCAACTGACATCCATCACCTCCAACTGGCTGGTCATTCCTCCAGGAATAATGACAATATTTGTACCACTCTCGAACAACATATTTTTGATGCATGGCATTCGATGGAATCTAATGCATCTAGAACCAAAAAGTGACGTCAAACCACATCTTTGCACCACTCATTTCGCTGCCAATCTTTGGCAGAATTTTCATCCATCCCACCTTTTTATTTGCGTATACATGAACATATTCTGTGGCCATACAACATTCTTAAAGTTTTTCTTTTAAATATTACACAGAAATGTAACATCTTCATATTGTTGAGTAATGTATCTTCCGCTAGTAGATCGGGTGGAATCCAACACAAACGCACATAAAGTGAGGCAAATTGAATAAAGACAGGTACTTTTTAGTGACAGGTTAGCAATTCTATCATTATTTGACAAATATTTCCATGGACACGTATGAAAGTTTTGGAGGGGAAGAACCTACTACATAGAGATCGTCACATTGAGAAACCAAAGGGGTATGCAAAAGCAAGGGGAAAAGCCATCCATAGGCAGCATTACCGCTTGCGTAGCGATCTTTCGGGTGCTGAACGGCAGACAATGGCGTAGACTGTCGTTCTCTAAAAGTCGACTGCGTATTATACATGGTGATAAGTAAATCTTACATTGCCCTCGCCATAAAGAGGCGTCTTATACTGGGTGCGTATTATAATCGAAAAATTATGGTAGTTTAGATTTAGGGTAATTGAAGGAAGTAGAGAAGAACTATGTGACGGGAAAAAAGGCCGGCATGCTTAGGAATAAAAAAGAGCACCTTAGGCAAGGATAGCCTTGATTCGGGAATACTAGACAATGAAATACAGAGCTTTATAAAGAAATGAATAAAAGATCTTTTCTCACTCCAACTACTGCAATCCCAGCCAACCATGCTCATACAAATGGGTAGATTGAACATGGAAATGTAGACCTAACCAAGAGTTAAGCCTAATATTATGAGAAATTCACACATCAGGATAATGAGGTTAATTTCTTCCACATGATGCAAAAGGTTTTGCAACAGATTTGGCTAAGCTGGACTAGCACCCTGGAAGGTATGGCACCACCAATGATAATATAATAAAGCTGATGTACTTTGATAGCTGAAGTATGAATACCAACTACTACGCCATCATAATCTGTTATAGTTTAAAGTAAGTTCTACACAGAAAATCAGAGTGGAAGTTGAATAATGGCAGATGCACTCAAATTGCAATTTAGATCAACTGTAACATCACATGACATAAATCCACAAAAATATGTATATAAATTCAGATTCTCCAAATGAGTGCTAATTGTTGCACATTTAATTGCAATGAAGGTTTTGACAGCTTCCTTGGTAAAACTTATATGTAATCTCACATGCCATTATCTCACCTCTTCATCAGTAAATCTGTCCCCCATTGAAGTAAGCAACTCCCTGAGCCTCTCCTCATTTATGTGTCCATTATTATCTTCATCAAAACATCCAAATGCATTCTTAATAACATCTTCAGGGTCTGTGCCCTGCAGACGCTCTCCAAACAGAGTCAGAAACATGGTAAAGTTTAGAGGACCAGGAGCCTCATTCATCATTCCTTCCAAATAATCATCTGTAGGGTTTTTACCTGCAAATAGAGGCATTTACATACATGCAATAAACTGGCAGGTCAAATTAAATAGAGAAGATATCACATGCATTAAATTAATGTAAACATTTTACCCATTTTCAATTATTGACAAATCTCTTTTCATATGACATGAAGTCATATGAAAAGAGATTTGGATATATGATCATGACATTTTTGCTAATAAAATACAAACAAATTTTAGCATAAATTTACAAAATACAAGTACTATTGCAATTTTTAAGGCCTGTTATTACTGGAATGATCATAAAGTGAGTTGAAAATACATATGCACTCATTGGCGTACCCGGCGAGGGGCAGGGGGGGGCAGCTGCCCCTCCCTAGAAGAAAGTATAAGACATGTAACTAGAATAAAAATTAAATTTTTTTCAAGCAAATAATTGTAATAACTAATAAAGCACTGCTTTAATTATACACAATTTTCTTAAAATTTTGGTTTCACTCGCCTTTTCCGTGCTAAAATGTTACAACCTGAATGACCATGGCTTGCCCCCCCCCTAGTTATGTTCCTGGGTACGCCCTTGTATGCACTTCTTATGGTCACTTTTACAGTGAGTGACTGGTATTTCTGTCAATCAATTGTGGCAAGATTATTTTCTTCATGTTCAGTCAAGTGGAAATATGAACACACCTAATGAAATTACACTTTTCAACATATTTATCAACTGCTAAAAGCAAGCAAAATTGCTTCTACCTCAGGAACAGTAACAAAAACGATTAAATGAATGGTGCCATTACAAATATTCTCTTATGTCTTCTTAAACAGCCAACTGGATTACCTTAGGACTTCTCCTGTGAGTCATTTCAGCATATAAACTTAACATTAGGCATAAATGAGCAATAATTCATTAAATATACTTTCCACCTCATCTAGGCACACATCTTAAAATATTTTCACATTCTTATATTCAGAAACAATTTCAGTCAACAAATCTGAGGCACAATCATGGTTCTCCATTAAGGATTCGCATAACCAGCATAATTCAACTAGGTGAAGGCACCCAAAGAAGTTTAACAGGACAAGGGAAAAAATAAAAACTGGTACATAGAATAAAAGGAATCCTTTTAATGTGACCAGCAAAAAAGAATTACGTATCAATGCCCATTAGCTACTAATCTAGACGTAGGGATGAAAATTACCCAGACTAAATTCCCACAGTAATTCTGTAACAATAATCATTTATCCTGAAGCCATAAGGCCTAAGGAATAAGTTCTTGATTTTAATTGCAAGCTTCAGATGCCAAGGAAATAAAACTTTCTGTCGTGAAATGGTGAACTAATGGATGATTTGTAAGAATTATCTGGAAAGAGCATGAAGTATCGCTAAATTTAATTTAAGAATTAAAAATTAATTCTTCATCCCTTTAGCACAGATATTTATATCCTGCATCTTCAGTAAAAATACTTTTTTTAAACCCAAAAAGTTTAAACCCTATGTCAAACCCAGTACTTTTCTCATTAGGCTGAAAGTTTACAAAAGGAGGACTGACTTAATAATCCATCCATCCTCCTTTTCTTTTAAGAGTTTTGTTGACCCTGCCTGCATAGTGGGAATAACCTTAGCCATCATAGCACATTTGAATGGAATACTAATACAATTATAGGTTGACAGATAAATGTTCTTGATTTCCTTATCCATCCAAATGGAAGAATCCATCAATAACTTCTGACCAATATCTGCTACTTAAGATAGTTATGAAATTTGATATTTTAGCTTAGAAAATTAGATTGTGGTGATGTTTTTTTTAATCCATGTAAAACCAATCGGAGTATGCATTTATTTCAAAAATATCACAATCAAACGTTCTTACGATAAGTTATTCCAGGAGGAGAGACAGAAACCGATTTTCTTGACTTTGACCTGATTTATAACCAGTATTGGGCAGACAATATCAGTGGGAAGATCACTAAATGACAACTAAAATGCCTTACCCAAAGATGCAAGCATATCGTGAAGGTCGTCTTTTTCGATGAACCCATCGTGATTTTGATCAATCATGTTGAAGGCTTCTTTGAATTCTTGAATTTGGGCTTGATCAAACATAGCGAAAACATTGGAAGTAGCTCTTTGGGCCCGCTTCTTGGTGGTACCACGACGTCCAACAGTCTTACGGGAAGACATCTTCGGTCCTGAATTATATAACAGACCAATTTGTACATGCTATGCTCGTAATTCATATCTAACAATATAAATTGGATATGGAAGCAGAAGTGTGTGCCTCAAAAGTTTATAATAACCGCGTTGTTTTCCACACCGGACAAGATACCTTCACAGAAAAGTGGTAAGGGACAATTAAAATTTAACAATACTTTTAAAATACTATTTAAAGCGTTAATGACCCAAAACAGGTATGTCACGAAAACAGTGACTCATAACAACTCGATTGAAACCACACCCTGTTATTTGCATTTGATAGAGCTGATTTAAAGAAAAAGCTTGCACACAATCTTAATTGAACTTTTATTATTGATGATAAGGTTCCAAATTTAAAACAAAAGTGATTAACAAAGGTTCTCTTTCATCTTAAGGCAATTTAGCTGCACTCCTAAAAATAGTAAGAACGTGGAACGCCTCATTCAAAATATTCCCTTAAGTTTAAAAGTTATCACTGAACACTATCGCAACCAATTATTCGTCAGTAAAACTTACCTTTTTCCTTAAAACTTAGCCAACAAGATAATACTGACAGACTCTTCCACCACACGGACTGCTGGATCAGGGCTGGATGACGTTATGAACTTCACTGCACCGTTTGGCTCCGATAAAGGAAGTTAGAAAGCTGTTGACGAAAAGGGAACATGGCCATATATGGCAGTTGCAAGTTGCTCAAGAGCCTCTACAGCTGCTAGATTAAGCGAATTATTTTGCCTCCAGTGTATTTCATTAAAAAATGAGTCTTCACTCGCTCCAAGTTGTCAATTTGACTAATTTCGTGGACATCGTCCTCAACGGATTTGATGAGTAAGCAAATAAATATGTGAATGTTACGAAAAATATGCCAAATATTTAACTTACGCCATAATTTCTGGTTAGAATTAGGTGTTGTGTGTACATGGTGACGGAATTTTAAGTTGAAACCGCATAGAAATATAGTCGCTGAGTTTTATCAATTTGTTGGCTGCTAAGATAATAATTTTGTTGACTAATTAGTTGGTAAATGAGCAAATGTGATGATATTATCGTATGGATTTTATGAGCGCCAATTGAAAATAAGGTAGATATGTTGTCTTTCACACCATGTGGTCCATGACTATGTGGAAGATAAATCAATGATTTGCTTAAATTACTATTATGTGAAAGTAGAAATTAATTCTTGATGAGGGAATACTAATTATGGCGTATAACGCCCGTAGAAGACTTAATTACAATTATTTAGAGGATCCAGCTATGCTGAAACCACCCTGCATCTCCCTGTCACAGGCAATGGTTTTAGAGTGCCATCCTGATGCCCTGTCATGATACATCTTACTCATGGGCTAAACTTGCCATCTAGTATGCCCTTTGCAGTACATGCTCAAACCCCAAGGGGCAGGTGATCAGAGTTCAGCATGTATGATTCTTTCCCTTCCCCCACTTACAATGGAGCTGAAGGAAATATGTCAAGGATGTACCAGTTCTCTGCTAATGTCTCTTCTCAGAATGAAGATGGCACTTCAGGTTCCACCAGAATGTATTTGATAAGATTTTTCATAATTGGTCAAATCTTTCTGGCCTACCATTTTGTTAGTCTCTCCTGAGGACTGACTGACAATGAAAGAAACTGAAATTGGCTTGGTATTGATGAATGCCACTCGTGTACTTTCTACCCTGGTCATTCTGCAGCTATTGAAGATTACCTACCTTCTTCATACTTAACTTGTCTAGGTAGCCTGACCAAGTATCCCTTGTGAAAAAAGGAACTCTGGGAACCTTCTTATCTCTGTGCTGAAATTCATCCAAAATCTCTTGTAAACTGATGCCTACAAAATGCTTGGCATGTTAAATGTGAGTTATCCTTTGTGCCTGAAACTTAAACTTCTCCCTTGGAACCTTTTCTCGTCTATTTTTACTTTGAGAAATCAGGTTCTCTTGGAGTACGTGCATGACATGCTCAAGTTCCACATCTTTACCTCCACAGTCATCGTATGTGTTCTTTGCCACTCTTCTTCTTACTTCAATTCTTAAAGGAGCGCTGTCACTAAGCTTGACTTCTTCAACATTGGTTTTCGGTAAGGGAATAATTTTCTTCATTGAATCTGTTGGTCTCATGCCCTATGAGTATAGTCTCATGTCCTATGAGTATAGTCTCATGCCCTATGAGTATAGTCTCATGCCCTATGAGTATAGTCTCATGCCCTATGAGTATAGTCTCATATCCCAGGGACTATACTCCCTGGTGGTATTTCCCTCTTTGTGCCAAGGGAACGAAACTCCTTGGACATGATGGTCTCTAATGCCTTCTCATGCTCTTCTGCAATATTGTCCCCATCTGATTCCCTTTTATTTTGGCAACCTCTTGCTGCATTCATATCAATTTCTTTGCCGAAAATTGCATTCACAAAAATGGCTATAATTAAAGTAAAACAGGTAATTACGGTGGAAAATGCATAAAGCAAGGAAGCATGCTCGGCGACAGCTGAGAGATGGAACTGCTTCTTTTCTGTCGCCTTCTGGTGTTCTTTCACTCTGCATACGATCGCCCTCCCAGTCTGACCCACTTAAAATTTCCCCTCCTTCATGGTGCTGGGAATCCGCTGTTTTGGATTGGGCATAATGTTGTCAATTTTCTTGGTGGTAGAGAACCTGGTTACTACATTGTATTTCTTCAAAATTCTGCCAATTTTTTCCAATGTCCCTGCGACATAGGGGATGGTGGCGTAGGCTGAGGGTTTTTCCTCTCTATCCGTTGATGAGATGGTTTCAATTTTCCTCGGGTTCTCTAACCTAGCGGCCCTTTTCAGGACAATCATTCTGGAATAACACAGGACTCCAGTAAGTTCCCTAGGATTATATATGTGACTTGCTTGTCCAACATCTCTGAGCTACCCTTTGCAGTAAGTTTGAAAATAGTACATTTCTGAGAAATATTCTTGTATGGATCTCTCCTTAATTTTGGTAAAATATGAAAGCCCCTTCTGTGCTATTGCTCCATTCCTTGCCCTTCACATTTGCACCAGTTGTCAAGAATCTCTTCATCTAAATGCTTCATTTTTCATCCAATGTGTAGTTGGTAAAATTACCCAGAATTATTCATGTGGTACAATCTCTGTGATAGTATTGTTCTTGGCACTCTTCTAAATTTCAGCTTGAGATAGAATTGCATCAGTTGCATTGTCATGACCAGCAATTGTCTCCCATGCATCAAGTAAGAATAATTTACCTTCACTTGCAGCAACTATGCCAAATGATTTTTTGAGTTAGGGTTTTAAACTTATCCCACAGTTGCTTCCTCATTATGAGTTGACACAAACTTCATCTCTTCAACCTAGGGATGGAACAATAGTTTATTGGGTGCACTGTATTTTCAGTCCTCCCCAATATGTGCTGACTTCTTTCACTTGCTTGCACAATGAACTCATAATCTACCGAGGGTCCAAAACCTGTCAGCTGAGGTTTCTGGCCTTCCGCTACTCAATTCATAAAGGGAGTGATTGAGTAAAACACCAGGTCAACGTGTAGTCAGACAAGCAAAGCATCTTTCTTTCCCAATCTGGCAGCTTTACATGGCAAACAAATATCCAAGCATTTTGCCTACATGCCTACATAACACAGTTACGTACTGCTAATATGACAGGAGAGTATGAGAACAACGGAAATGATTTTATGTATAATCACTAACTGCAATACTTATTAATGAAGAATATCTAGGTGTCCAAAAATTTTGGTCATTATATGGATCAGTTTGAGGCTCTGTTTTAACCATGACTTAACAGTCACAATAAAATATGTATTTGGAACAAAGACATTTTTTGGATCAAGATCATATGGGTACCTTGTCTAAGGTAAAAGGCTGTGCTCCAAGACGTCACACAAAAACCAAAGCTATTTAGAGGTGAGCTCCAAGTGTGCAAGGGACATTGAGGGCCTTTAATGCTTTATGTGACGCATGTGTAACTAGATATATGAACAATTGGTCCCTCTAAATTACATCCTGAAAACATATTAACCTAATTGAGCTAATACATGTCATGAAGTAGCCCCTGTTGTTTATGTTCTTGTGAGTGTTCATGGATAAATTGGCATAGGAACAATGTATTAACAAATGATTTAAGATTTTCCCGGTGTATTATGTTTAAATATCTTTCTCGGGCTTTGCACCGGGTAATGTTTTCAAAATCTGCCGACATTTCGGAAAACAACTTGTTATCCATTTTCATGGCACGTGTTATTTCCTCCATGACCGCTATAACACAAATTTAAACAGCCAGTTTAAATAAGTGTTATAGCGGTCACGGTGGAAATAACATGTGTCTTGTAAATGGAAAACAAGTCGTTTTCCGAAACATCGGCGGATTTTTAAAACATTACCCGGTGTGAAGCCCGAGAAAAATTTAAATGTATAAACAGCCCTTAATACTGATGTTGCTCAAGGTGGATCATCCTGGATGACTCATAGTTGTCCAGATCCTCACTAATGAACGTAACTTTCTTAGCCAGGAAGAGACATCATCAACAAATATGGTCTTGTACCTTGGCAGAAACATGAAGAAAATGGCCATTCACATTTCCATTGGTTCAATGTGGCCTAGAGCCTTCATCATAAGGGGAGTCATATGCTATGACAATGAAAACTACAAATGAAGTCACACAGAAACCATTTATGTCTTTCAGTATACAACTAAAGTATAGATGATTTGCTCTTTACAAAATTCTACATATTTACACACACAGGCATTCCAACTTTCACTCATACCTCTCAAACAAGAATCAACTGAGAAGTCAGCTAGTTTTAACAGTGAAGAAAATCACAACAATTTTCTTGTTAAAATGTGACTTAACTGTATATCACAATCATAATGGATCTCACATTATTCAGACACATTGATCACACAATCGACATAGGCATTCTCTATCAAATGCCTACTTTAGCATACTCTTGTTTTAGCACAATAAATACCCACCAATAAAAATTTTCTTGAAGTGACATACTTCACCTGACTAAATGAGAAACCATTTTGGCATTTGTATTGCTGTCTCTAGCATTTTTTATCAGTCACTGAATTCACTGAGTTAAAGTTTGTGGGTCCCCACATTTAACGCACTGCAACTCCATTTATTGTAACAGTGGCATTACCATTTGCTTTTGGAACTGTTTCGTAATGACCATTCACATTTCCATTGGTTCGATGTGGTTTAGAGCCTTCATCATATGGGGAGTCATATGCTCTTTCGTAAGTCATGTCATATGTGGGACTGTCATTCTCATGAATGTTTTCATAAATATTTGTTCCATTGTAGCCATCAGCAAGAGTTGCATATGACATAACAGCGGCATTTCGATCCTCTTTCCTCTCTGCTCCTTCAATGTTTTCAGTATTCCTCACAGGAGTTGCCTTGCGTCTGATAAGAAAAAATTAGAATCAAATAAGCATGATAACCATAATAATAAATAACAAATAAACCTGATTTCCATCTGCTCAATGCCTCTGATATATTGCCTCAGCATTTGGTGGTGTCTTTAGTTGATGTTCATATCTCATTGTAAATGGGAAAATCTCAAGTTCATATCAAGTCAAAGCAAATTTATCAATGATGTGTAACATGAGACAAAAACAGCACAAATGCTAAACTATGTAAACTTTTGTCTCTGTGATTGAAGATGGGATGAAATTTCCAAGTCTGAATCCAAACAAAATCAATTCGGGAGATAAGGCCACCTTAGAAGAGGATATTATTCTGCTGCAGTGATAGGAAGTCGGTCAAAGGGTTGCCACATAATAATGGTCTATTTCTTTCAGCATGCACAACAATTGCATATAACTTTGTACTCTATATTCTATTTGCGAGTGAAAAAAGTTATACTGTATCAGCAAAAACTACCAAATGACAGCAGGTAGTGAACAGTGGCTGATAAGTTCACCTACGAGTCTCAAGAGAGAATAATGTTAGGGTTCAAGGAAGCCCCTGCTTCTGCCCAGCATCACAGACCCACTTTCATCCCACCCTCAGTTGTAAAGATGAGTCTTATGGATGACAGCAGTCAATGAGAATATTTCTCATACTGCTCCAGAGTCCTTATAGTTGCTTGGTGGGAAAGTGACATTTTTAAATACAGGCAAAATTATTTTACGGCTACTTCATCATAGAATTAAAGGCCATGTCTGCTATGAGCAATCGGCAGTACTTACATGCGTATGTAGATCAAACCAAGGATAATTATGAGTAAGAATACTACAGCAGCACAAATGCCAATGGTCATGGCTAAGCCCTGTGATTCTGCATCTCCAGGAATGCTCACTAAAAATGAAATATAAAATTTATGAAATACAACATTCATTGAACTTTATTGTTACTTATGTTACTTAGGCAACAATTTAACTGGTTGAGCTATTTGAATTAAAAATTATGTAATCTAGTGACAAAATATTGGTAGATAGGTGGCATCATAAATTTGTTCAGCTCGTTCAAGAAATATTGAATGTATTGTTCCATTAACATTGATAATGAGCACATAAAACTATTAGCTGCATATCATTCAAAACTAGGGCTTTCTAGTGGAGTTACAAGGCATCAACACCTGTGATAAAAGTTTCAAGCCAAAATAGCTGCGAAAAAAGTATGATTCAATATGTAGGTGTTCCTTACTTCCACATGCTGGTTCAGCATCAGACCACTGTCCATTTTCCATGCATCGTCGGAGATAAGTACCCGTAATTTCATATTTAGGTACACAGTGGTACTCAACCATGCTACCATAAGTTGAAGTGCTGTTAAGTAAAATGACTCTGCCATTTTCTATTAAACCAGGATGTTGACAGTCAACCACTGTAAATGTTAAAGAAAAATGTTCTATAAATTATTTTTTCCTTTCACTGGAGGTATAATTTCATGGTACATTAGCAGCATGTGATTTTTAGTGTGTACTCTTAATTAAAGATTTTATTACAGCATTAATTTCTCAAGGAAGATTATACCAGCTGTCAACTTTATTTTTTATGTGCTAGTACCTTTAAAATATAATGTCTGATATTTTATGACATGGAGTTCTCATGCTTAAACCAATTCTAAATAGTGGATTACGGTAAGATTAATGCCCTGTGGTGATATATCTGCTGGCTTTTCACTAAATAATACCAGAATGTACTTATGTAGGTACATATATACATTCTTTTCATTTAGAAAGCTTATGGAATGAGTGCTATGTTGTATGCTTGCCATATTCTCAAAAATTTCTCCCAAAATTGTATAAGTTGCATGATGAAAGCAGAATGAATGACAGAAAACATGGTTAAACCGTGCTGCCAAAAATTCTTGTTATTATAAAGATTTTCATGATATTTCATCATATTATGATGAAAGATTTTTTCCAACATTATTCAGAAGTCCTTTAACATGGCATTTTTGACTGTTAAACTTGACAGCGTCAATCAAATTTGCTACTTTGAATCAATCTTCAGTAAAATACTTCTCAAATATATTTTCAGGGAAAATTAACTATGGTACTTTATGTGCAGATACTTACATGTGCATGATGGTTTTTTTCCACTCCAAACTCCTTTTTTCAAGCATATTCTAGTGTTATTTCCTTCAAGTGTTCCACCAATATTGCAGGAGTAGGTGGCAGTACCACCAATACTATTCGAGGAAACTTTAGCAGCCATTGTACTATCTGTGTCTGGTTCTCCACAAGTAATTTCTGCAAGTAAATCATCCTATGTTATTCTAGAGGAAACCTTGACAATGTTTGCCTGATTTACATTTAATGTGCGTGGTACTCACTTTATCCCCAGTATATTCATTCTAAAATAATATTTATAAACATTGAACATGTAAGCATTACCTTTACAAGTTGGGGTTTCAGAACTCCAGGTACCATTTTCCAGACAAAGTCTACGAGCATGACCATCTACTTTAAAATTATCTAAGCATTCATATAGGGCTACTGCACTATAATAAGTAGCATTAGATGCCAGAGTATAATTTCCATTGGCAATCGGTTCTGGAAGGCCACAGTTCACATCTGCAAAATATGTAGTACATTAAAAACATTTTCCATTACTTAGTGCCCTTTCGCAAGCATGAAAAAATTAGCATCTGCATAAGACATGAATGAGGATTACTATTTATGCACTTTGAGATAATTGGTTGCTATTACTCTATTATCCATGGTAAAATAGTTGAGGGGAACTCACAGACACACTGAGGGGTTTCGACACTCCATTTTCCTGTGTCTTCACAGGTTCCAAGAGCATCTCCCACAATTTTATAACCTCTTTCACAGCGGAACTTGACAATTGAGCCAATGCGATAAGTTTGAATTGATGCAGAATTGGCAGTTTCAGCAGTTCTGATGAGAGTGCGGGCATAAGTTCTGTCATTGCTCGTTACTGAGAAAAAGGCATGTTTGGGAAGTGCTGGTTCTGAGCATCGAACCTCTGAAAATAATAAGAAAAAAATTAAAGTCTGATAACATTGTCAATCGATAATATCATTTAAATATAATTATTACAGCCATCAATGGATGTGAATAATTAGTTCTGCTTGGAGCTGGAATGAATTCATAAGATGCTGAGGTAATCTATGAATATATCATCCAATACGGGATACTGTTAACAAGTAAAACATTCGTATGTCACCTTAAAGTCTGATGAAACCCATTAATGGTAATCCCCACTCATGAGATTAGGTCATACATTTGAGCTATATTACATATTTTATTGTATACGTATTAACTAATTTATGTGATGATTTTTGCAAAAAGGGACAAGGCCAAAAGACTTTAAGTAGACTAGAATGATATCCCATGCCGCTAAAATTGTATGTATTAAGAATGATCAAAAGAAGATTATATAGGAAAATTAACAGTATAGTGGGGTAAGAAAAATTGGATGCAAACGAAAGGCAGGGAGAAGAGATGCAAATAGGTCTGTTAAGACCAATTGGTGAAAGAAACAGGGAAAATAACAAAAATATATGTTGTATACATGGACTTGGATAGATTTTTTAAAGAGTTAATTGGAATAAACCAATGGTGATTATGAACAAGCTAGGCATTGATTGGAGGGAAAGAAGACTGATAAAACACCTGTATCTCAGTCAGAAAGTCAAGAGTTAGAATAGGGGGTCAGTTGACAGACCAGATTGGAATGGAAAGGGGAGTTAGAGAAAGATGCTGCCTGTCACAAACACTTTTTAACATTTATTTGTAAGAGATTATAACACAGTTCTTTGATGGAAGCATAGGTCTGAACATCAGAGGTAAAAGAAGGGAATGTATCAGGTTTGCTGATGATATGGCTGTAGTGACAGATGGTAAGCAAAATATTGTTGAGATGTTAACAGACCTTAATGCCAAATGTAAGAAATATGGAATACTTATTAGGAAGAAAAAGACAGTATGATAATTAGTGGTAAAGGTGAAAGGATCAGTATCTTATAAAGTGTGTCCTGTTCTAAGGAAAGCAAATGTAGAAAAGCTCTGGCAAAAGAGGGATTAAATAAGAAGAAGAAACTACTGATTGGATATTTGAGAAAGGAACTGAGAAAGAGATTGGCAAAATGTTACCTCTGGAGTGTGTATGTAGCAGAGACATGATCGTTGTGGAAAGATAAAGTGAAAAGAATAGAGGCCTTCGAAATGTGGATCTGGAGGAGGATGGAAAAAATTAGATGGGAGGATAGAGTGAAGAATGAGGAGAGAATGTTGTGAAGAATTATAAAAAAGAGACATTTTATTGAGAAAATTAAGGAAAGAAAGGTGATTTGGTGTGGGCATTGTATGAGGAAGTATGATTACTGAGGACTATGTTAAATGGGAATTAAATAAGGGAAGAGAAGACAAGGAAGAAATATGTGCACAATGCTAGACACGGTAAAGATTGGAGGAAAGTACAACAAAACCAAGAGATTCGCACAGAATCATGGAGGTCAGCCATGAGTGAACCTGCCAGAACAACCAAGATCCTGGATTGAATGGAAAGTAATTTTCTTTTCCTTTCTCACAGGCTCAATAAATGTGGAAATGACTATTTCAGTTCATTTAACTTTCAAATCTTCACCTTACAATTTTGTATTGATACATAATGTTTATTAGAGATTTTATGAATGGAAAAGTTTATAGAAGCTTGATTAATGCACTAAACATGCAAAAATATTGTAATAGAGCAAAAATAATCACCTATAGAAGTATTTAACGAGAACTGCCCAAAGCAACATGCCATGGAAAAATTAATAATGGTGGTGGTTTTATTATGTTTTGAGAATTACAATAAACTCTGAATTCCAATCTCATCAATCACTGATTGGATCCAACTAGCTACCTCTGGATGAAGTATTTATGCTAAACCTGATTTACTCCAGCATGCCTTATGAGTTGTGTGGCTGTGCGATTCTGGCCTAGGAAAGAGGACCAGGAGATTGGACCATCAAAATGATAGGGAAGTAGTAGTCCAGGGTGGGACTTGATCAGCTGAGCTCGCTGGAATGGAAAAACTCATCTTCTCTCACCCTGAGTTGGCCTGTTTTGGCACTCCCAAGCCAAGTGAGTAATTGTGGGTGCCACTTGAATTTTGGATGACTTGCAAGAAGCCAGCAGCTGGATGGTATTAGGATGGAAGCTCACTCCTCTCAAGGGCTAGCAGTCTCTCAAGACCAAGCAATGCACAATGGAATGAACAACCCACTATTGTACATGAATTCATCCTCCACAAATTGTTGCAGTCAGATGTACTAGTGTCATGTAGTACATCAGGAGTGAGAAGCCTACACCTGGCTCCCATGATAAAAGAAGAGTAGGAGCTAGAAGGCCTTTGCTTGCATTTCCCTTTGAGCTTACAGACAAGGACTTAATACTACCACCACTGAGGCTGGCCAAAATCCACCCCTAAGGAGACTCAGAAAGATAAACTGGCTTAGCAAACCATTTAGCAAAACATTTAGCATAAACCACTTAGCAAACCAAAAAGCAGGCCATTATTGGAGGCATAAATGGAACATAAATCCTAACAAATTCTTTATAAAAGACAATTATGTACCATTTCTCCCAATGGATAGTAAAATTTTTACATTAGAAATCAAGCAACCAATTGTTAACATAAAATGTGAACACATATCCATGTCCACAATTTGATTTGAAACTGTGGCCCTTTGGTTACCAAGCTGGCCCATTACAGATTGGATCACCACAGTGGTTGGTATTAAGCTAGGGGAAAAAATTCTAAGTGTACCTTCACATTTTGGGGAGACTCCACTCCATTGTTGATTGGCTTGGCATGTTCTAGTGCGGTCCAATTTTTCACCACGGTTTCCTCCAGCTGATAGGGCAGCCAGGCGATAATTTCTTGAGCAAGAATAAGTTATTTTGCTTCCTAAGTGAGTTGTTTCATTCATGTATGTTACTGTTCCATACAAAATAGGAGGAACCTTTCCACAGTCCACATCTAGAATTTAGAAAATGAAATAGAAAAAATTATTTACCCCACAGAAAAAACTGTAATCTCAGTTTTATTGCATTAAACATATTATAATAAAATAAGCTGAAATTGAAGTTTGTTGTGATGCAAAATTCATCATGTGCAATTTCTAAGGAAGCACTCACATTCACAATCAGGTGTCTCTCCAGACCATTCACCATCCCTCGTACATACACGAATGGCATGTCCATGTAAAATGTGCCCAGGTTCACAACGGTACTCAATGGTTGAATGCACATTCAAGTCATATCCCACGACAAGTCCTCCATTTGGAACCTCCGGTTGATCACAAACTATCACTGAAAAGAAATGGTATTGTGTTAGTTGGCCAACAATTGTGGTTATTAATAAACTTGGAGTATATCTTAATAATATTTTTAGGGTGGGTATGGAATTCTGTGGGCATCCTAAAAAATATTGAAATTTTGCCTATCAATTTACATATTATGATGATTCAAGTATCTAATAATGATGCAAAATATAATATTTGAGCTCCAGTTTCAACAAGTATGATGCCCAGTTCTAGGGTAATGCTCCAAAAATATTACTCTTAGACCTCTCATATGATAGTCACAACGTGATAAAATACAAAATCACTACATTTTCATGCACTGTATTTACAATAGAATAGAATAGAATTTATTCTCCAAAGACCACACAAACATGTGAAAGTATAGGATTCGTCATTTACAAATACAAAAAATATTTTATCCAATACAAAAAATAAAATATATATACATATTTTAATACAAATACTATATTAAACTGTCCAGCGATTTGTTTTTACATACAAATATAGGCCAAGACAATATTAATACAAGTTATAATTGTTATAATTGCTGCATAAATTAATCAACTGAGTAGAAGATATTTATTTTAAAATATTGATTAAGTGCTTATTTGATTGCACATATCAATTCACAGTTTTTTATTTCAATTGGTAACTTGTTAAATAGTATAAGGCCCATATTTTTCGTCCTAGTACAGCATGTCTAGTCCTGACATAGGTTTGGTGTAGGTTTGTAGCACTCCTGGTGTTATAACTGTGTTAAAAGTCATTTCGGCTATAACTACAGAGATTCAGTGATTGCAGCATATATATAGACACATGGAAGAGGCAAGATGCAAAGTTGTTTAACACTCTCGCTGCTGGGCACTTCTCGCTGCCGGATAGGTAGAATGCTGCGTATTTTAAGTTTTATTCATGCTAACACAAAAATAACTGTATTACTTAGAAAATGCTGTTTATATTGCTTTAAAGCTTGATTCTTCTACCTTTTTTAATTGTAAGTTGGTTGGAATATGTTTCTCAGCAGCTAAGGAAACACGTCAAATGACGGGATTAGCAGCGAAAGTGTTAAAAAGAGGGCGACATGGTATATTGAAGGGTACATTACACACAAGTCGAACAACTCTTTTCTGTATTTGAAATGTAACACTAGCCTTTGGTGAAGAACCCCAGAAAAGAATACTATAGATTACATGGGAGTAAAATTCTCCAAAATACATACAAAAAACAATAACACATCAATGTTAACCATATGCCGAATAGATCTTATAAGGTAACAGACAGAACTCAATTTATTCCGTAAATTGTGAATATGACTGTCCCAGGATAATCTGCTGTCAATGTTGATTCCTAAGAAACGAGAAATGGTATTCTGTGGTATTGGTTTACCATCAATTTTAATAGTAATGTTTGCTTGAGGCTTGTTTTTATTTGCCAAGTAAATTAGATTAGATTTATCAACATTCAAACTAAGGGAATTGTGATCACACCACTCATGCAGAAGAGTAGCAGCACTAGTCGACTTTGATATTAGGTTTTCAATGGAGTAGCAGATACTAAAATATTCGTATCATCAGCTTACAGCACTGGAAGAGTGCCAGTCAAAGAGCTTAAAGTGAGTGGGAGATCATTAATATATAGGAGAAATAACACAACCCAAAACTGAACCCTGTGGGACACTGAGGTTAACATCTTTTGCAGGTGAAACAAGTCTAATCCCATTTCTATATAGGAAAACACATTGTTGCCTTCCACTCAAGTATGATTTGATCCAATCAAAGGACGTTACTCTAATACCAAAGCTAGCAGGTTTAGAAAGTAGATTTTGATGGTTTACTTGGTCAAAGGCCTTGGAAAAATCAAAGAATAAGGCCTGGGATTCTAATCTATTGTCCAAATCGGTCAATATTTTATTTATTACATGGTAAGTGGTGGTGGAGGTCGATCTAGATTTCCTGAATCCATGCTGAAAAGCTGATAATAGATTATATTTTTCCAAGTATGATATAAGGCGATTATAAAAAATAATTTCAAAAATTTTGCTGAATTGATATAGCTTTAGATTTAGTGGAACTCCTAGGGGCCAGTCATGTAACTCATAACTCCGGAGTTACAGAGAGAATGGAGTTATAATGGCCACCATAGCTCTTTTAGCAATTACAGAAAGAGCTATGGCGGCCATTATAACTCCATTCTCTCCCTAGCTCCAGAGTTATGAGTTACATAATTGGCCCCCAAGGGTAGATGAGGCAGCTCTTGGGTATATGCAGAATAAGTGGTCTAAAGGCACTTATGTTGTCTAGTCAAATAAATAACCCAGGTATTTGGACCGGACTGAACTTACATTCACAAGATGGTGTTTGGCCCGACCATTTCCCGTCACGATTGCACATTTGGATTCTATCTCCTTCACTAAGCCAATAGTCTTCATCACAAGTGTACTCCACCATTGACCCAGCTGTAGTTGTTCCAGGAGCTGTGCCATTTAGAAGCCGATGGTGGCCATTAGCTATCAAAGGAGGAGATCCGCAGTCCACAAATTTACAAGAAGGAGTTTTCCCAGTCCATTCCCCTCCAAGATCGCATGTCAACACCTGGAAAATGTTGAAATTCAGTTGTATCACGTATGCTTCATAGCAAATTTTAGACTTGATACATCTCATGTGAATGAAAATTGAAATAGTTAGATATAAGTGAAAGTCTGGTTTTAAAAGCATGTTTTTTGTAGTGCATCAATAGCAATTTATTCCTCTGCAAAGTTGGTTTTGCTACATCAAATTTGTCCATAAAATAAATCAAAGAATAACTTTGAAATCAAATAATTAAAGAAAAACTGGAAACCTTAAGGGATGCATCATGACACGTGGCAAAAATGAAGCAAATTTTCACCGTACAGAGATCTTTAAACTTCATAATGGATTGATTACATGTGCAATAAGTGGCCTCTCAGGATGAATTTTACCAGGGTCTCCCGATACCTATTTTACAGAGTAAAAAACATAAATGCATCCATTAAAATTAGTAGGTAGGTACTATATAAAATATCAATTTTTGTTTAGGGATTTCTGTTGAAATATTAGAAAAAAGGCCAGATTTAACAGGTAACACTACCTTGTTGGAGCAAATTACCCCACTTCAGAGTTACAGACCAAGCCAAGCAATGGGATTGTCAGCATCATGGAGTATCGTCCAGCAAGTGACCGATAAATTTTGACATGACTAAACTTCATTTATGGGATGGCACAACTGTTGGTGGTGGAGAACTATGTGCTGTGACATAAAGATGGATTTTTGGCTGAGTGTTTAAGAGCATGAGTATGTTGAAGGAAATATTATTTTTTTCACATTTACTTACCTCTTTGATGACATAGTCATCAGATTGTTGGACTTATGTAAAATATAACAACAAGACAGAAGGTGTATCCAAGAGTAAAATTTATGAGGAATACTCTAATTCTAAGGGAAAGCTAAAAAAAAGTGGTCCTTCATTAAGGAAAAATTCTGTGATTTTGAAATTGGACAATGATATATGTATATCATAGTACTCTCAAGACATGCATAATGGGGAGGAAGGTACATTTCAAAGTTTAATTGGAAAGATTTCAGTTATGATTTTTATGAATACGAGAGAGGAAGATGAACCAATCATTTCTCTAAAGTCACCTCCTTATCAGTTCTGTTTGATACCTACTAGTAAGTATTGCTATACTGTTTGTCCCTATATGTGTGACTGATCTTGTCTTAGGCTGGTACAGAAGAAATAATCACCTTACTGTCAGGATATGTTTATTTCAGTTGGGGTTCATTTCATATTCTTGAATGCATGGGACTCATAGTGCACATACAATTATAATTAAACCTTGATTCTATAATGTATTTCAGTGATGAAATATTAAATCACCCTTTTTCAGAATCATTCCTAGTCTGGAGCATTCATGAATGCATTTCAAATTGAGAAATGGGCCTTAGAAACACCATCCCAACACTAAACAATGCATCCAAACTCTATGTAAATGCTTTGATCATGCCCACAATTGCAGTAAAAATGCAGAGGCTTGTTAATGGAAACTTACTCCACCATATTTTCGGAATGGAGTCAGAGTGCTTTGAACCACTCTAGTACCACTCTTATACAGTGAACTCTCTCACTTAGGCTCAGGCTCACTGTCATCACTTTCACTGATTTCGTCATCTCCTTCATAAAGAGTACTTTTAATAATTTCTTCCATGTCAACCTTGTGGTCCACAGTCAACAAATTAGAATCAATGCTCACATATTCAATTCAATTCTACAATTCAATTTTACAGAACCCCAATTTAACAAAACAATTACACACGATTGAACTTTTTATGTTTTTGATCGCTCGATCAATCCAAAATATTGCATCAAGAACAGTAATCAACTTCCCCACACGGGTGAGGGAATGCCCGTGGTCAACTTTAGATAGCATGCTTTTTAAAATGAACTGTCTGTAGAGGACTTTGAAATTTTTAGTGATGCCTTGGTCCATTGGTTGTAATACACTTGCAGTGTTTGGAGGGCAAAAAATTAATTTGATATTTTTAAACTTTAAATCGGGATGGCAAGGAGCATTGTCAAGAAATAGCAAAATCTTTCTTTTTTCCTGTCCCATTTTTTTATTGAGTTTTTGCAACCACTCTGTCATTATCTCCATAGTCATCCAAGCCTTCTTGTTTGATTTCCAGGTAATGGGTAGTTTATCTTTACTCACTTCTTTGAAGCACCTTGGATTTTCAGCTTTTCCTATCACCAGCAGTCTCAGAAAATCACCTTCCATGTTTGCGCCAAGTAAGACCATCAGCCTCTCCTTAGATGCCTTCCCTCCAGAGCATTTTTCTTATTTTAGGGCTAGAGTTTTGTTTGGTAAGGCTCTAAAAAACAATCCTGTTTCATCTGCATTGTAGATGTCCCTGGGTCCGAAGTTTTCTAGCAGCACAAGTAACCTTTCGATCCACTCAGTAGCACCTTCTTTGCACATCTCTGCAGCCTCCCCGCACACAGCTTTAAACACGATATTATGTCTTAAACAGAATTTTTCCAGCCACCCATTTGAGGCCTTAAAGTTCTCAATACCCAGTTGGAGAGGTTCGAAAGGTACTAAAGTGCATGATCTGTCAAAAATCCTTAGAGTTCTACTTCGAACAGTAGAAGACGGCTGGTAATTGGCAGCGTATGAATCATAGGCAGCCGATTGCTCAAGGGCAGCGGTCACCCTACGTGCATCTTACTGAGGTCTCCTTCATGGCCATGTCCAGCTACCCTCGGGGCCGAGGCCTCCGTGAGGTGCTCCTTTGTTTGGGATTAGCATTTCCAAGAATTCATTCCAGGACACCCTTTTGTTTATTCCCCCTCTGCGAGGTGTGTTTTCTGTAGACTGCTGCATATGAATCATAGGCAACCGCTTGCTCGAGGGTCCTACGTGCGTCTGGCCAAGGTACTCTTTTGTTTGGGATTAGCATATCCAAGGATGCATTCCAGGACACCCTTTCGTTCATTCCCCCATATGCCCATTCTTGTATCTTCACAGATTTGACCATTTTCGCTGTCGTCTTTCCCCCAGCTATTCATAAACGCTATTTTTAGAGGAAAAAACTTTCCATTTTTGAGAGATAGGTCAGAAAACCCATAGCGATGGTGTCCGTATAAGAGAAAAATTGTGCCCAACAAGGTGTCCGTTTACTAGAGGTTCGATCCTTATACAAATGCATATCCTTCTGACGGGGAGTTGAATACTGTCCTTAAGTCAGAGGTGTCCGTAAGTCAGAGGTTTCACTGTACTGCACAACTTAACTCTTAATATGCCCTTGAGAATGGAAAAAACCTGCTGATGTTTCAATTTGCACTCTCAAACTGAACTTATCCATGATTAACAGTGTGTTCATAAGCTATCCTATTGCAATTAACTGAGTACCCCAATACACTCATGACTGTTCTATTTCTCTGAGGGATTTCACTGACAACGAGTGCAACAGTCCGTTATAAATGTGTAAATAAGTGTGACTTACAGCGTGTCCTGTAAGGATGAATCCTGGCATGCATGAATAAGTTGCAATGGAGCCTGCTCTTTTCCCATTTGTTTCGACTGTGGCACCAGAAACCCGAGGTGGAGGCGGACACCAGTCAACTGCAACAGAAAAATTTGAGGTGTTATGAGGGATGAGTCATTTTTGCATAACTTTGCATTAGTAGCCAATTCAGCATAGCTACTAATAAAAAAATTAGTGCAATAAATTGTCAGCAATTATCACATGTAGGAAATAATAAAATATCTGCCAAACTTTGCTCAGGGATTACAAATTTCATTCTCATTTGTAGTACTTGATGCAGTGGTGGATTAAGAGAAGGGACAGAGAAGATGGGTGGGCAGCCTCCCCCTGCCTAGAAACAATATGCTACAAATATAATGGCTGAGATGTTATTTCCTATGATACCAATCATTTTAATGACCGGTTTGATTGAGCAAATTCAGAGGAATAAAGTGAAGAGTTAACTTGGTCGCCCAGTCTATAGGGTGGCATTTTGAGTATAGGCCATCCAATTGTCAGAACTCTAATTTTTTTTAAATATATGGTTTTGGATGGATTAAGAAAAAAGGTACATCTTACAAGGATGAGAGCATAATTTGATTCTTAAAACTGGAGAATCACAATTAAATGAAATTCATTTTAGTAGTAGGAGGATTAATCAAAATGCACCAAAGCCAACCTCCCCAGTAGTTATTTCCATCCTAAGGGTAGCCATAATCCTCCATGGCACTCAGTAGTGGGATTCTTTTCAATTTGGACCCAAGAGATATGCAGAACACTAGTGATACCTTTAGATGATATAAGACCTTCATCATTATTTTTTTAACTAAATTTAGGTGCTCTACTTTTTCCCTTATTGGAATAATATAGGTATTGGAGACACTTTTTAAAAAAACTGTGAGGACCACCCATAGCAAGAAATGGTAAAATCTAAGATGGGGTTAGCACCAAAGTAAATATGAGAGGAAGCCTGCATGAGGGAGAGAGAGGGGCAAACTGATAGTGATGGACACATTTTTATTAATATCCACAATATACTGGACTTTGAACGTTGTGCGTGATGATGGCGACATAATATGCCAAGACACATGTTGTAATCGTGAAATGAAGGGAGAGTGTTATATCTGTTAATTTTCATTCTCAAAAATGCTGTCCCACCATATCTTAAGCTGGATGTGGTTGATTTGATAGTTTTACGCATGAATATATATTCATGGTTTTACAGTTACTAACCACACATTTTTCAAGTATACTTTCAGTAAAATCATGAAATCTTTGGAAAAATCCCTTCAAGAGAGGCAGCCACACCTTTCATCATTTCTAAACATCTCCAATCACTCCACTCAGAAAGAGATTGGTTAATCTATAACATCTGTTGTGTGTAAGGTATGGACCATATTAGCAGCACTTACAGAGACACTGAGGCTGTTCCCTACTCCACTTCCCATCATCTCCGCAGGTACGCTTCTCTTGACCAATCAGGGTGTAGTTCTTGTGGCAGGAGAAGGTTGCCACTGCCCCATGTGAAGTGCGGCCATCATCTAAGCTCATATATCCATTGTCCGGAACACTTATTGGGCCACAATCAACAACTGCAGAGAAGAACAAAATGAAAATCAATTACACTTTCTGGTGCAAGACAGCAGATTCCAATCATACATTCCAATACACATGATTCAGCATAAATGGGACTACTGCAGATGACTAATAACTAAACGTCTCATTAGTCGTGGACCTCAATGTAAAAATAAGGTTGAAGTAGAGTAATTACGCTAATTAATAATAATCTAGCTAAGATTAATTTATGTGCTGAAGATAATTAATTTCAAAGAATATAATAATTCTAACAATTTTATATCACTACTTTTTTATATTTATGATGACAAAAATATTTCAAGGACCCTATTCAAAATGAATTGTCCTTGGCACATGTGTAGAAATATTGATCAGGAGGAGAAAACTTCTTAGTGTGATAAAAAGCATTCAAAGTAAGGGTGTTACTTCATGGTTTAAAATGCAACTCTCTGTGCAAAGATATTTTAGGATGTGTAATGGGGAGAGGGAAGAGCTCTTAAAAACATATTCGGCATGAAATCAAGTTTATTCTATTGAATATCTTTCATATGAGGTATTGAATAAAATAGTGTAAATTAAGAGTAACATTTTGTAAGAATGAAAAATTATTTACAATTTGTATTCCACTATCACATCAAGACTCTCAAAACCATAGTCAATGAAATGGACACCAACCACAATTACCTGGGCACATTCCTGTACAATAGCCCTTTCCTTAAACTAATGGCCAATTTCTCTCTTTCATTTATACCAAAACTTGAAACATGCTATCAGTGATTGTACAATTATAGTTGCCCTCGAATTTCATTAAAGCTTAATTTTTACTTTCAGGATATTGCTATGGTGAATAAAAATTTTCAGTAGTCAGTGAAGCACCTTTAGGCAACCTCTTGGTGTGCATGGTTTAAGTCATGACTTCAATCTGCTTACACCACTGTGAATTCAATCTTCTTTCAAAAGAAAACCCTAGGGAGCCCAGGAAAGTGTGTTGAACTAGTTTTTAGTGTAGAACTAGAAGTTTTGAAATTTCTGGTGGATCTTGTATTGAAAGTTATTGCTTAATTAAGAGTCTCAAGCTCGAATATCTTACAGGAAAATGTGTTTCACATATCCTTCGGCGCTCTGACCGAAAAATGCTCGCATTTTTACGTAATTCTCAACCTAAAATTTGCGTTTTAATGCATAGAATGCTAAACGTACTGAGGAATCATATTCTGGATCATGTGAAGAAAACGTAATTTGTTTCTCCTATTCACCCGTGGTACCTGTGCGAGGCATTTTTGGGAAATCATTAGGCGTTGTTCATAACACTAAGTTTGTGGCAATTCCGCGCGGCGCTCAGCGTTAACCTTGAGCGACGAGACCCTAAAACAGCCTTGACCACAGATGCCAAACGGGAGAGGAGGAAGAATCCGTCGCTAGCTGAGAGGTCCAGAGTTCCTTTTCGCACTCTCACCCTCCTTTCCACTCTCCCCTCCTCCACGAGGTCTACACGTCTCCGGGACCGTCGTCGCCGCTTGTGCCATCAAGAAACCGCTTCAGCACCTCAGAGTGACTGTATGTGTGAGAGGGAAAACCTTTCCCACCGCCAGCGGTCGTCTATGGAAAAGAAACCACTCGTAGTCTCCAATCGTACGTCACCCATGTCACAGAGAATTCCGTTCATAATACTCATCATAAAAAGCGAAACTTATCCGCATGGGAATTCCATCAAAGCTGAATGAGGGAAGTGAACAATGTGGGAAGAGCAATACATTTTTCATACCAAGATTCTAAATCCTAACTATCCAGGATTACAACCTCCAAACGCAATTTTAGGATGATCTATGGGAACTAGTTGTGTGCCATTATTCACGGTTCACCGAGAATGATATTCATCACGTATGATGGTGGTTAAAGATAGAAACAGTTTGTTTCAGCGATGTGGTCTGCGCCATGGCCCAGGAAGCTGAGGGCCCGTGGTTTGATTCCCGTTCCAGGAAACCTTTTTCCTTTGGCAATTTTCAATGAATTCAATTGCGCGAATCTCTGCCGAAGAAAAAATCTTTCCATGGATAAAGGAGATTCACAGGAATGTGACTCAAATCTACTCATTTCTTCTAGTTCTTCTCTATCTTTACGATCAAAATAAAAAGCATACCGTATATTTTTTTTAAGTTCTGTGGGAAATACTTATGGTTTTAACAGTTCGATCGGAGTCATGAAGATTTGGTCTAGATTCTCGTGTTAGAGAAATACGAGCTACCCCTTTCGTACCACAACCCACATTGCATTTACCAAACTAGTTTTTTTTTTAGATGAGATGAAACCATGAACACTGTAAACTCTGCAGTATCCATGGATGGAACATTCGAATCCTAGAATCATGCATATCTTGCAAAAGGTTCGAGACAACAAATACTTGAAAAATTGTATGCCCATTAAAGGCTTTGTATAATTCTTATTGCCTTTCTAAAGAGAAGGATTCGAATTGCGAGAACAGAATGTTAGCGCTCATTCAAATCTTTCGCACTCCACACAAAAAATGTTGAAAAATTGAAATCAATAATCATTGAATTTCAAATTACAGCCATTAATTTTAAAAAAATAGGCTTTAATTTTGCACTTTATTGACTTATTACTGGCACTTCTTAATATATATATATTTATAAGTGCTTTTACAAATTTTCTTAAAGTCAGCGAGCTAGCACACTTAGGTTTAAACTTTGCTGATATCATGAACTTTAATTTCAATTGCAGAAATTTAATGTTTTCTCATTGATTTTTAACGAAACGAAGAAGTTGGCATTTGGAAACCTCTAAAGATTTGAAAAAACCGAATTTGTCCCTCCACTTATTTTGTACTTGTTGTGATATAAGAAACAACATTCATTTCCCGGAGACTATTTCAAAAGACCACGAAATCAGCATGGCGTTGTGGAACAATGGAAATCATTAACACCAATGTCCTGGGATTCTCACTTCAATTAAAGAAGTATATTATTAGTCTGAGAATCGTAAATATTACGATGTATTTATTTTTGTGTTCTTGTATTTTGCGTATTTGTGACACTTGTTGTGTGTCCTCTCACCAAGGTAAAATATAGCAGAAAAATTAACTCGATGGCCACCAGATATCTGATATCATAAAATGCTGGATAATATCATTTCATGATCTTGGCTACTTCAAATGTTCCTTTATCAGGAGAAGAGTTAGGACAGCCAAGACATATCAATTTTTATAATAGCTTCAAATTTCTCAGAAAAAGGAAAATAGGGCCAGCGCAGTTATAAAAACGACTCAGGATGAATCTTGGGCTATAAAAAATTGTTTGAGGTCAACGGACTGACCTTCTTCCAAAAAGAGAACCGATATTCTGCGATTATATGTATTGCTCATTATCGCTGTCCGCTGTTATTACCCGTACAGGTGCAGGAGCTAGGAACAATAATTTATCGATGGATGGAAAAATGTATTGAATTATGATCTCCAATGCATTATTACGGACGCTAAATTGAGTTAACGATATTGTTTCATCATTTAAGTTTATCATTATTTAAGACATTTTAGTCTGTTAATTAAGCCACTGAACTTGTCATTAATTCCTTATATGCATCATAACACCTTATCCTTTCGTGATTCAAAACGGAACCCGCTTGAAAGACATTGGACGTTATTAGAATAACATTGGACGAAAGAAGACACATTTCCTCTAGTCATTCAGAAATTAGAATGCGTATGAAGTCCATGAAAACTTAGGCATAATCTTATTGTTTTTAGCATAGATTCGATTTCCTGGTTTTAAATAAGCACTCACGCGACTCTTTTTCATGTTGACGGAAGAAGTCTCTGAGCACGCCTCAATGCACTCGCTTCTGCCGTGGCTAATTAAACACCTTTTCAAAGAAAAAAATCTTGCATATTCTTCCTGAGCGAATCCAGCTAAATAAGGAAAGGGAATTTTCACAAATTACTCACACCCAGAGAGGAGAGAGGCAGGGCTAACTTTAATTATGGGAGCGGAAAAGGTGACGCGTCGTCGCGCAATTTAGGGAATTAAAGGGCAAGTGTGATGAAACATCAATTGGAGGGAAGTACTTGAAAATTCATCACGTATATTGACATAGGAAAGGAATGGGTCGTAGGCCCCAGAAAGTTCATGGCCTCAAGCATAGAATATCCCAAAGAACAACAAAATCGAATCTTCAGGGGGAGAATAAAGACTCTGAATATAGACCTTTAGGTCCTGAGTATTACTTAAAATTTTAAAGAAATTCATTCATTGGTCGTTCAACCCTAGGATTGGTTGACTGCAGCCCTCCATCGTCCCCTATCGAATACTAGTTCCTTTACCTCCTGGTATCTCTTCCTATGTACTTTTCTCTTTATTTGGTCCATTTGGCTCATTCCTTGGTCTTCCTCTGGGGTCTTTTCCTTCTATTTTGCCTTCAATTATGTTCTGCGCAAACCCATTGTGTCTCAGGGTGTATCCAATCCATCTTGTTCTCCTTTTCTGTATGGTGTTCCATATGGCTATTTCCTCTTCTACTCTTCTGTAAACTTCATCATTTCTTTTTAGTCCGTCCATTTTATCTTCAGCATCCTCCTCCAGCACCATGTTTTGAAGGCTTCTATTCTTTTCTGGTCGGCTTTTCCGATGATCCATGCTTTCGATCCGTAGAGTGCAACACTCCACACGATAGTTTTCTCAGTCTGTTTCCTGGTTTTTAGTCCTATCTTCTCTGAGCACAGCAGTTGTCTTTTTCCCATGAACACCTTCTTAGCTTGGGCTATTCTCCGCTTGATGTCCGTGGTACTTCCTCCGTCCCAAGTGATGTTACTTCCGAGATAGGTGAAAAAATCCAATTGCTCAAATATCTCTCCTCTCAGGGTGACTTCTGCATTCAACTTCTCTCTTCCGCATACTAGGATTTTGGTCTTCGTCTTACTTTTTTTCATGTTGTATTCCTGGAGAATTTGGTTCATTACGTTTGTTGACCTTTGAAGATCATCGCGATTTCCAGCTATGGCTGCGATATCATCTGCGAAGCGGAGCATATATATTTATTCACCGCATATCTTAACTCCGCTCAGTCCAATTTCTTGTGCTTTTCGTATGGCCTCCTCCAAGTACATGTTGAACAGCGCTAGTGAGAGATTGCATCCTTACATAGCATATATATCTTCAAAGGAATAATCCCCAACAATAAGTCATTCAGGGCAAAGGGTATTAATAGAATCATTTCAATGATTACACGGAGCATTCTACTCATAAAACCAAGGCTGGATGTGACGATAATTAGCAGCGAAATAAACTAAATAAATGTAACCAGATTTTTTTTAGTTGTAAACGAAAACATATCCAAACATATCCAAATGGGTTACGGTTACGAATATAAGTTTTTCGACGCATATTCAAGACAACGTAGAGTGTAGAGAAAAATGACTTGAAAACTTTACTAGAAAGACGCACTCGAGCTCAAATATTTTCATACGCTCACAACTCGTGAGAAATTATCTCGCGTTCCGCTTAAGCAAGTGAGCTACAGTTTCTCCAGCTCTGCCCTAGAATGTAAGAGAAAAAATTAATGACCCGAACACCCCATGCCGTAATGATTTCTCCTCGATATTATTTTCGGTTGGATATTATCATGCAATTCCAAAAAAAACTGTAACGCTACATAATATTACCCAGCCCTGCGCGATGAATCAGCTCCCCTAATTAGTCTTAATTGTCGCCTTCATCACTTAGACAAGATTTGAATCCTTCACCAGACACTCTTCATTCACCTCAGTATTTGTTTTTCATTAGATATCCCATTGATGCAGTTTTAATGGAGAAAGTCTGTTTTGGATGGGCTAACGTCAGATAGCAATATGACATTAGTTGAAATATGATTTAAAGACCCAGGAGTTTTAGAAATTACCATTTGTTTTAGTTACTTTAATTACCTGCCCTTGAAGAAACTACCATCGCACTCCTCTCTGGAGATAATCGGCATTTGTGTGCCAGGTAAATGCGCCATTTAATCGCGGTCATTTCTTAGTCCAAGATGCTTTTCTTAGAATTTCCCTCATATGATCAAATAGCGCGATTAAATTGTACCGATTGCCTTCGATTTGCACCCTCGGCCCATCGCTGAAGTAAAATTGAGGTAGGTGTTAAGGAGCTTCAGTTGCCTCGTCGGAGGACTTGAACAATTTTAATGTCGCTCGATGACTTGCGGAAAATGGGGACATATTGGAATATCTCAGCATATTTCAGCTCGAGCAACCTATTCAACCAGCTTGAAGTACTTTTGGGAATCGAGGAAAATGCGTCGGTAATATGAGGAATTGATGTAATATCTTGTTGGAGCGAGTGCGTCAACAGCGCGAAAAAATGCGTGACGTAAGCGAAGCCAGGGTGTGCCGATTAATTTTGGCGAACTGGAAGAGCGGGTCTACGTGCGATGCCAATGAGGCACTGTGGTGAGCGGTGCGGCACGATGGTTAGCGGCGTTGGAACCATTCATATTCTCCTGTAACATTTCGTAGATCTTCGACCCCCCTATTAATGAGGCAGCACACCTAGGCATTACGTCATACCCAACCTTTGGTCTACGTATCATAAGGTAACCGTCGTGGCATCTTTTAGGAACTTCCTTTAATCGCTTCCTAAATTAATGCTGCCTGGAATTATTGTAGTTGACACAAGCCAACTCGATATTCGTCGCATTCATTTCAAAATTTTGCTATGACTCACTTTAAAATTTCATGAGGTATTCTTTGCGTCATTACGATTATACTCAATGCCAGAAGGTAATTAAAAACCTTCCTGGAGAATGCTTGCCATTAAGCGTTCTGTTGTTTCTTGAGATTAATTAGGATGGTCGATCAGCGAAAGTTCACCACGGTCTCAAAAAGGACTAACTGATTAAGAAATAACGATATCGCATTGTTTTTCCTCAATAATTAGCTCTTACTTCGCGGTTCGATTTCAGATTTACGATGCCACAAAAGACTATCCTTGTGAGTGAGGCTAATTTTGACTCGCAGAGTCAGTAGTCAAGAGGAGAGAGGAGTTAATTGTGTACATAGCGTGACACTTTCCCTCCTTTCTGGGCCCAGACAACAACAAAAAATGATGCAAAAACCTCCATCCCGTCTTTTTTGCCCTATACTTTTCAGTTTAATACATGGTTTTCCAAATTGCCCTCGCCGTTTCTTATTTTCAACCCAGACAACGCGCAAATTCAAACGTTAATGATTAATTATCTTTTGTATCAAGGCTACGTGAGTTATAGTGGTACATTTTCTTGTTCGTTAAACCGTTGATCATAATAATTAGTTCCTTATTAACGTACGATACTGTATCCCAACCGTTTTGCATCCCAAGTGTATCTCTCGTATACCCTAATGGCTCTCCCTACTCTCATACCGTAAAACCTGATTGGCTCTTGATTTTCCGCGTCTATTTTTGGCCTTCTGTTTCAGGTAAAAATACGTGCGTCTGAAGGTTCTCCCAATGAAGGGGGTTCTTGTTTTCCGTGCAGTTTTCCAAGGCCATTTCCTCTCTCATTCTTGTGCGCACCTCCTCCCTCATTGGATCTGTGGAAATTTTGTCTTCAGCATCAGATATCAACATTATGATCCGAAGGCTCATCGTTGTAACTGGAATGTTTTTTTTTAAATCGACCTCTCTCATGTATCGCATTCAAATGTCTACGAGAACTTTTCCTCATACATTTTTCAAGACCGTATCTCATTTAAATGCACTTATTCACTACATCTTCCTACTTAGAGCGTGATTTCCGTTGACTTCATTCAGCCACATGTTCTACAGTCTACTGCTACCAGTAGCTGAAAAGTAGAACTTGCTTCGATTCGTCTTACCGTGATGCAAAACTCTTCTAAAAATTTTCCTCATCGAAATACTAGTTTCCTCGCCTCCCTGTAGATTTCCAAATTACTTTATAGAAGGACATTAACAACATTTAAGACTCTCAGCATACTAATGAATCTACGATTCACAATATAACTGGGAGTTTTCATATTTTGTTTTTTTCTTATTCTCTGCATTTGTTTTCATTTACATTCTTATCTCTTCCTTCTTTGTAAATACGTGATCCATATTACAACTTCTTTATTTGTTTTAGCTTCTATTGAAACATGTTTAATTAAATTTTATGCCGATTATTTTATTAATTTATATGCTTTTTTTGCTTGCCGGACGACTCTGTTGGCCCGTATGTCCCCGGAATCCCGATTGGCTGCTGAGCCTGTCATCAGGTTTTCCAGGGACCGGACCAACAGAAATTGACATACATCCATGCCCTGGGTGGTGAAAAACCCACCCAGGCGGGACTCGAGCCCGCGACCCTCGGTTTAGCAGGCGAGGACTTTACCCCGCCGCCACCGGGGCCATTAATACTGAAATTATTTAAATAAATAAACAATTTAAAACCTCGTCAATTGAAGCAGGCACATAAACGTAAAAAATGAAAGACAGAGAGACAGAGGAACACGAGATACATAGCTGTACTGCAGATTGAGGTGAATTCAGAACCCAGAGAGATATGACGGCCTCACCCGAGGTGGACCATACACGCCCAAGCGTGAAGGTTTCCCGGTTGGGAATATTTCATGCTTTTTTAATGCTCAATCTCGAAATAAATTGTCCGTTATTCTGGCTTCATTCTCACTGAACTGAATCGAATCCAGCGATGCCCCTGTGACTTAAAGTTCGTATGGTATCTATGTGCAAATTAGTCCCAGCCACTCAAAATACTCTTTAGGAGTTTGCTTTGAGTGACAATGAGCAGAGATATTTTTTCAATTTGCTAAACAATCAGCTTTAAGAACATCATTGATCACTACAAAATATCGATGATCAACTGTCGGAGATTTCTAATCTTAAGGGTAGTCATCGTTCGAGCACACTTACCGCCAGACTAATTTGCCGCTTCGATTATTTCATTGTGGATTAGATAATTAGAAAATATTTCCTAGTTGGGAGAAGGATTCCAAGAGGTACCATCAAGGAGGACAATCAAGACCATCGCCATTTTATTTTATAACACTTATTTTATGACATGCGAGACTTTTATAATACTTATGGTACAGCATCGTATCAACTCTTAGACCTTCTTCTCAATCGGAAACACAAAACTACGGCATAAAAATTGCGCCAGATGACATTTTAGAGTTTGTAAAACAAATTGTACATAGATATAAGCTTAGTGAACGTTAAAAACCACAAGTGACTTACAAATGGCCTTCAGATTGCAATCAAGGCAATCGCTGCGCATGACTTGGAATTACAAGGCCGGAGTAGTTATTCCCGTGGGTATTTCGCCAGTCGGCCAACATCGCGGGTTGAAATCTTACCTGATGCATCATAATAGCAATATAGGGATATTTAGTAGTGTTCATTTTCATTACCTAAAATTCTTTCTGTCGACAGAGAAATCAAAAGTAAAGTGTCACAGTCGTTGAGGCGATTCATTACAAACGAAAAGCCGCTGCAAACATACACATCAGCAATTTTGATCGACGTGGATATCAATATCAGTCTCTGAAATGAAACTATTATCTACTTTAAATTATATCTGAATACATACATTGGGGTATCGGGAAAAAATCGTTCTATAGCCACAAGAAAAGTAAATCCTCGAAGATGAAAAATATATCTTTATGTCTCCTATATGCAATGCACTCGGTAAGTCACAGAATGCATTCCGCACATAAATATTAATCGGCATAGAAAATTTAAAATTGAACTTTTGTGGCCACCTGATTAAAAATTGGTGCTGTGTACTCATATATTAGAAACAGCAATTAACATAGCAGTGATATCTATGACTGGAGGTTTTTAATCGTTATCGGTTCCCAGAATAATTATCACTGAATTCAAGCTATTCTATAAAAGCGTAGATTATGAATTAACTCCATATTTGAGAAAATCATTTCAAAAGCCAAGTTTTCTGCATGGCAAGGCAGGATAAGTGACATTTTAAAATTATAGGGTCACATCAGGCAAGAAATATTTCAAATAAGAATAAAGCTCGACCGGTAAATTGGTTCCGACGACAGGGATCTCAGCAGAATAATTACCAAACTTAGTGTAGTAAATACCTTGAATTTGAATTTGAATTCAAAACTATAAAGACCAAAAATAAAACATTTTTCAATTCAATTCATAGTTTTATTTCAAAGTACCAATATGGATCTACCCTTTTTCATCAACAAATATCATTTATCCCAAATGTCGGTCTTTGTGACAATTCGAAGTCACTAGATTACAAATAAAAAAACAAGTGAGCGTGAAAAACGAGATGATAAGCGACAATGTGATCGAAGATGTAAAAAATACAAATTCGAGCCTAAGAAGTTGAAGCGTATAAGAGAAATTTTCGGACCTCGGACCAAATCTGGATCATTTGGCTCAACCGAAAATGATAGATCACTCCATGCTATTCCACTACTAAGCAAGTTGCCAGTTACTTTAAGTCCTAGCTAAGAAAAAATTGCAAAGTGAAAGTAACAATTAACGCCTCAAATAAAACACAAATGCATACATTTCTACTGGAAAATAAAATATTTCCATCATCAAATGGGTGTGTCTTTTCCAGTGTTCAGTTCAAGTTTGTTCACATTACATGTGAAGGCCATATTCCCGGATCTTGTCAGTGATACGATTCTGGAACAAAGCATAAGCATATTTTCGAGATTTTTTGGGTTGTATTCCGCTATTTAAACAAGAATATTATTTTGTTTCCACAGCGATATCTTTATTCAATATCGTATGTCATACGTTGAATGTCCCGGGGAATACGACCAGCGATCGAGGCGAGGTGGCATTATTAAAATTATAACACAATCTACGATCAATATAAAATATCATTAACATTACTGCAATTGCTTCTTGACAGCAATGAGTAAGTTTGATAAAAAAGCACTTCTTATTTGGTACGGGGATGGTAAAAACAAAAAAACTCACATTTGCAGGAGGGAGCTGCACCAGACCAAAATCCAGTCGGGCCACACTGTCGGACGTTCCCTCCGACGAGCATGTAGCCGATGGGACAGTTGTAGGTGATGTTCGAGCCGACGTTGAAGTTTGACCCGGCAAGAGCGGTGATAGTGGTATTCTCACGTTTATCTGGACTGCCGCAGGTGGGAGGCGCTGAAAAAGAAAGTACAAAGGGTGAAGGAAATTAATTAAATTAGAGAAAGGTCACCATGATAACCTGTCCTTCACTCGAAGTTATTGATAAGCAAAGAAAGGAATTAATATATCAAATGTGGTAACTGATAAATCCCCATGAAGTGTACCTACACATTTTTGCGTTAGTATTAAACTATTTATTGATCGCGTGGACTAGGAGGATGGAATTATGAATTCGTCCTTTTCAAAATAATAATCACTCCTGCTAATATAACTGTTATTATTGTTGGTCATGAATGTAGATTCTTCGTTATTCAATATATAAGTAGCACATAATCTTGAGCTTATTTTGTTACAGAATTTGGTAACAATACAAACCAAGCTATTTCCGAAGAAGAATTATTTACAGCTTGTTCATGTTAAGAGATAATCAAGCACAGTAATAGTAATAATCAGAACAGAATAGACAGAACTATAGTTTTTGAGGAATAATTCCGTCAGCTAAATGAGCAAAATTAGTCGCGAGGTGGGCTATGGAACACGGACATTAAAGATTTATTTTCCCGCGCGCAATACAAAACCTCAGCCTTTGAAGAGAGGCAGATCTATGCTGTGAAATGAATATTCCATATACAGATTTATTTTACGCCTTTTCAGTAGCAAATGCGTCCTAAAATCCACCGCCTATCGCCTTCAGGGACAACTCGTAAGACATTATGTTGATGCAGATGGTGGTATCGTTATCATTGAATGGATTCTGCGAGGGCGTCAGCAGTTAATACGATGAAAAGTTAATGACCTGCGCACGTGCACAGTGATCACCTCATAAAGATAAGTAGGCACGATTTCTCATATTCAAAATGTGATAATAAAATATATTAACACGAGGCTATCGCAGATTTGGCGCAGCCTTTTTGATTCTCCAGCACATGTGCAAAGTCATCGTTTTCCCTATTTGAACTTTTATACATCGCACACTTGTGGGATAAAGGAAGATGAATCTCAATCTGGTTGCGTTACTATGTGCATCCAGATCCGCGCAAAAAGTTACATAAGTACCGTCTAGTACTGTAGTCTATAACACAGCTAAATGAAGTAGTCATCAATTGTGTGCTCCAACAGTTAATGAATACGTATGCGCATGTATTAGACTCTTCCGAAACATTTAGAGTCTATGAGAATAAATATAGAAAACAGAAAACCTATTAATAAAAGCAATATTACATTAAAAACAAATTATCGAGCATATGCTCTTTCTATAACTTGTTTATAAGAGGATAAACATCATCCGGATTGACTCTGAATCGTCATCTATAACTCAAGTCGATCATGGGCCCTCGGCAGGAAGCCTTGTAACACCACGAGGTTGGATACTGGCTGACTGACTTCAACCAGAGCGTACGATGCTGTCGTAAACCTTGCTAGATACTCATGCCAACCACACTTTCAAATCGCAAAATGAAGGTCAGCAGTCTTCTATTTTCTAATTGCACAAAAAAATCAACTTTTTCATATACACGGCACGCTTGTGTGTGGACATGATGAAAATGGGACGAACGTTTTCCAAAGTTACAGCCATAACGAAAATATCAATTCGAAATTGATGCGATTCTTTCATAGCTAGAGTCATAGTAAAAAATAGAATCCTGAGTGATTTCATTGGGTGACCGCAATTCCATATTCCACTGCTTAGTAAGACACGGACTCAAAAGATTCCTTCCACAAGAGATGAATATGATCTGGCATTACGCACTACCCCATATTTTACGAAAAAGATAATTATTGGAGTAGCAGGCAAAAATTTGAAAAATGCCGCAGGTGCCGCAGGCAGGGCAATAAAGCAGGTGCTAAGACAGCAAAGTCAAACTTGTTCGAGCAAAAGCAACCCCTGAGAGCAATTACGTTTAAATTTACGGCGATAATACGCACGATGCGTTAATATAAGCATTTTTTCGCAAAGCGAGTATTTTGAAAATATTTTTGAAAAATTTTAATTTGCAAATGAATTATTTCTACACAAATAATGTCGCGCCAATGATAAATATCATATTATTGTGAATTTGTGTGCCTAATCTGTGACCTAGTGCTGATTATCACAATTTTTTTATTCATTCAGGAAAATAGGGATAAAAAGAATGGTGAGAATAAATTTAGTTTTTTTTCATTGATAACGTGCTTATTCTGTTTACTTACGAGCTCATTTCAAATATTCTCCTTTGGTAACACTCAAGAAGGAACAGATTGGGCATAGTAATAGTTTAGCGCCTGTCCTAATAGGTAGGCCGCCAGCAAGACGTTTTATTCTTTTGCGACCGAGGTCTTACCCAAGGGCGGTACGCGTTTCAGAATCGCTGCCCAACTAATGTCTCGAGTGTACTAACCTTTATGTTGAGTAATACCACGAATGCATTACATATCCTATAACTAAATCATAACGCACGAATGACTTTCCTAATGCTTATGACTTATTTTAAGACTTGTTTGAATGCATGATATAATAATATGAATGGATAACTTATGGCTAAAGGTTGAGGTATAATAAGACATTTAGAGTAAGATATGATAGTTGTCATCGGACTGATTCAGGGATTCACAGCCACAAGAAAGAATCTGTGATTCCCCCAGGTTTTAGCGATTTCCTTCCAGATGGATTCTTTAATATAAAAATAGCATACAAATGACACTACGAATGAAATGAGTTTCCACAAGGATAGAACACACTTTCAAAAATCAAACATCCGCCCACAAACAACGGAATGGCAAATAATGAATGCGGGACGATTTCTCCGACTGTAAACACGGACAAGTCCAAGACATAATCAGATCCAGAGCCTATTGAATACCGTTCCGTGACTGCATTGGGAAAGGACGAGATGAATCCGAAAGTTTTAATTTCCTAAAGCCACTTTCGAAAACAACGGCGTTGGACTGAATGCCCATCATAATGGCAACTAATTAAGCAAGTGCGCTATGGCCAGCGTTTGTGTTGTTCGTCATATCGTCCGCCTGTCAGTCCGCTGGCCACGCGTGGGCGAAATCCCAGGGTATTGCATAAAGACGAATCAAGTCTTATACATGACTTGGGAGGGCGGTCTCGATCCGTGTCCCGAGGAAACCGAAATGCGGAACGATTAGAGAGAGCTGCTCGACGGTGGCGCAGTCACGAACGGAGCGGCGCGGTCCGGAATCTCTGAGCGGCGCCTTTCTCTTGGGAGCCGCCCCAACTGCCGCTGCATTCGTGGCAATTTAAGTCGAAGGGCTTATAAAAAGGAGAAAACGTTACATTTTTTTCCTCCTCCGCAGACGTGACTGAAAGTTTAGCGGCAGTTTTCCCTCCATTATCAGGTGCGCCTTGTTTTAGCAACCGTCCGAACCCCGTTACTCGATGTCCGTACGGCGGCATTGTCGCGAATGTAGAGCGAGAAAAAACGGTAAGCGCGGAAAGAGGAAGTTCAAAGCGAAAGATAACAGTCCACCAGCCTCTATCCGAATGATGGATTTTGAATCGCCGATCCAATATTTGCGCGCCGTTGCCTCGTCATCAGATTCTACAGCTGATTGATAAATGGATGAAATGATGAATTACTTAGTTTTCCACAAAATATTTCTTACATTCTTACGACTCGGGTTTCATTGCTACAGGTACAGAGCTAATAAAACATTGCTTAAATAGCCAAAAGTGAAAGGGGGAAGTTAATCTTCAGGTGACAGTTGAAGGTTACGGAAAGAGGGAGGGGAGGGGAGATTTTTTTGTAGCAGAGTTTTACTAGGTCTGTTCCTGATGATACAGTGCAGTGATGAAACCAGGGTAGTAAGAAGGTAATTAATTTTTTGTGGAAAACTAAATAATTCATCATTTCAATATGAAGGAGTTTCACCAAGTTTCGGCCAATACCATTAATTCTGATAAATGGATCACTCTAGCATGAAAAAGTCCCAAGCGCTCCCTGCGAAAAATATAAAAGAAACATTTCAAATCCGTTCCAATGAATCCGCAAAATGTCGAGGGACGAGGACTTAGATTAGAAAAAAAAACAGATTCTCGAGAATTTAAGTATGAATGGAAGTGAGGAATTTTGTAGGAATACTCAAAATGCTAGCTAGATATCGGGACAGGCTTTTCTAGACTTTTTTGCTTTCTATCAATTTTTGGCGCCTCCTATTGCGCAGCCCACTGCCCTGCCGAGGAGTCACTGGGCGTCGTTCAAGTACCCACTACTTGCTCAACAAATATTTGTTCCTCAGAAAAAGACCTCATACGTATGGAAAGAACCTCTTGGACACTCTGCGGTGACACTTGAGGAAAGCGAGGTCACGCGAATGAATGTCAGGTGAATAGCGGTCATTAGATACGGAAGTGAACCGCCCCATTCCCTTCCCTCTCTCCTCTGAATAGCAAACTGTCTCATCGCAGAGCCTTTCACGCCAGAAATGATCACGGGAAGTCAGTGATACAATTGGTAACTAGATTATAAATGGCTATTGCTGTCATCTGGGATCAAAGCGGCAGGTGGAACAAAATATTAAACTTCCGCCAAGTCTTATTTTCAGGGAAAACTTACGGTATTCTTATCTAGTCTTTAACACATGTTTATGAACTGGCTAATAATTCATTGGAATTGAACCGGAAACAAAACTTTCTTGGAATAATGATCAACGTTCATTTTAATTACCACAAATTAAACATCTTGGCGGTGGGTTTCCGCCAAGGTAATCACCCGAGAATTAACATTAGGCAACGGCAAACCTCTCATGAGGTAAAGAACGGTGTATACAATACCTGTGCCCAAATTCAAAGAGAGAGACTTTCTGAAAGGATTTATGCGTGCTCACCAACGAATTGGAGTTAAAAGGGTAAATAAGTCAAGTTTCGAGTGTCTGTGACTGTGTAAGTAAATAAAAATGACTAGATTACACATTCTTCGAAATTGAATATTAGGCGGATTTCATTAGATTAATTTGGGGATTGAAATGCCGTAGATGGGCAACTTACACCATGAAGTGACATTTTAAAAAGCTGTGAAGATGTGACAGCAAGATAAAAGCTGAGATTTCTCTAATATTTAAATCCATCAGCCTTTTGCTAGAACCACCTGACCAAGGGTTCTTAACGGGTAAAGCAGAGTGTGCCCAGCATCGCAATCAAATTCTTGGCAGAGTTTTCCATTGCCTGAGGCCAGGAAGTTTGACTTGACAAGATGTTTAACTTGAAGTATGAGGAAAAAGTAAGACACAGATAAAAATAAACCAGCTAATTCTTTACCAGAGCGGAGGAACAAAGTACTCGGTCGAGTTATTTGGTAATCTTTAGTAATTTCCAATTCAAGAGGTTTCTTTCGAGCCAATTTCAAACCAGTGCACGCCAGCCAATGATGCCAAAATTGGCGGTTTCATATTCCGCATGGCGAATGAGGGTGACATTGTCTCAGAATTTTTTCCGTCTAACGTCAGTTTTAATGCAGCAAAAATAGAGCAACACTCATCTCCCTCAGAGTTAAGTTATGAGAGCTACTCTTCTGAAGAGTTAATCATTTTCAGATGAGCATGAGATGTTATCGCACATATAAAATGACAGACTGGCATGCCTTTCCCTGAACCTAAAACAGAAAATAGAAATGATAACATAGATTGAAGCCGTTGCAAATTTTAAGGAAGAAACCATCACCATAAAAAGGCATAGGATGTCATCAATACTCAAAATTCTCTGTACTTGTAAGTTTTTGGTGCTATTTTACATAGTTAAATATACTTATATGAACGGCTGTTTACGCTGATACTTTTAAATAATGATTCTATAGAATTTGAACGCTTATACCTCTAACCGAAATACAAATGTACTTTTCAAGAATATACTCTTTGGAATAAACAATTTTCAGGCCGGTTGGAGCGATTGGAATTTGTCTTATTAGAAGAGTTGGAAATATTCACAGTCATAAAACCTTTCCCAAGGGAAATTTGAACAAAAGAGGAACTTTAAAAACTTTGGGAAAATAAGTTTAAGTCGTCTTGGATAAAATGATAACTATGATCGTTGGGTGGGTGGCAGTTTTTCTAGAAATATATAAAAATGTGTGGAAAGTAGGCTGGTTTCTCCTCTTGTACTCAAGCTACGAGGTATTCATCGAAAATGATAATTTATTCAATGTGCAATTCCTATAGATGTCTTCAGCCTTCAAGGGGCATTCTGCACTTATATTTTTAAACCTGCTGCCGTCTAAGCATCACAATTCCCTAATACTTTATTTCCTGAGTTTCTCGAAATGTGATTTTTTCCATTGAAGTCATAGCAGTGAGCCTATATTACAGAACGCCAGGCTGCTGCCCAGAACGTCCTCGATTCAAATATGGGAAGTTTCTGAAGGCGCTCGAAGCTCAATTCAAGCAGTAATTGGTTTGAAATACCACGGAAATGACGGGGAAAGGAACTGGAGTACTTATCTTGAATGCGCGCATTGCGTAGGCATATGCCTCGCGGGGCATCGTGGGTGTGGAATGCAACTGTTAGTGGAGCTCTCACGGATCAAACTTAGCCCTTGGAACCCGCTCTCTCACAGCTACAGCTCAATCAACAATTCCTCGGAAAAATAAGTTCTAAATTTGATACAAAACTTTGGAATTTTCACCGCATGATATGCATAAGAGATGTGTAAGAGATAATGAATCATTGTCTCATGTACACTCGAGTATTCATAATAATCTAGAGAGACAATGAACAATAGTAAATAAATTTACTATCTACTTTGCTAATTATGGCTCCTAACTGAAGGGAATTAATTGTAATTAAAAAGCAAAAGCCTGTAGCTTATTGCGATCTGGTGATTTTATCCATTGTTCTATCTTTCATTTTGTTTGTAAAGTTTACTCTGATATAATTCTCTGGTGAATAGTGCGTACCTATCATATATGACTACAAACGGGCAATCAGTTCCACATCATCACCCTCGCTGAAGAATATCGACTCTCAGGACAAGAAGTATCGTTACGCATTACGATTTCACTCCAGTGCTCACTAAAACGCTGAGTGGCTACCGCGCCCAATCGATACCCCTCCTCTCTCTCTCTCTTTGCTTCTCTGCTCGAGATAAAATCACAGGGCCTCGGTGCGTGCGGCAGAAAAACGGACGTTTGTTCGCCGATAAATAGCTAAACCGTATCTGGAACCCAGATCGACTCGAACTTCCAGATTCCTTGCGGGAAACACGCACCGAAACCGCAAAGCGAGTTGGCGGAGGATGGGAAGGGAATGCTTCCCGGCGGCGAGATATCCCTTAAGCGACGCGGGCGTGCGGTCCTCCCGCTCGAACGACGGATGCGGGGAACGCACACGAGATTCGAGAGAGGTGTGGTGAATAAGGCCCGAGGCCTCTCTGACGCGGGGGAGGAGCGAGCGAGGGAATTCGCGGGCGGTGTTTTCAATGCTTTTGGAGGTGAGGGGCGGTGAATTACATCAGGGTGGAGGGCGAGGAGGAGATTGTTTGGCGAAGGTGGCCGGGACGGTTGAGAGGGCAAGGCGGCGGACGGCGGAGGCACGCACTGGTGTACCCGGAGGAGTGGGCGAGCGCCAGATTCGTGGGTGTAAGAGAGCCACGAGGAAACGAGTTTCTTCTCGGGGCACCAAGGGGGAACGGCCAACTCAAGTCGGACTAAGGCGGCGGAGAAGAAGGGGGAGGAGGGGAAGGATCAAGGATAGGAGGGGAGGAAAGGATAAAGAGGCAGGAGAGGAGGGGAGATGGGCTGAGCGAGAGGTGGAACCTTCGAAGGCCTCTCTCTGTATTAGGAGGGAGTGGGGGGAGTTATATATTTTTCCCCGAGTGGGCGCGGTCGGAGAAAGGAAAGGTCAACTGAGGAGCGAACAAATGGGAGGGAGAGGGATGGAAAATTTTTGCGAGGGAGATGGGGGGAAGGAGGACGATTAAAGGGGATGGGAGAAAGAAGGTGGTAGAGGTCAAAATAAAAAGGTAAAGGAGGAAATAAGGAGATGACGGGACGAAGAGGTGAATGAAAAGAGCGGGCGGAAGGAGGGGAAGCTAGACGTGCATAGAAAGAAAAGAATAGGAATGAGAAAGAAAATCCTCTGTGAGGAAAAGATTTGGGAACAGGAACATTGGTGGAAAAAGTTGGACACGCGCGTAAAGACGAAAAGAAGGAAGATGGAAGAGAGATCGGAAGTGAGAAAAAGGCAAAAGAGAAGAAAAAGTTCGCGTAAAAAAAGGGAGAACCAGGAAAAAAGAGAGGAAAAGATGGACCATTGTAATGAAGGAGGATAAAGAAGGGGATGGGTGGGAGTGCGGGCTTGAGGAAAAAGCATGAAGAGATGGTAACCGAAAAATAAAACTAGCTCGAGCGGAAAAGAGGAAAATGAGAGGGGAAAGATGGACACACATGTATGGACGGAGGGCGGGGAAGGAGGCGGGAGTTGTGGATTGAGGGGATTTGGTGAGAGGACGCTGAGGAAAAGGAAATGAAGGTGGGCAGAAAGAGGAAGATGAAGTCAGTGCTTTCGTTGTAGGCGTAAGTGACTCGGCCCTTGTCCAACCACATTGACGCATGTGTGATGTTAGAGGTCGTCAACCTTGGTTGAAAGAACACGCAAACGAAACTTACAAACAGTATCCATTATGCATTGGAGACCGGTGGATCATGCTGAGATAAATAACTCATTCCACCTCTTCGCTATAACTGAAAGGGTAAACTCAAAGGTAGGTATGAAGTGTCAACTTGCAAAAAATAAAATACCTTGCCGATATGTAAAGTGCGTAATGAAATATTTAATACGCTCCAAAACTCTTCCGAAGACTGAGTTTCACTTTGGGCAGCTTTTATGATTTGGAGCCTTTTGTTATGGCGTGTTAGTTCAGTGAAATGAATGTTTGGCAAAGGATCGGACATTTCCGGGTTGTAATTCGAATAACACGAATCCACATTCACAGTGACAGTGAAGTCGTGCAATTTTCGGGACGCCAGACATTGTTGGGAAGGAATAAGGAGGAGTTAAAAAAAAAGCTATTCCTGAATCCTTATGTATGATTTTCATAATTATCTTGGCTGAGTTATTACAGTATTACCTGTAAAAACCATGAAGGTTCAAAACCTAAAGAACTCACATTGCATTGCTGAACCTTATTGAACCTATAAAACAGAATCGACTAATCATCAAATTATTACCTTTCTTCAATAAGAAGTTTTTATTAGGAAAGTGCTTTGTTTCCAGGACCTATTTGGAAGGACTTATAAACTCAATTAATGGCCCTTAGAAAGTAAATTAACTAAATACAAACCCGTTGGCTATACTTTTCTCACTAATTGTCGCTAAGAATCAGTCATAGGTTGATGCAGGCGTTGGTATCACAGGTAGTCGAAATGTACTACCCAAAAAGCCCTGTTTCTTTCGGTTCTCACACTTTGCACAAACAAATTGCCAGTTTTTGACTTATTGTTAGGGGTTATAGCGATTTATTAGGGACAGTTTTCGAAAGTTAAAACTTAAAAAGCATTATCCCGGAAAATCATTTCACCACATAACACCGGCATCATTTCACTTCAACAGAATAACCATAAAACATCAGAAACATTTCATTGATTTACCTATAGAAAGTATTGCCAGAAAGTACCTATAGAAAGTATTGAAAGTACCTATAGAAAGTATTCCAAAAGTATTCGAGAAAATGAAAGGACGAATAAATTTTATGACTTCGATGCGAACAAGAATGGATTTTAGTAAAATGAATGGGAACCATAAAATAGCTCTAATTAAATTTTTTGTGACTTCTCTTCAATTTCCTCTCGATTTCCCCCAACTTATTTAATTTCCTCACTGCCACTGCAGAAAATGATCATTTTGTCCCTAAAGAATTGAGTTTATATTGCGACAAAATGCAAAATACGTGAAATATTTTTCCTGAAACAAATAGAAAATGTACATTCTTTTAGCCACAAATCGCTCAGAAAACAACAGGATGATTCAATGCGTGGGAAAATCTCAGAAGCAATTATCATCAAACGGCGTCTCTGCAAATCCAAATAAAAGTCCTCCCGGATGCGCTTCCGTAATCTCATAGGAAAATAAAAGAGATTGGAAGATTGCGAGCGGACGTTCCCATTCGAAATTGGCTAGGGGGAAAACCTCATGAATTTTTCAAGGTGAGACGGAGGTGAACTCACAGTACTGGCAGATCCAGTGGAGGTAATTCAAATTGCAGCCGACGTCATTCCACTGCCAGCCGCGTCCCCCGTCCAGCACCACGCAGTTCTGCTCTCCGTTGTAATTGTTTGGCTGGTCCTTGCCCCAATTCGGTCGGTCAACCTCCTCGCCTGAAAAAAGAAATCCCCAGTGTCAACATCTCAAATCGTTACAAAGAGAAACGTGCGATGGAACGAAGCCGAAACTTGTATTTCCACGCATTTAAAATTGCACTCATGATTAACGATTATAGAGTTATACTACCGCGTAATTTTAAACTGTAAAATAAAGTGCGAAAAGTGTATATTTTAAAATTGAACTGAAAACAAAGAAGTAATCATGAATCCTTTCCTTTTCTCTTCCCTCAATTTAAGCACCCTACAATTTTCGTGTCGCTCACGTGGGAGTTAAAAACTTTTATGGCATCTGAGCTGCGCATCATGCATGTATATTAGCAGCAGGTACGGGTGCAATTCGGTGTGCATTAGGCTATTAGACTATTCTTTACCGCAAATTATGGAGGAACGACTGCGTAAGGTGCTTGGCAGTCGGTAATCACCAAATATTTAATCAAATAAAATAAAATTACTATCTTCCGCTTCAGCTACTTCTCCAGTCACTGGCAATCGCCATTGTCATTTTCATTGCATTTTCTTGGCGCCGTATTTGGCTACGCAAAAAAGAGTTTTGTTACCTTCCGTAGTTAAGAGAGGGAGAATACGTGGTATAACACCCGCCACCTCACTTGAAGGTCGCTGTTTCGAATGGCGCAAGGGAAAATGATTACCCTGTATCGTCGATTAATACATTTCACGGCGCCATATGACTTCAGCTGTCAGAGACCTTAAAAAGCACTATCGTGCCAATGCCATAAAAATCAGGTTCAGTAAAAGAAATGGCCATTTACTAACTTCAACTAGGTGTATAAAATTACAAATATTTAAATTCGATATAAATTTATCGTGATGACATTCTTTTAGATCAAAAATTTCAATAACGTATAAGAATGAGAACACAAAAGGAGTGACTCTTTCTTTTAAAGTTTACATTAAAGATTTAAGGCAAACCTAGGTATGAACGTATGACACAAAGTTAATTTTTATGGTATTTTCTTAGCAATTTGACATGATATCACCGCCACGATCTATTTCCTCCATAAGAACTCGATGACTACGTGTTCGTGTGAGTCAAAAGATTTCGCAAGATCTCCCTCATATTTTTAGACCGAAATGAAGGGCAGACAAGGGAAGCGACTAACGACCGCAGTGATGCCGACTGCGCTGGCCTCAAGGCGAACAAATTATCCTCTGTCAACCTCATTGCACACATATTTGAAGCAGGAAGAGAGGCACTAAAGAACACCTTTCGAATTGTTCAGAAAAACGACGATTACGCGCAATCTAGTCCGAAGTCTTCCTCGAGTCCGTTGAATTTTCACCTAAATCATCAAATCAACGTTCATGGGGGAAAAAATGTGTTACCCTTCTCCTCGACCTAGATTTTCACAAAACGTCCACTTTGGCGATAGATATTTACGCCGGCATTATCCACCAATAGGGAAAGCTGAGGTGTGGAGATGTCTATTTTACAAGATTCCTTTTGCACTCACCGTCGACCCATTTCCAACTGCGGGCAATCAAGCCAGGCTCCTTCTGCGCACCGATCCACACCAGTTGAGTCTTGAGGTTGGGCTTGAGGCGGTCGAGCTCCGCCAGGAGGAACGAAGAGGTGGGGCCCTTGAAACCATGGACGAGATCACCCTTGGCGCCGAAACCACTGGCGCCATGCTGGCGACAATAGCTCCTCGCCGTGTCAAACGAATCCCCGCGCCCGACGATGAACTCGTAGCAAGTGCGGTCGAAGACGACTATTTGCGAGCCGCTGTCTTCCTTCTGACCGGTCGCGAGGCAGCGGTCGTTTGAGAACTCTGAAAGGAAAATACGAATGCATCCAATTTATTTTACCCCATTTGATGAAGCCATTAACTCTCGCATAAAAGCAGTAAACCAGATCCCTTCGGTAGGCATATTGGAAAGAAATTTAAGGTTATTTTTTCAAAATATGACTTCAGTTCCCTTAGTTCTGGTAACAAATAATTTTTAAATCGGCCAAAATGATAAATAAAAATGAAAACAAGAGAAAAGAATATTTATATATTTTCAGATAAAACTTTGCTTGTTTTTGTGACCATCTATCGAAAAAAACATGAGGAAGTTCCGAAAACACGAAATAAACTTGTATATATCGGTAAAAACGCAAAAAAAATACTTTTTGCGAATGGTCAAGTTCATGAATACCGACTCATTATTTTCCCTGAAAGTAGTGAAAAGCTAAAAGGAATCAGGGTCGGTTACTTCAGAGAGAAGAGAGATAATGAACTTCCTTAAAAACTCAATTAATTGACTTGACTAAAACTCCTATGTGAAATTGGGTTTCAGTGGAAATGCCCAATTTTTTGGCCATCCAGTTTACTATAGCAGACAGTCAACAATATACCCGCAAGTTTAAAATATTAGCTCTTGAATACAAACCTCGGTGATATAGTTTTGAAGAAATGGTCGCGAATTCTCAAAATAAAAACAGAGTATTAGTTTCATGCCGGATGAGAAATTATGTATAGCGGTGAAAATTATCCTTGCCAGAAATTAAAAGAAGATGAATTTTGCCTCCAATTTTTTCATGAATTATTTTTGACGATTGTTCAAACAGTCTTTTATGAGTTGTCTATAGTGCTTATTTAAGCGAGAAAACTTATTTCTTTCAACAGCAGAAATTAGTTTTTTCGGTACGAAATTTATTTTGCATTTTATCTGATGAGTAGCTCACTGATTTCCTTGATATTTATTAGATTTCGCGTTCCAAGTGAATCTAAGTCCATTTTTAGAAGTATGAACCAGGAAATCCGTGATTCACGTTGTTCTCAGCGGAGACCAAACGAAAGCATTTCGACATCGCCTTAAACGGACTGTTACCGCGGGCACTCAAGCGCGGAGACAGGCAAGACAGCGGAGACGGGAATCCGCGTCGAATTCAGAGGGAAGGAAAAAAATGCAGAACTCACCTTCCGACGTAAAGACCTCGATCTCGCAGAGCGACAGCGATCCCTCCACGCCAACCATTTGGATGAAAACATACTGGCCAATGAGGGTCCGGGCGCAATTGAAACTTTTGGTCACACCTTCTTCTGCAAATTGAAATGTTTTATTTAGGTTAAACACATCGATCGAGGGTATATCCGGGCAGATGAGAAAAAAAGGTAAAATTTTAGAAATAAACAGCTTCAGAATTTGACGCAATTAGTCATGGGGTTGTTAGAAGGATCTGAAGCTTTACCGACGCACGATGAATGTGAATTTCTCTCGGAATTTCCTCCGCGTTTGGTGTTTGGCTGCAACCGACGTTTCAATGTCTGACGCCCTGAGGACAGAGGCAGTTTCAGCGATTGAAACGTCAGCAGCAGCAAAGAGAACCTGACGCGGTGGAATTCCTCAAGGAAATTTACTTTTTTTGTTTGGCTGTCGGGGAGACAACCGACAGTTGAAGTAATATGCGCCAATGAGGGCTATAGGTGGATTCTTTAATGACAAAAAGTATTGCTTAATTCGCATTTTTATTCGAAATTAATATCTAAGGAATAGAGGAAGAGTGGAGAGAAACCTGGTGTCAGTATTAACTCTTAATAAAATGAGCTAGGAGGTTAGCAGAGTAAAATGTTGTGTAATGGACGGATTAATACATGCACAGTGCTCTCAGAAGATCAAGCAGGGATCGATATCCCGCGGAAAATCACCCCAACTGCTAGGATTTGAACTCACGTCCTCGGAATTGGAAGTATCAACAGCCAACATACCAATTCTATCCCCTGATCTAAGTCATTTTTGGTGAATAATACGAACATTGAACTCACACGGGAGCACTTTGTAAAATGTTCAGTGCAAATACAGAGTTTGAGGCTAATTTTTATTACTTTTGCCCAAGTGCCCACTCGCCTTTCGTTACTCCAAGGTAACTGATAGAAATATTGCGAAAGTCCTTCTGTTCCTATAACAGTCAATTTTTTACGGATTCATCAATTTGTCTCTGATACCGCTAGTTTCTCAATTTGATTCATTTGCCTTTTTATAGAAAGCTCATTCTCTACGGTTACTCACCTACGCGGCCGTTGAAATCACTGATGCGCAATGAAGCGTACTTTTCTTTGAAATTCAAAAATGATGGAGATATGATAAAACCGCAATACTAGATCCAGAAGAGATATGTACCTAGGTATATTGGAAAGTATACCAAGAGGACGTTACCCAATTTGGTCACACCAACGTAATGTAAGGGGATATTACGTAGCGCTATTGTATGTACTCCAGATATGAACTGAAGCAAATAATGTTATTCCAGTTCTCCTTAAAACATACAGCAACTATTTTTCTAAAAATCATTTTTGGAACATGAAATAATGAAAATGCATAGTTGGAGTTAGGTCGGGCGTAATGTAAGATACTTTAAAGTTTCAAAGTATTTCTACCAGGTGAGAAGAAAACTATATTCTCTTTTAATGAAAGAAAAATATTTCTTTAACCTTTTAACATTCGTTATTGATTAAACTGAACAAAAATATACCAGTATCATCTAAATTCCTGAGTTTCCAGAAAAAAACACATTATTATCAATCGTACACGGAGAAATTTTGGTTATTCACGTTAATATGCAGTATTGGTGCACTCTTATCTCTCTCAATGTTGAGTTTTTTATTCCCTCCTTAGACATTGACACTGAAGTAACTCCCTAGATGCTAGCCCAAGAAAACAATGAGTAGGCCAAAAAGGCAAAGAAAATTTGGTATTGTTTCTTCCTCCTTTTTTGGCCATGAAACATATCTTATGAAAGGTTAAAAAGAATTCACAACACAAAAACCTTTACTAATGAAGCTTTTATGGAAAGAAACATCGGGGTTACGGATCATGAGTTCGATTTTTATATCCAGATGGTTTGCAGCATTAAGGATCATAATCAAAATATATTATGTACTTGAGTTTCCTAATTGAATGAAAAATCTTAGCAAATTTGAAAAACAGAAGCCTAAGGATTCATTGAAATTAATACCAAACTATGTCGGCAACAGGGAGGAAGACAGTGAGTTCCTCAGTATATTATTTGATGTTGCGAGTCCACTAGCATGAACACGAACTCGCCTTTTGTCATAACGAGTTCAAAGAACCTACACCCCAAAATAAAATTGGATATATCCAATTCAATCCAGTTATATATTATTAGTTCTGAGAAAACACTAAAAAGTAAAACTCACAGATTTGTTTATATATTTCGGCGGACACAACCGCCTTCGTCAGAAATTAGTAGGTAGTCATAGAACTAATTTTAGAGAATCTCTGTGTGACTGAAGAAGGGATAACACCCGAAACGTCTCTAAGTAAGACTCTCTCTTTACTTTCGTCTTTTTACCCCCTGTAAGTTTCCTCTTTAATTGTGTTTGTGGCCATTTGGCGAAGTTTTCCATTGTGTGTGTGTGTATATATATATATATATATATATATATATATATATATATATATATATATATATATATATATATATATATATGTGTGTGTAAGAGTGTAGGAGAGTGTTTCTAAACACAGCTCGCTTAACGGAAGGGTGTTTTTTCCCTGAACTAATTCATAGTTGAATGCATTGGACACCTAAAACGATATGGATCTATCATCCAAAGAACGCGGTAGACCATGACTTTGATGACCTCCTCGGACTCCCTCACCGTGAATGGGAAAGTGAAAATATTTAAACCCAAAGAGAAAGCAGAAAAACCAATCGGAAATGATGTGGAAAATATGGGTCTGAAAAAAGTGTCGATGAAATTCGTGACTAAATTTTAAACATTTTGGTAAGACTTAATGAAAAAATATCATAATTCTGAAAAACATTTTCAAGTAAAAAACAGTTGCACGCGATAATCAGCAAGGTATATGGATTATAGAGGTCAGGAAATAAAACTGATGATACATCATGCTAAACGAGGAAGATTCACGCCTAAGTATGACATAAAGAGAATTCTCGGAATGTGATTCGAATGTTAAACACACACTGATAACGGTGGGCCAGTAAGAGCTCTTCAATTTTTTATCTATTAATTTCGTCGAATCCGTCCACTGCAAAATCAAGGTTTAAAATGTCATTTTCGTTTCCAATTTTCAAAGGAGAGGCTAAGCAATTTTCATTAATTATAGCACGTAAATTTTTAACTAAAAGGCCTTGGGTACTAATCACTGGTGATACGTCCTTGTATACATGTCGCTCTAATAATGTGCATAATGTCAAGACAATTAGTATCATAGTTCTTGCGTAATAAGATACCCACTGGCAAGCATATTCATAAAAGCTTATATTATTAAGGTTTATTCCATATAGGTCACTCGGCCAAAAATCACATTCCAAGAAAATAAAAGCATCTAATCTAATCTAATATTTTAACATAAAAGTTACAGGGGGGTAAAAAGACGAGAGTAATAAGAAAGTCTTACTGGAAACGTTTCGGGTGTTAGCCCTTCCTCAGTCACAGAGAGAATCACATTGTGGCCATTTGGCGAAGTTTTCTATTGTGTGTGTGTGTGTGTGTGTGTGTGTATATATATATATATATATATATATATATATATATATATATATATATATATATATATATATATATATATATATGTGATTTTCTCCCGCTGAGGAAGGGTTCTCGCCCGAAAGCTTCCGAGAGCAGTGGACACCGGTGTCGTCATGGATCGCCTTTCTGTGAGTGTCCACTGATATACCTATCTATCCATCCCCAACCTCAACGCCTTGTTGCTAGCTTATATTTCTAAATTTTTTCCTTTTCTTTAATATATGTATATATATATATACTGACAATATCCATGCCCAATGAAGAAAAGGGATTAGTACACCCTAAAAGAATAATAAAAACTAATTTTACATATTATCATGGCGCAAAATAAATTTTATGGGACACTCGTATACCACGAGGGTGTTCCGCCCATGTACGACTACGTCATGGAAAAGATTAAGGTTCTCATCGACCGTTTCAGAAATTATTTTTTTTAATGGCAAACAACGTTATACAGAAAGGATATTTAAGAACTAAAAAAACTTAGATTTGAGGAGGGACGATGATTATGGGCAAAAGCGTTATGCTATGCTATTATGTTAGGGGTAAATATTTTGCCCTATATTTGATGAGACACGAAAACCTCTAAAAAAAATTAAGATCTCTCAAAAATTAAAAAGTCATCAGAACCATGAACCAGTAGATTAAATAGCAATTTCTGACATTCTTAAGTCTTTGAAACAAAAAGTAGCAAATTTCTATAATGTTATCACCAGAAATGAAAAAACATCAACAATACGAAACTGATAACCGATTTAGGATATATTTGGGACTTTCAACTGAACTTTCAGGTTTTAAATGATATCTTGCCCTATTTTTATTTACTGGCTCTTTAAATGATCAAAAAATATCTCCTGGATCAATATAATTATTATCATTCGACAAAAAATCAGGAAGTAAATGGACCTTATTTGAATGAAATACATAGGAAGTATCAAATAGAATCTGTAAAACTTACTATGAACCAAACTGGTCATTCTATTCGTAAAGAATGTATACGTAATTTTCTTTGAGAATAAGTAGCATTCTCGACAGGCATACGTCTTACACAATTAACATGTATAGTTGATGTGAAGCCTGAAAGTAGTCACACTTACCTATGGTACCCGGAAACCAGGCGCACAGAGGATTCCTTTGAAGGTCTGAGTTGTTGCCAACCCTGATTTCAATGTCCTGCAAAGGCTGATGACCTGATAATAAAAATAAAATGAACTAATGGTGGCAAATAGGTAATGGTATAGTAGATGGAAGTTTTATCGCCGTCATACCATGCTAGGCGGCCTTGCGAAATGGTAATTTTTTTGCTTCCATTTGAAAGTGCTACCAAGGGAATTAGACACAGTTCAATTTAAGTCCGCTCATTCGTCAAAAATACCAACAAGAAGAAAGTATGAAAGTGTTACGCGGATGTTGGAGAAACTAGAATAAGACTCGAGCCATACTGAGATTTTCAGAAAGACATAGAAGATCTTTATAGAGATGAGGAATACGCTGTAGCAAGAGATCAGATCAATTGAATAGAATAAGGAAGATTATCTCCCGCACTAACAATTTAAAATCTCTTTTTCTATTCATAATTTGCTATAATTATTGTACTCACCCTTCATATTATACGCAGAGGACCTCAGTCAGTTATCCATGAATTTAAAGAAAGCCTCATGAAAAGGTTACAGTATCCCCAAATATTACTTCGTAAATCGCCATTCCTCCACACAGGTGTCGTGGCGCGAGATAAAATTTATCTATGGCACTTTCGGGATAATCTTCGTTGGGTATTTTTTCTCAAAGTTTCACATCTTTTAGCAGAATCTTTGAGAGGATATCAAGAGTACCCAGCAACCAACATACCAGGCCAAGATATGTATCGGCGGATGGATATTGGTTACTATCCAGAAGACGATCATCACATTAGGAATAAAATGTCGAGAAATAGGACTCAAACTTTAAAAAATCTGGAAAGTGTCTTTGATAAATGAAAAAGCAAACTGCTTAAGCCGACACATTAAAATAAATAATATAAATTGAAGAAAAACAAATTTAATAAGAAGACAGGGAACGGTCAGGAGTGGAAGTGGTAAGTCTGAATTGTCATTTCCTCAGCGGAGGGTGAGAAAAAGTAAAGAAAGGTATGTAGCAACTAATTCATAAACCGTATACGGTGTAATAGGAAATGTGCCCATGTACTTATTTCACGGCTTTTATTCGAAGCAGTTATTCATGAAATCGTGAACCGAATAAGAAATATGTCCTCACCGCAGCATCCCCTCGTTGTGATCCGGACCATACGCGCCGGATAAGGCCTCAGGAGATCCACCATCCACCAAGGGTTGTGCTCCTTGCTCGTCTCGGTGCACCTCTTCCCATCATGCACCGTTGTCTTCTCGCCGTCATTTCCGTTTCCAGCGCCTCCACCACGGACTGTAGACGACTGATTAGCCGGTTTCCGATACGCCACGTTAGTACCTGAATGACAGAAACGTTACGCGGGATTAGAAGCTTCAAACAATGGGTTAAGGAGAAGTCAGTGACGTCTGGATGGGAGCCCCATTCACTCATCAGTGTCACCCTGAATTGGCTGGCTTTTTCTTCTGAGGGGCGGGACCAGTTGGACTGATTGCTTTTCGCTTGCGGATATCTGGGTTGATTCGATCCCGGCAAAAAATGAAACGCTCCATTGGGCGCAGTTGGAAAATACAGTTTTATAAGTATTTAGACGGACTAAATCAATCACAGGTCTTGGCTTATTTCCATTAAAAAGAGAGAGAAATAGATTTAACGAAATACATGGTTGTGTTCCACTTTTAAATGACTTAAATCTCTTCTCACGAAGTCAAATCACTCACGCAATCAAATGGAAAAATAGACCATTCAATTATGCAGTCACAGCAAAGAAAGTGGCTCATGAAGCTGTATATTCCCGTCAGATAAATAAAATATTTCGCCGTCACGGACTGTAGTTACTGCTAGGCAATCACAGAATTAACATTTTTTTAACCAGGTATATAAGACGTAAATCTTGGGAGGTATATCAAAAAAGTTAAGTAACCGACACAGAGGCGTCATGGAATGAGGGCAGGGTCGAAGTTTGTGCCCCCTATAAATGTATAACTTTGAGATATTTGTATTAGGGTTTGGGGCCACGGATAATGGAGGGCATATTGCAGAATCAAACTAAATTTATAATGATGAAATGATACTAAACTTCATGGGTTTCTGGGAGAAGAAAAATAAGAAATGAAATAATACCTGGGTGGAAGAGAGGAGAAAGTAAAACTCAAGGATGATAAATTATTGGGGGGGATGAAAGGATAAGGTTTGGCACCACGGATAACGGAACCCATGATACAGGATCCAACTTAATTTTTAATATTGATACAAAACTTAGTGGTTCTGGGAGAAGAAAAATAAGAAAGGAAATTATACCTGGATGGAAGAGAGAAGGAGAAAGTAAAACCCAAGGATGAAAAATTATTGGGGGCCATGAAAGGAAGTAGGAAAAAAAAATCGAAATTACTGCGTTGGTTTACTTTACATTGTCCTTAGATGGTTAACATTTAGAGAAGAAGTTTGGCATTGCTGACAACAGTCAGGGAGGTGTTCTCTTGATCCAAAACATTCCTCTAACATGGACGATCAATGAATAGAAGAAAAGGTTTTAGAAACCTAAATTGGCAGCTAGAACACAAATGGAAGTTAATATCTTCCTCAGAAAATCTCTAACCAATCCCAAGGAAAATATTGTAAAATGTATACTAGTGGCATCATGGCCATTGACTTCAAGCTCGGAAATCACCCAAGTGTGTGTATGGCAGAGATTTTGCCACCAAACACTAGGGTCCACGGGCACCTGATTATCTCCGATGAGATTATTTGGAAAACATCCGAATGTTTACCAACGCCATTTCCTGAGTCAGAGTGAAGGTAGTGATCGGAACTATGCCTTGAGAGAATACCTCTCAGCGTTGAGCCCACTTACACCCTGCAATTTCATGCACTGTCCTCATTCGCTGTTTTTGTTTTCGTTAAGCATGGTGTGACACTTAAGTGCCAACGCGTTTTCCTCTGACCAGTACCAGACACTCCTTGCAGTAGTTGGAATCGCAGTCAGTTGGCTTTATTCCAAATGTCCGATGAGGTGGAACGAAAACTGAACCCGCAAGATTTTATTTTCTGAGAGTTGTTCTGAGTAGTACACAATTGCGTTGCATAAACTCGCAGTGGGTCCCTTATCCGCATAAATCACGCGTGAAAATGGAGCACGAATTTGCGTGGGACCGTTAGGCAAAGATGTTGCGTATCACTAGTACATTCCCACCTTTAATGAGCCGGACTGCCCGGGACTTTCGACCACATAAATCTATGATCCGGCCAGGACATTCTCAGAGGCGACGGATTTACTCAGTTTTATGGCACCAATTTCCGGCAGAAGAGTATTATTGGACGGCGATGAGGGCAAAGAGGTGGAGAGAGTCATAGACTTTCCCAGAGGAAGAGATTGAGGACCTTGGGCGACGAGTTTTTCAGAGATTCAATTCCAGAGAACATCGTGAAATTGAGCAATAAATTTCAGTAAAATAAGAGCATCGCTTGTGTTGCTGGGGAAAAGTTTGGAAGCGTTATTTCTGTCACATTTCAATAGAAAATAGCCTGGGAAGGGAAAACTCAATAATTTGGCCATATGATTCTCTCTTTGAAAATAATATTTTTGGCATGATGGTATAAATGGGCATAGGACATAATTAGCATCTTCAGGCCGTGGTGTTTTCAAAATGGATAATATAATTCCCCCGGAAGCATGCAACGAGTCTTCATCCAGCATTATAGATTCCGTGAAGTGGAAACTGGGCGAACATAATATCTGGGCTACACTAAGCGGGATGGGGGCGTTCGTAGAGCCACTTACACAACAAGAGTTACATGGGAATATAAAAAAAAGAGATCTGCCGCTTTGGAAGGAACTCTTGGTGCCTCTCAAGTCATGACGACGATGATCGTGTCTAGCTGATGAACTGAAGAAGGACGACTTGAGTCATGAAGTATTGCGGAAAGTGATTTAACGGAATCCCTAGATTTACGCCAACTGTGCAAAATGACCAAGCTGCCAGGGCTCCTATGGCACGTTTACTTAATTCGCCAATAACTGATGGGTGAATAACGGATTGAATTAACAGGTCCAATAAAACCTTTCTAAGTTCACTTTCACACGCCTCAAATTTTTGGGGGAGAAATGGCGCGCGTGAGTTCAACGGTCATCAACATTTCCCTCATCATGACCTCGCGTCAGTTATGCAAATTATCGTCGCATACTTTCCTTAAAAGTGTCCGTTGGCGGAGAAAAACTTTCGAATATCCGTGGGCATTAGCCACGAGAGTCTAATGAGCAGATAACTCCTAACGACGGTGGATGCACCTTTTTAGTTTTCTCCACAATGGGAGGAGTGTGCAAGCAGGAATTGAAGAGCGATTCCAAACGCGGAGGATCTATTACAGCTTTCCCACATGCACCTCGATGCAGAGCGGCAGCCAATAGGGATTCCGAAAGGGCAAACCGGGGGAAATTGGGTCATCGGCCCATCCAAGGGAAACTATTCTCACGCACCTCGCCTCCCACACTCGCCGCCGTCGACCGCCATCCCCTCTCTTCCTCCAGCCGACCGACCGCCTCAACTCCCCAAGTCCCTCACTCCCCTCTCTCTCCCGTCTCTGGCACTCACTGGTCTGCCTGGCATGCGCTGCGCTCATTGAAATTCAAACCCGAGCTTCTTTTTTTTGAACGGACGTTTCACATCATTCACCCTGTATTAGGGAGTGGAAAAGTTAAAATAGGGAGAAAAAGGAGAGCGGGAGAAAACATCTTCGAATGCTCCAAAGCCTCCTTAAAAGATACATTTTTGCTTCATATCCCAGTATAGAGTTGAAAAGACGCCGCTTTTCATTTGATGGGACAAGGTCTATTCCCACGACGGCTAAGAAGCGAGGAAAGGAAGTTAAAAGAGCAGTCTTCGGTTGTCCTCGCGCTAAAATGGATGGCGTATTATCATCATCCAAGTGCCTATTGTGAAAATAATTTATTCAAGGAAAAAAATTGATCGTTCCTTCCTAAATATTCCAGGTTGAATTTATAAAGAACAAGATTCGCGTAGCGAATTGGAATCGAGTTGACGAGGTCAACAAAACTATAGGCCTCCCATCCAGAGATCTAAATCCCCGCCACGACGGAGATTAAGTATTCTTTGGAATTCCGAAAGTTGTTTGGGTGTCATGTGGGGTGTACGTCAGGCATGATATTTCGGCCGAGGCATGAGACGTGAAATTAGCAACCCTTTGTCTTCGGCTGTTTATAATTAGCTACCCACACCGGGTTTCTGTCCACCATTCCTACAGTCTACGACTGATTTATTCTTTTCGGCCCAAACCTCGTATACCTACAGGTGTCGATGACCTGCCTGTCATAGTTGCCGGTATTCTTCTCACATTCAACGAGGTTCAATTCTGATATTGCGATACAACTCCATAATGGAAACTGATATCGATACGCTACTGTCTTAGTAAAACATGAATTTTACTTAAGTTAGAGACCTCGATTAAACAAGAACCTCCAATCACGTTCCGATTTACATGGATCGTAGAGATACCATTCATTCGTCAATATGTGAAAAAATATTTGAGGGTGATTGGTCTCTTAATACCGGTAACAGGATTTTGAAATCACCATTTTCAGCCTTAAAAAGGTAACCTTATTAATCCCATGTTCTTCGACGTTCACGTTCCCCCCTCAGATACGTACTTGGCATTTAAGATATTCCCCAAGCACTTAATTAGCTAATTGTGCCAATATCCTTCCTAACGATGTTAATTTTGGAGGGGGTATACGGTAGTGGGAGGAAGTACAATCTGGTTCACGTGAATACGTAGTCCTAAAAATTTTAAAAAGTGCCCATCTGAAATAATTTAAAAAGAAAGATTAGCGATGTAGGGAGTCAAAAAATGCATTAGTATGGAAATCAATGACTCTCCTTCCGCAGAAGCATAAAAAAATATGAAAATATAAAATTTTCAAGTTGTTATGATTGGCGTCTTGCTCCAGATTCATTGTTGAACATTCAGAGCGCGTGAGACGATAAGGACCGGTTTTCAGAATTATAATAGAATTTACAGTATCGACCAGATCAGTCCAAAGAAATACTTTCCGGTACTTGATCCTCTTCTCGTCGTACTCGCATTTCTCACAGCGATTATCTGCGCTATAATAAAACTATTGAAAATACCGTGCTCTAAATTCATCGGTGAATCAGCTGTTTAATCTCGTACTCATATCAGAAGCCAAGATCTATGAATTTTCATCGATAACGGGATTTCAAAACCCCGGCCCGGTTAGAGAAACTGAAAGGAAAAGTTTTCCAAATGGCCGAAAGCACTGTCATCCTCGGTTGTGAACGTCTGGGATGCATCTTAAATTCCGAGGTGTTCAGGACATAACCTTGATATGCACGTTGCCTTTCTAACTTTCCTTCGTGAACATCAAGGCCCCTTGTTAATATCTTTAGCTGTAATTCGGGAAGGCAACAGACAACTGAGATCATTTACGCCACTGAGAATAGGTGGGTAATAAGGAAAGGGAAGGATTATTTGCAGAATGGAGTTGAAGGGGAGAGGATCCTACCTCAGGCATCAGCATACTCATAAGGAAATGCACCTCTGGGCCCATAGTCTTACATGCAATCGACAAGCGAGAGACAACTTGAAGTGCTTCCCACATTGCATCCAAGAGGGGATCGGGGCTCCTAGGAGCAGGGGTGGCCAACCAAAATGATCTTGCGGGCCACTTTGGAAATTCATCATAACTCCGCGGGCCGCATATAAAATTATATATCCCCATATTAGATTTAGAACCACTAGTAGACATTATTTTGGAGTGAAAAATTGATGAAAAAAGATGATTTATTATTATTGTGTTAAAGTTGATGTATGAAAGTGTGATGAATCTCGCGGGCCAGAAAAATGTTCAAGGCATGCGGCCCGCGGGTCGTAGGATTGGCCACCCCTGCCTTAGAGGAATCTTCTCTACAGCCGGGATTTTGAACAATTGGGTTTGGCAATCATTACCCAAACTATCACATCAACCCGATTTCCAAGTATTAATTTTTTCTAATCGTTTTTCAGAGCTCATTTATCGTCACAGAATGCACTCCTTAAAAGTAGAGTTTTTGCCAGTTCTCCGTGGGGTTACGGATTCGAGTCCCACCAGGGTAGGTTTTTTTCACTACTATGAGCATAGGTGTTTGTGAATATTAAAAGGTGTGAAAGAAAGAAGAACAAAACTCACCACCCGCGAGCAGCTTCCTTCCTTTAGCCAACCACAGCTGTTTCACGGACTTTACAACCCAAGAAGAAACATTCTTTCCCTACCGCCTAACCTTTTAACCAGTCCACTTCACCAGGCTCATATTAGTATATACCCTATGTCAGCTACGGTAAATCGCATGAAGATGCAACCTACCTCCATTACGAAGCCGATTGAAAAATTAAATCTGCGTGGAATTTCATGGTCATATTTCCATTTATGGGCCGAAAAAATAATAACTGATGAAGTGTACAGAAGAGTAGAAGAGGAAAGGATCATATGGAACACCATTCAGAAAAGAACGAGATGAATTGGACACACCTTGAGACACAATGGGTTTGTGAGGAACATAATTGAAGGTAAAATAGAGGGAAAAGTCCCCAAAGGAAGACCCAGGAATAAGTTCATGGACCAAATAAAGATAGAAGTACATAGGGAGAGATACCAGGAGTTAAGGGAACTAGCATTTGATAGGGAAGGGTGGAGGGCTGCAGTCAACCAATCTTAGGATTGAGCGACCAATAATGATTTTCATTGATGCGTAATGAAACTACTCCATAAAATAGTACAGTCTGAAACGCTGGCTTGCAAAAGAGTTATAGGAGAGGATAGTATCGTCCTAATTTTGCTCATAACATGGAGGCCATAACTTCTATAAATATCCTTTATTCGCCACCAGTAGGAGACGGATGGTAGGGAAGTGAAATGAGAGGAGACAATGGCAGAAAAAGCGCGTATTACCTTCAGAAAGAGTGAAGCAGGAGGGACGAAGGTGAAGAAGACACGGAGGGAGGAGGACGAGCAGACCGGTCACGGGGGTTGGCGACAGCGGCAGACTCGTATGAAACGCACTGCTAACCGGATTTACAGGCGAAGACCTTCACATCCGGGGCAGGTGCTTCCAATTTTACCGCCACACCGTCACTCAGTCTCTCCCCCCAACGCCCTCAACTTTATCTCCCGCTGCCTCCGCAGACTTGCTCTTTCGTCGCCATGCATGCATGACACCGCGCGGTGACGCTCAGTTCTATACGACTCTTCGCTCCGAGAAGATGAGAATCGTCATTCCGTTCTGTCTTCCTCTCTCCTCCTCCTCCCCTCGTCCCCCCCCCCCCGAGCAGGAGTCAAACCCTTCATTTTCCGCGGCTCACTCCACCCCATGGAAGTCGAGAGGGACTTAAACACTGGAGGGTATTCCTCCCTTTACTTCACTCCACCGCCCTCCCCCGCCTAATTCCCCATCCAAAACATTTCCCTCGTGAAAAAGATCGGAGAAAGCGCGCCATACAAAAAACTTAAAGTTCTCAAATTGTCGGGCTCGTCGCGGAGAACAGAGCAGCAGTGAAAAAAATTCTTAATGCTTTGGAGGCTTGCAGAAGTTGATGTGCGTTTAAATCGCCTCTAAAATGACATTTTAAGTGCGGGTTGCTAGTATTTTTTCACTTCAACTTTAAGACGATTCATCTAGAATCGAATCAAACACCCTAAGGATTTTATATTTTGAATTTTCCCTCCAATAGATCTAGGATTTTTTTATAATGAAGAAAAGGAAGTATTAGTCACTTACCGCAAAAAGGTTGCTCTCCTTGCCATTTACCGTTGGCAGAGCAAGTTATGGTTGGATTGCTTCATGGAAGGGATGGGATGGTGACATGAAATATAAAACAATAAGAAAATCAACAGAGTCGCTTATGCAGAGTCGCTTTGTAATGTACAATACATATATCAATGGATAATTACTCAATGAAAACATTCATAATCACTTCAGATTACAGCAGAATAAAAATTTGCCAAGGTTGGTGGCTCTTGCCTAAGCAATACACCCTACTTCAATTTTTTATAGTGTTCCAGAGTTCCCATCATTTCCAAAGCTCCCCGCAGCATTTTTTCGTGATAAATAGCTCTATCACTGCCGAGGTATTAAAGGTCTTTGATACAATACCCGCAGCAATGCACGTAATTTCAATGCTAACTAGTAATGAGATTTTATGCTATAATGAGAAGTACTAATCCTTCATGCTGGAAACAGAATTATTATTTTCACGGTAAACCACCTTATAGGTGAGTGTTAACACTTTGGAGTAATTTAATATCTTCTTGGATAGAGCTATTTTATATGCTACTAACACGTTAAATTTCAAAGAATTTTATTCTTTAAGTTTTCCTTAATATTTGTGAGGTTGTAGGAGCACAAGCAACCATCCCTCAAGGGACATTTCCTCACCAAGCATTATTATCTTTCAGTTAATGTGGACTTTTAATCATATATCTAATTTGGGCATACATTTTTATCATTATGATGACGCAATTATTGCAACAAGGTCTCAATAAATTTTAATTTTAACTAAAAACACAATGCTGAGCTTAGAGGCACCAAGAAATGTGAAAAAGTTGAACAATACGCGGCAAAGTCATCCTCCTTCACGGATATGGTGGCATAAGTAAGAGGCAGAAAGGCAACCAGCACACATAAATACGCCTCGGCTTTGGAAAAAAAAACCAGTTTATTTCGATCTTTACTTACCCAAACAACTCGTATCCATCATCGCAAGAATACGTAGCTGTCGTCGAAGATTTCAGAGAGCCACCGTCGCTCAGAGCTACTTCAGCATTCAACGGCACGGCCGGGTGACCACATTTTGTTTCTGTAAAAATAAAAAATAAATAAAATTCTCCATCATAATAATAATTTTAAAAAATAGCAATTTCAAAAGCGTCACCAAAACGTTGAGATTCGAATGGAACGTGCTGATTTCACTCAACGGTGCGAGTAACTTGTGCTAAAAATTCTTTTAACCGTTAATTATAAATGACTGTAGAAACTATAGATATTTAGACTCCCGAATTCCTGACACAATATGCTTTTCTTGGAACTAACGGCTCAAGTTTTACCGGCCATTATTTATGCTACACTCGTAAGGAGGAGCCGCCGGTGACGAGAAAGTGTCACAAAGAGGTAAAAGTTTTGAGCAGATGTGATATCATACAGAAGAACGAACTTTATTCGTCGACGTTAAGGAAGATGAAAGTGATTTGGCCACGGGTGACTTTAGGAAAAAAGGAAATCGGTAAATGTCTAAATCAGAAAGTCCAGTGGTGACTGTATCGAGAAAGATTGGCTTACACATCGAAGAGGCAATGATTGAGGTATGACAAAAGATTTGTGCAACTGAGTGACTTATGACTTTCCATTCGAAATCTTTAATCTCCCAGTGTCTAATGTTTTGATAATAATATCTACTCGTTTTGTTCCATGGTATCTTCATTTCCCCATCACCCTCTCTATTTTGCCTTATACACAATGGGGATTAAGATTTGTAGTTCCAACGCGAACGAAGTGAAACAATAACTCACTTTACTTGGCCTTCCATTTCGCAAACTCTCTTTTTATAGTCAAACATTCCCATTCTCCGCGTGTATCTTTCTTGAGTAAGGTCAAAGATGAACGTGACTTCAGAGGCCTCGTTCTGTTTCCTTCGCGTTGCTCTACCTTAAGGATGAAAATATTACTCATGTTCCTTTTTCCCAGGAGTTGGAAAAGAATGCATATTAAATTATTATCTTTGCTCCGGTTGATGATACACATGAAAACTTGTGGCGTAGGTCTGTGGTTCCAGATATCTCAAATATTCGTATTTACGTGTTTGTTCCATCGTGGTGTCTACGTAGGAATTATCTGATTAAAATTCATAAAAAAGGTAACTGTACAATTCAGTACATAGTCATCGTAAATAGGGAATTATTTAGATGTGGGATTACTGAAGACGAACGTACGACGACAGAAATTATAAACAAAGTTGGCAAAGTACGGTCAGGAGACCCTATCCTTCTCCCGGACTTTCTTCTTTGTTACATATGTAAATTTTTTATCTATTTGGAGCTCACCTAATCTCCACGTACTGATCACACCGATATTAACATCGATGTTTTCTCAAACTTTCTGTGGAGATGATTAGCGACCCTACCTTTTAAATGTAGCAATCTTAATTTCATTTTTCCTTCAATGTTTTCATCTGGAAAAATGTTACTCATCCCCGCGCATCGGTGTCATTTATAAGCATTAACCTGATGAAATCGCTCATATAATCTGATTAAAAGTTTGAGCTCATATCCCGATTCATGGCGTCAAATAATATAATTGGGCTCATATCTTGAGTGGGGTGTAGCCTGATGTCAACATCAACTAAACATTTTTCAGACGAATAATTTTGCATTATGAGTGTGCCTGAAAAGAGGGGGTAACGATATCGAAGATTCATAAAATTAGGCTCATGTATTTCTTTGCTCTTATGAAAGTATAACATTTTCCAATTATCTGTTACACCGAGCCACCGGTATTGCATCGCCATGTGTTATGATAGAACCAGCAAACATCAATATCATGTGTATGAAATCCATTCTTGAGTGACTGTAGGAGTCACGGCTTCAGAGAATGCTCGTTTACGGCGCACATGTGACTTACCGGAAACCCTGGGGCGAAAGAGCTCTCGTAACCTTTCGCGAGGAGAATGACAAAAAGTCTCGATAAATCACGTAAGGTGACGTCGATAGCACATTTTTCCCCTACACCCACCTCTTGGACATGATGCGATGCCTCGTCTCCACAGTGGTAAACCTCGAACTAGCTGCTCCAGTTTGAAATGGGAGACGCCCACAGAGGGCCTTACCGTTAACAAGGGCGGAGTACCGAATGACTCATGTACGTGAGTGATCAATGCGCCGAAAATATATCCGCCTCAGTCCATTTTTGGTGCGAAGCGAAAACTCCATCTAAATTCTACGTTGTCAATATAAAGGCGTCATCATAGCTTCATATCACTCTTCAGTGCCGTAAATCGATATTCTCCTTCCGTTTGAATTTGCTGCCAATGGAGGACCTACCTTACCACTTAGTAGGCCGACAGACGACTCCACGTAGCGGTGAAACACCCTCCGCTGAGCGAGAGCCAAATACGAGCCACCAATACAAATGTTAAATGCTCTTCCCAATGAAATTTTTTCCCCTTCATCAATCAGCATTAAACAACCGCTATACTATTTGCACCCATTACTGAGTACATTGGAATAGGTAAACCTCAATGAAACGCGACATGAATTGATATATTTTCTATTATATTCTTATTCTATATCCTATTCTATTTTTTATTATTTCTATAATAAAACATAATTGGAGAGATACAATTTTATATTACATCGGCCGCTTGCTCACGCACGCATATCGTATTTGAGACGCATCAGTTTTCACGAAGCTACATAAAGTCCGACGTATTCCCCCAGAAGTGAGTTTGAAGAAGAAATAGAGGCCACAGAAAAACGGAGAAACGGAGAAACGGAGAAAGGAGAGACCCCAGCCATGTTGGAAGCAAATAAATACTTTTAGAAAGTTATACAATAAAGTTTATTTCTGGCACCAAGAACCAAAGGTGCATGGGAAAATTGGGACACCTGGACCAAATAATAGAAATAGGCTCGATCGATGAGATCGTGTTTTCCTCGAATAAGAAAAGATCACAACATTATGTTTGTTCCATCGTACTTTCTTTTCCCGGATACTTCCCGGAACTTCATTATGAGAACTCGTAACTCACTGCAAAATTTGATGGCGATGTCAAATTTCGTAAACCCGCGGTAAATGGTTGAGAAATCCGTCATCCACTGATGGGCTAACACCCTATTCCAGCTAATGCTAAATAAATGAGTTTGCAATACCAATGAGGAACTAATGTCAATTTCTCAATGAGTAAAAAAACTTGGTTAATTTCATAAAATATCATTTAAAAAGAACGAGTTTTTGATTTGTCATAAATATGACATCTTCAAGGCCTGAATGAAATTATCATTAGATTCCTAAGCGTTATACCGTGAAACATTAAAATCAGTCACCACTTTGCTTGCATCCTGACATAGACCAATTTAACATATTATCACAACAGATCTTCTAGTTTTCTATATAAAAGTTCAAAGTGAAATTTTATTTTTCAATTTATATAGACGTCATGGATGGTAGAGACGAAGATTGTCGTTAGAATTATATATATGATGTGTAATATGTATAGTGAGGGTAATTTTAATTTATTTTTCAATTCCATAAGTGGGTTGAACATTTTTAGAAACGAGTAATGCAATGTATACTTAAAACGGCATCAGATAACCAAATTATTAAATAACAATTTTCAGTCAATGATATTGGCGCATATCCCATTTATTCTCTAAAATTTACTGTCTTGATATCAATCATGAAAAATATTATTCTTGAGTTGGGAGAGGAATTTTAACCTAAGGCACAAGCTTAACTTTCACTTCTCCGTTAGGTTCTCATAAATGGGATTTAGGGCATCGTATCCATCGAAAAACGAGGGGTTTATACGCCATGTTTATCATTTTATATTGTACGTTTCCAGTCCAACCATGAATGGTGGAAGTATCCATTTAAACGCATTCTACATTAAGTGGAACTTTGACATTAGAGACCAGTGCCCCAGTATCCCTTTCAACATTTTTAATAATGGCTGACAATTGTGATATGAATGAAAATACTAGCTTGTTCTGATCAAATTATGATTTTATTAAGAGACAATTATTTAGTTCACAAAAGTGAACAGCTAAATATCGGATAGGTGTTGAATGCATATGTATGTGGTTGGGTTACCGGGTTACATCATTGATACTACTAGTGGTGAAGGTGCAGCAATTTACTTAGAGGGTGGTGGCACAGGAAAACATTGAATTTTAAAAAAACTGAATGACCAAAGATCCAATGATTTATGTGTTTATGACAGCCGAAAGTAAAGTTTCCAAATGGAAATGCGAAACACGCAAAGGAAAACTTTCAACCAAGAGAACACTTTCCTTGCTACCCAACTCGATTCCGAAATCAATAACCAATTTGGAGAACTTACCAGGCCCAATCGTCAGATTTTTGCAGGTAATTTCTGCGTATAAATCCATGAACAAATACTGGTTAGCAAAATGAGCTCAGTGTAAAATGTTTGAGGAAGTTACGTCCGGACGTAACTTCCTGCTAACGCGTCCGTGTTCAAAAATATCATCATGGTTTAAATTGGTTTTTATCTTTGCATTGGAGCTTCTGATTTTGTCGCCAAAAGGTAATATTTATCTGAGAATGATTCATGAAATACCTTCCATCCAAAATTCGCGGACCCCTTAAATAACCCAGAACGTTCAATAAAAAATATTCAACGATGATCATTGTAATTCAATGGGAGAGGATCTTGATAATGAACCGAGCTAGTTATGGTTCATTTGGCAAACTAGAAGGCCTACAGGAAGTGTTTTGAATCAGGAATTCTAATCATCCTTAGCCATTTATCCCAAGGCCATCCAAAATGTAGCAGGGGAAGTAGCTAATCTGTTGAGTGTCGCGGAAGGACGCGCCAACGCCCATACTGGGTTCAAGGGCGGTAGGATTTTATACGCCTGTTGAAACGTGAAGGTGATACTAACCCTCACCGCCGTGACGACAGCAGTTACTATCGTAGCCAGGAAAGCTGCAGGAGCTGGATTCCACACTGAATGCGTAACAAAAGATATTGCAGGCAAAATGATTCACATGAGTTATGTTCCCAAAGTAGCATAAGTCGTCGTAGGTCTCCTATTGTTTGCAATACCAAATTTTTTTTAATTTCTGGTGACCGCCCGTCGTCAGATGGAGGTAACTCAAGAAGAGATTGTTAAGTCGTTTACTAATCTCTCTAATAGTTCATCACGCTGATTGATTACCCGCCACTGTGCTCGTAACATGTGAAGAATTAACAAAATCGCTAAATTGCTGATAGAAGTGTAACTTAGTAATGGCAGCAGAAAATGGAAAAAAGTGACGACGCTAAGTTTATGCTGACTTTCGAATATTATTGGCATTAAAGCCTGCCTAGGACCACCGCCGTCTTTCTCCAGCAATTCTTCCGCAACGTTGTGTTCGTAATTAAGCTTTTTGAAATTTATGTACTACTTTGAAGTACCAGAGGAAATTCAAAAACCACTGATCGTGTTTCCACTACCAGCGTGGAAATATCCATCACGCGAGCAGTTGTTTTGAACACCCGTGATCGTTTCCCACGTTTAAAGTTTCTTGGAAAAGGGGATCCCAAAGTGATTTTATGCCATTTATGAGTAGTTTGATGAAAATATAAAAGGAAAATGCAAGACTATGGACTGGGTATTTTCCCAAATCGCTAAATCCTCGTGTTTTTCTTCCAATGCCTCTCGCAAGCACTTTTTAATCGCCACGTAGTGTGATGGATTCTGGTAAAAATCTAAATGTTTTTTATTTATTTTCACGATCCCGAAAACAGCACATAAAAACTTTTTACATCTGGTGATCAACATTAACATAAGACGAAATATCAACAACCATGTTCTGACTGGTGAAAAACCACTCAGGCGGGACTAGAACCCGCGACCCTCGGATTGGCAAGCAAGGACCCGCCGCCACCGGGGCCCACAAAATATCGATGGCAAATGTAAATTACAGAGGACTGAATCGGAGTTTCAGTTGACAAATAATAGCTCTGTCCAACTATGAAGCAAGTTTTTAACAAAAGGTAAACAAACAACATAAATTTATTTTAATCTTAGAATGATGAGGGTGAGCGAGGGTATATAGTCACTGTTACTGATGAGTACCGATACAGATTCAATTCGAATGATATCACGATGCCCTCAAAAGAGCGTCTCATATTAAGAGTCAAAAATAGCCACGAAAGTGTAACTTCCAGAGTTGCGCTTTTATTCCTACCCCGAGGTTGATTTGCAGCCTGAAGCTACGGATTGCCAATCGGGAAAATCCCCGCGTCCCGTCAAATTTTGTTTGGCAATTTAAGTTCGGAACGTGACTTCCTGACAGCATGTTCCTTTTTTCCAAAGAATTACGCCAGATCTATGAGCTAAGGCCATTCTTTTTTCGATACATTCTTTGCTCCGAGACTCCTCGATGAGTTAATTTACCGAGACAGGGCAAGAAAATGCTTTTCATACAATTTCAGAGAAACTTTTCCAAATAACCTCACCAAGATGTATCGAAATACTGCGTGTTAATGAAAATACGGCTTCTAGTAATCAGTACTGTGATTCATTATTTTTCGTATCTTATTTCGCTAATTATGGGACTACTTCTTTTTCAAAGTAAAGTTGGGTCGATGACACTCATAAAATTTATTTTAATTTTTCTTTTGCCATAAATCTAGCAACTACTCCAGAAAATGGCTAGTTAAACAATCATTGGTAATTAATTAGGTAACTTATTGAATGAATAAAAAAATAACAGAGTTCATTGGCAAACACTTTGACTTTGAACTAAATGTACTCATTTTACAGACGAAACGACAAAGAGTTGTCAATTAAAGCTTATGTTAGGAATTAATATCACAGTCCTGAGAATTAACTGTAGTATACTCTATTTTGGTAACTGAATTAAAATGTTGACTGAAATTTATGTCGAGCAGCAAGGTAATATTTACATGGAAATCTCTTATGCAGCAAGCTAACAGTATGGCGGTCATAACTTGCAGAGACTTCAATGACTATGTGCGTACACATACAAGAACGCAATGGTGCTAAACCCAATCTGCAGACCAAACCTACTGTTCGAGAAGAATGTAATGAAAATTATGCGCCAAAGTTGTAATGTTATCTAATAATTTGCTATCAAACCCATCTTGCATGTGGTTAGAAAAGGCATTTAAATGAGAGCAGGGAGCAAAGCGAAAGAGAGAGGAAAGTCCCCGCCTGAAAGCCATCGAGGTCGTGGCACGGCAGGTGTCTGGGGTCGCGGTAGGTAATGCGTGGGAGACGGTTGCGCCACCGGGTCCCGGATAGGGAGAGAGTGTTTCAAGAGGTTCGCGTTTTAGAAGAACCCGAGAAGAAAGGCGAGGTATAATAACTTCCGCTGCCATAATTGTGATAGGGGTAGCTGATGACGCAAAATCTCTCCGATCCCATGGAGTCACTTTCAATTATTCCGAACCTAGCCGACTGGATCGCGTGGGACCCATCAGGATCCACGATTACTATTATCTCCAGTCTGTCATCATAAGCCGCTCTGCTCATTCCTGGAAAGACTACCACCGAAGTTCTACTGTGAGCTGTTCATTCATTTTCTTTGAGTCTTGTGCCAAAACGGTACTGTACATCGCATAATATTTCGAATGAATATCAATTATTGGGCTGTAGTAGAAGACTGTGACCGACGGGTGGAAGTTGACTTGTCGGAAAAAGGAAGACGAATAGCTATTTTTGATATCATAAACGATCGGTGCGTTAATAACATAAGGCACGTTATTTTTAACAAACCGTACGGTTTCAGGGTGAATGATGTGAAATTTTTCCATGTTGGAACAGAAAAACTACGCAAATTCCTCGGAGAGAAAATTTAATGCATGTCTCGGCTTTCAACACATTATGTCATCTTTACTTGAAGATGACATAATGTATTGAAAGCCGTGTCGTGCATCAAATTTTCTCTAAGTGGAATTTACATAGTTTTTCTTTTCCTATAAGGCAAGTTATTGGTTAATTGATGGTGTTTCCGAATGGGACGGTAATATACCGACATTTTGCGAAGGCAGTAGAAAGTATTTAATTCATTCTCATTACAGAACGTTTCCCGAGTTCATTTTTGATTAATGAAGCGTGATATCTCTTGAAGGAATAAATATTACTTTAAAATCTTCTGCCGGCAGTGAGCAGAATCTGAGACTATAATGGTTGAATATTAGTGTTTTGATTCATCCAAGCAAACTCGCCCCGAGCCGAATCTTCCGCAGAGAATCGAGATTTTCGCGCCGAGATTAAATTGGTCCCGCATTAGCAGCCATGTGAAAAAGTTTCGCGCATCCTGGTAATCAGGGATAACAATCAACAGCAGGGAGCTTTGGAGAGGAAGCGCATCGTCCCCGAGTTCATTAACTCTCACTCAACTCTGAAAATGCTTTCCGTCAGGAATCTAGATTTTTCCTCTGACAATTATCTCTAAGCGCGTGCGATCTTCTTGACAGTTTGAATTGAAAAATCTTAGACGTATTGAGACTGTAAAATATTTTTGGTGCCTCTTAGAGGATGTCTTAGACAATATATTTCAAAATTATGAAAACAATATCATTTCCATTTCAGAAATTCCCCGCATTATGAATAAATCGCTGATTAATCCGCCACTTTCACCGGAAATGCGCCTTTCCACTACGCATAAATTTACGCCCTGTAAGAATAACTTGGGGGATGGATAAGCCAGCCCTTTTTAGCTGTAAAAATTTTTACAAAAATATGTCGTCATAGTTTTGCTTCTGGCTTACTCCTACAGCACTCATACACAAATCCATTGACTAGCCCTTCGGTTGGTGATATTAATCCGGACCTCTGGGTAAATGATGGAAATGGAAAAGTGGTGCCTAACGAGGCATCAATTTGAACACAGAGCTCTCCAATCAGCTGTTGAAGCTATATATGTACGCCGTCTATTGAATCCATTATCATCCTATCCAATTCGTAAATGCAAATTTATCGTATATTGCCATTGCGAAAAACTATCCAGGGGTCGTAAACGAATAATTCAGCAAGTGGTAATAAGGAAGGGTGAAATAAAACAACGAGGAGAAAGTGTGAGTTTAAATCATTTACACATACATAGATATAGTATGAGTCAAATGGAATACAGCGAAATATTATACCCTCATTCTTGTACTGAAACGCAAAACTGATTCCATAATTCCCATATTCCCCAGTTGTCAATCGATTTTCAGTTAGCAGCTTGTATGTATCGTGCAGTTAAACCAGACTCCCCACGAGTTAAAATCTGTGGCAAGAAAATTTACATTTACTGATGAGAGTGCTACTTTCAATGGAGACCCAGAGATTTCGCAGGAAGGCAGATTCAGATGGATCACCAAATTTTCATCAAAAATAAAAAAGGACGCCATTAAAAAATTGTCACAGTTTTTTTTAAGGAAATTTATCAATCACACTCACTTAAAGATTAATTAACGTCTGTTATGAGAAAGGGACAAAATAAACCTGGTTTTATATTTTATTCAGTTAATCTTTGCTCCTCATTATGTACTTGATAGGAATAAAATTTCTGAATATTTGAAAGCATACACAACTATCGTCTAGATGATTTTTGGGTAAATGCAAAGTACAACTGCTATCATTCTGCAGCAATAGGCCGAAGACACGTGCGTAAGGAAAAAAGGGACAATCAGCACTTACGTCGCAAGATTCTGTAAACTATTTGGCAAAGAAAGGAAATTAAATTGCAGGATGCTTCTAACTTGATCAAATGACAAAAATTAATCCTATCACACATCGTCAGATTCCTCCAGTTTCATAACCACTATTTGTCATCGATATCGATACCTTTCGACATCTCCTTTAAAATTTCACAGTATCTGCAACAAATGAGACGGCGTGATATTTTTAACTGAAACTTGGCCGTCGATGTTACCTGAAACGACAAAGGAGCGAGGTAAAGATGTCACTGAGTTGCCAGACACAGCTGAAAAATTCCGGTGGATGGGGAATCCAGAAAGAGTCTTCCAATCGAGATAATTCAAACAAAAAGTATGTTAATATCTCAAACAAGAGAAACAAACTATTTCTATTATATCAGCTGTAAATACAGTTGAGAGAACAGCTGTATCCGCATGTTGATTGATAAGTGTAAACTGGAATACGCTCCGTTTAAACAGAAATATGATGGTAGCACCAATGCTGCTGAAGTCTTTTCAGCTTTAGGCATTGAAAATCCCAGCCATACTCTGTATTATTTTAAAAACAGTTCGTTATATGAGCAACTGTTTAAATGGGAAGAAATAATGGAATCATTATCAAGCAGACACTAGTGCTATTTTCAGGGTTATTGATCTCTCACAGGAATAAAAAAAGTCTGTGAGAGATATAATACATGAATACAAATATACCTCAATGAATTATTTCCTGGAGACATTCATTCGGCGTATTTTTACCCTTTTCTACAGCAATCAATTATGTAATTTTACCGTAGGCAAGGGTATATTGCGTACTCTTCAACTTCCATCGTAATTAAAGTTCCCGGAGATATTGCAGTAATGCATATGTATAGACAAGGAAGCGATAAAGGGATCGAAAAATATTAGTACTATTCACAATAATTATTGGAATATTGGAATAAGTTGGGTGTTTACCAGTTGCGATTTTCCTGCTAGCAAAAGCCATCTTCGCCGGGTGTTTATAATTGGGCCATCATCAAAAAAGTGAACGGTACAGGGGAAAATGTGTTAAAAATTTTATTGCCAATTTCATCAGGTTAAGTTTGAATTAGGATGGACAACTGTTTATATGCGTCAGAATTAGCAAAAACAAGTTTCTGGCAGCCAAGTAAAGTACTAGACAGTTCGATTAATTAATCAATGGTTTTGGTGAGATGCGAGACGCCTGACTTTCCAGCGCTGAGACAGATGACTAAGTGATTGGAGACCATGTTCTCCGATTAATTCGCCATAGTCGCTAACCGAAGGCAGAAATCACGTGGTGTAACCGTGAGTATAAGTGACCCGATAGATAAGCCTACCCTAAATTAAAGTCCCATTGGTGATTCCACCAGTTGAGGCCCCATGAGATGGACGATTTTGGAGCTAAGTAGTATGTTCCACTCGTTACTCAGAAAAGGACCGCATCAACTCCAAAAAATAAAGAATTTAAGAGGAAAAAAATGCCTGTTTTAAAAGTGGGAATTATCTGTACGTAATTGAATTGACGACGTTTCAGGGCAAATATCTTTCTCTAGTTGGCAGGAATCTCAAAATTATCACAGTTATTCGTCAGAAGAGGACTGGAATTGTAACCAAATCCCATGTCTCACTCTCAATAATCGTCGAGGTAGTATACGCGCAACATTCACTCTTGTTAGTCTGCGGAGCCGTTGTGACCAAATGGAATGAGTTTCGGCGTTCGCTAATTTTTATTTTTTTCTGGGATTTAATCTCTAAGATATTTTTTCAATGCCAATGTACGCTGTATTTATTCATCTCAGTCTAAATCCAATCTTCACCTCCAACATTCGTGTGCATCAGTTGCAAAGTTCGGCTCTTTATAAATCTCATGAAACGGCGAGGAGAGAGTAAAACACGATTTCTAAAAGTTCAGCCGAGAAGAACGGTTACAATGGAAGCATTCAAGAATCTCCACGTCCCTCAAAGGAAGAAGACAAGCGGGAAGGTGTTGCCTTAAGGAGTTCATGACACGTTGCTTGACTTCCCAACTGTCTTTTTTTTGCTATTCCCTCTTGGAAGCCCAATAACTTTAACGGCATTTCGAAGCGTATCGGCTTGAAGTTGGCGTGAATGACCGGAAGGGCAAATAGGAATGTCACGGGAGAAGACGGGAATTTGTATCGCCTTCTCTGGAATTACTAAGTCATGGAAATGGATCAAATAATAGGCCGATAAACAAAACATTTTGAATATATATCGAATTAGCAGGCTTTACGTTGCGGAACCACATAACGATAAGAAAAAATTCTCTCATTAAAGTCCACTATTTTCATTTAAACCTACTTTATAAATATATTATAAATTTTTTATTATAAAATAAAAATCATGTGTAATAAAATCAAAAAATATTGATTACAGTCGAAAATATTCTTCTGTATTAAGTAGACCCCATTCGTAGCAACAGTCTTTCGGGATCGCAGTTATCATCCTTCATCGTTTACAAGAGCACTAATTTTATTTACGAGAAGAAAAAGTACTATCTCAAATAAATTACTTTTCCAATGCATGGATCATGAAAAGTATAGCTTTTATTATATAATTTGCATAATAAGAAATTTTTCACGAACCTACAAAGGCGAGGCAGATATGAATTTATAAGTTAGTCCTTGTACTCAACGCAAGATTACAACGACATACAATAACGACAAGATACTTTCAGTGGTAAAGTATGATATAATAATGGGTGATTATGATTACCTAATTAGGAAGTCAGTAGGTATATTTGACAAAAAAATGCACTTTTGGGCTTTGAAATGATGAATAAGAGCATTGGATAATTATACATGACGCCGGCATGGAATAATGTTTTTTCTTCTGAATTATGAGGGATGCGATGTGGGAATTTCTATCTCGGATACCTGGGAAGCCGACCACCATAAGGGCACCCGTATTTACTCCGATGATGAAAATATCTCATCTGAACGAGGTTGGGAGACTCCTGGTCCCAAGTTGGCTTGTCAGTCAGTGAAATTCGGCTAAAATTACGGCCCACAGAACAACTAGCGGCATTAAGAATAAACACGATAGTTGAAGAGTTGACTTGGTGGAATTTCGACATGAAATAATAATAATATTACTAAGTTATAATTATTATATCAGCGGCATTAGGTTTTCCGATGTGTATGAAATTTAATACTTTTTAAAGGTGTAACCTTATCTTTCTTTATCCAATCAACACTCAAGGTGAGGCAATAATTATATAATAATAAATAATTATAGAGCCTGGTCCGACAACTAGTGCCAGATGGTTTTGATGGAGAAAACTGCAGCCTGGAAAAAGATGAACGAAAGGAAAATTCGTCGAAAAAATAATGAAAAATAAAAAGAAAGTAATGTTAAACAGAAATATTGAGAATATTGCAGAAATGAACGAACAAAATGAAGTCAGACAGTGCTACATGGCTGTGAACAAAATGAAAACTGGTCATGTCCCTAGACTCGGAGAATGAAAAGATAAATCTGGGAAGAATATCATTGAGGAACAATAAGTGCTAGAGAGGTGGGTTGAGCATTTCTAAGAACTTCTCAACAGGGACAATGAGGACGAAAATGAGAATTTTGAGAGACACGAGCCAAGAGAAGAGGATAACGATGAAATCGCTCAGGAACCATCCATCAGAGGAATTAACTATCCAGAGAGGAGGTGGAAGAAATCATCAGGAAAATGAAAAACAACCGCTCTCCAGGAGAAGGCAGTATAGTAGCTGAGCTATTGAAACATGGAGGTCCAACCCTGCCAACAAAAATGTACGAGCTAATATGCGATATATGGTCAAACTAGATAATGCCCGATAAATGAAAGACGGGAATATTATGCCCTATTTTAAAAAAAGACGAAAAACGTACATGCGGAAACTACAGAGGTATCACGCAGCTAAATCTAGCTTACAAGGCTATGTCTAGAGTGCTAAATAAGAGACTAACCACCCTTGTGGAAAGAACACCCGAAGGATAACAGTGGGTTTCGCCCAAATAAGAACACGACCGACCAAGTTTTTACAGTTAGGCAGATAATGGAGAAATTTTATGAATATGACCGAGACGTAGATTTTTTATTTATTGACTTCCAGCAGGTATTTGACAGTATAATTCGCAGAGAGCTCATGAGGGTGCTAAATCGGCACCAAATCCCACAAAAACTAATAAGGCTGGTGGGGCTTACTTTAGATGATACAAAGTCAAGAGTAAGGGTCCAGAATTATCTTAGTGAGGAATTCGTGTTCAAAGCTGGAATTAAGCAGGGCGATGGGCTTTCGGCAGTACTCTTCAACCAGGCTCTACATAAAGCAGTCCAAACCATAGACTTAAAGGGAACGCTGTTTAAGAAGTCTACTCAGATATGGGCGTACGCCAACGACTTTTCGATTGCTGCAAGGAGGCTGGCAGACCTTGAAAAAAATTATATACTTTTGAAAAGGGAGTCTGCCAAAATAGACCTGAAAATTAATGTGAGAAAAACCAAATACATGATTATATCGGCGACGGAAGACCGAAGTGAACCCCGCGACATAAATATGGATGGAGACTCCTTTCAAGGTGTAAATAACTTCAATTGCCTTGGAACATTACTCAATAGCGACAACAATGTCAAGAAATGCATCCAGGAAAGAGTCGAGACCGGAAACAGGGCCTACTATGCCAACCTGAAACTATTTAAGAGTAGACTTATTAGTAGAGCCCTGAAATTAAGGCTATTCCTGGTGTTAGTACGACCAGTGGTGACATAGAACGCTGGAACCTGGAAGATGAGACTAGCAGACGATAGAGCACTCAGCACCTTTGAGAGGCAGATCCTCCGCAGAATATACGGTCCAGTGTGGTGACCAGTGTGGTACGGTCAAGGAGAATGGAGAATAAGATATAATGAGGAAATAGAGAGACTGATCGAAGGAAAAAACATAGCAAGGTATATAAAGTCCCAGAGAGTCCGCTGGTTGGGACACGCGGAAAGAATGGTAGAAGAGGATATCCAAAAGCGGATGATAAGGGGAAGGCTGTTCAACTTAAGAAGGCAGGGGCGCCCAAAGATTAGATGGTTGGACCAGGTGCAAAGCAACCTGGAGAGGATGGGAGTGGGAGGATGGAGAGCCAGGACCGCCGATCGGGACGCCTGGAGAGCGACGGTGCAGCAGGCTAAGACCCACCCAGGGCTGTAGCGTCACCGGATGATGATGAATAAATAATTATATTCGTTATTTTGAATCATTAAACATGTTTCAAACGCCCTTGTGGTGGCTTGCAGGGTAATAAGTAGATGCTCCCTTGACTATAGTATGGATTTAAATCCCTTATCGTAACATTTTCCTAATGAATATTTGTTAAGATCGTTTGACGTTAAAAGTTATAGGTCGGCTAGGGCATCTGAGAAGAGCCATTAGGAAAAGAAAAAGTATTTTCACGGATTTTTCTTACGCGTACAACGTTCTTATTACACTGATATCGGCATTAGGACATGAATATTGGTGCCACTTTTAAAAAACCTAACATTTAAAAAATATTTCTCGAGCCATGGCACAAAGCAAAAGCTTCCTTTTATGGCAAGTCAACCGCCATCACTAACTACATACTTCCACACTCACACACACGATAAAGATCTAAAATCGGGTCATTAACACTGACGGATTCATAAAAACGTATTTAACAACTTTAAATTTGAAAAAGCAATGAATAAAATAAGTGAAATAGCTACTTATGGTATAGAAGATTTTCATTTAGATATGTACGAGGAAGTATGCGCAGGATAATGTTTATCAAATTGTCGCGTCTTTGGCCAAGTCATCCTACCTGAGGCCATCGTATGCTATATTATCTACCATTGCTGTTGGCCATAGGCGAGGCAAAAAGTAACGACAACCATTTGCACACATGGTCGCTTAGGCCTTGCCACACCCCACTTGAACGACAGTAACCGCCCACAAAAATATATCAACATTCGGCATAAATCGAAAATTCCCTTCAAAACAAATGTTACCGGAAGAAACGGTCCGATTTTAATCAGGTTCCATTTTGAGCGACGGGAAAGCCACGAAGTTAGTGCGTGCGCTTTTCATGATCCCCTTCACTTTCGCCCTGGTTTGAAATTCCTCTCTGATTGCCCGCACCTATCACCGCTAATAATTCTAGATGGCATAAACGATTCGTAGCATTCCTAAGTCATTTGTCGAGAATCACGATGGCCATGTTTGCGACTCACAAAATAAGTTCAGATAAAAGCATTAACTAAAAAAAACGTTCTCAGGGACGATGCACATTCAAAATATAATTAAACACTTTAAATACATTGGCCACTAGCAACACAGGACACTAGCAAGGGACACTCATTTTTGTGTGTCCTTTTTTGCGTATGTCTATGAATTTTAAGTGTTTTAGTTATATTTTTTAGTATGTATGTATGTGTGTGTGTCTTTCTAATGCACTTGTTCGTTCATAGGGGAATGACAGTCAATTGAGTGATGGAACGCCACGTGGGACGGCGGGGAAAGGAGATATGTAAGTTTCGAAGAGAAAGAGAGAGTGAGAGAGTGAGCGAGAGAGAGGGAGTGAGATCTTGTAAGGAGTGGGCAACTCCAGAGCAACATTACGGCAACATCCAGCAAGACAGCCCGCGCAGTGACATTAAAGGATATGTCGAGCAGAAATTTTAACGCCAGAATCAATTTCAATTCAACACCGTGAAAAAAATAAGAGCAATATTAATCATAATATGTATTTGACGTTGACGAAATAGGTCAAGCCTTTCCCATCAGTGGTTTAGTCACTTTGAGCGCGATTTAGGGGAAATAGGGCCATTAAGATGACATCTGGATCACTTGGTTAAATACATTACATGCATCATCAGTTTATTCTCCTTTAAATTAACATACTCCAGAATTTCATTTTGTTGCACGGTTGAAAACCTCAATCGAAAACTAAGATTTGAAAATAAATTTAATAACTAACATTTGAAAATAAATTTAATAACTAACATTTGAGGAGACTATAATTATCCTTCGATGCACAACAATCAATGCTATGGCAAATTTCATTTTTTTACAGGAGTGAGATTTTCTGTGGCAAATTTAATTTTTCTTATGCTAAAATAATGATTATTTTTCTAAGGTCATATTTCGCAGTTCAGTTCCTCAAAGACGGTCTTAGCAATTAATTATCGTTATACATAAAAACCTCCTCGAGTATTCAGTGCAACTTAGGTAAAAAATTAGCACAGAAAGATGAATTACACGATTTAAAAAATAATGAACTTTTCCGAATTTCATCGCAGGGTGGACGCCAAGGAATGTTTAGAATTCATGGTACATATTAGGCAATACAAATAATCACCACGGAAACTCAGATGTTCTCAAAAGCATAACTGCAATGGTAAATTTTTAAGGGCTACTGATCCATAAAATCCAACATAAAGTAACATAAACAACTTAAATACAAGGGGCATTGATTCTCAAGGAGAGAAATTTACCAATCGATCTCCGTTTAAAATGGAAAAAAATCTCCACACCCACAGATTAAAATAAGCTAATATTTTCCCCGACGACCTAATGAAGATCTCATGGTGATTAAATGTTCATGAAATTAGACATCATAATTATCTCATGCCTGCCATTTCAGTCCGGTAACAAAGATAAAGGTTAGAGGCAACAGTTCTTTTTCGCAGCAATGGACGCTGACAAAGCCGACATAAATAGCCGCTTCCTGCGACCGTCCTAGAGGGAGATTTGAATATTTTTGAGAGAGCGACCCAATTTCTGGAGCTAAAATGAATATGAATGTACGAAGGTCTAGCTGTTTGAGAGCTAAGAGCTTCAGAGTTATCAGTTCAACTCAAACAGGCGTCTAAAGACTCTTGAGATCATATCGGAGGACACACTGTTCTTCTTACGCTGGAGCATTCCTCTCTTAGCACTTAAAGCTGGCTCTTATCTCCATTTTCACGAAGAAAACATGAAGAGAATTTTGCCGAACAAACTCGCCAGTAATATTACTTTTCGTAAAACTTAAGGTAAACTTAAAGCACCATATAAGAAGGATGGCTTATGTTAGTATTGGCTCACGAAATTGATTCGATGGAAAATTTATTACGTAATGACCAACGCCAGTATAACGCTTGTAGATGGACTAAATAAAGTTGAATTACGTGTCACTCATACAGGAGTGAATTAATAATTATATTGATTGGGTAGCAATTATCATTCGCTATTATGAAAAATTCAAATGCGATATGGTACTTTTTTCACAGTTTTTTATTTCAGGTCGACCGGTTTCGTCACATAGGCGACATTATCAGGGATCCTGATGATGTCGCCTATGTGACGAAACCGGTCGACCTGAAAGAAAAAACTGTGAAAAAAGTACCATATCGCATTTGAATTCTTTAGAATGGATTTTCACAAAGTTAAGCCAGAATTAATCGAGTTTATCGCTATTATGAAATTGCAACTGATGCGGACATGGTGATGAAATACTTATTACAAGATTCTTATGCTATTGAAAGGAGATAGTACCTACTTTTCAAAGATGGCGGTGCCTAAATAGCATAAGCATAAAATTAAACTTATAACTAACGATTGCATTAGCAGATGTGAGATATTTATTGATATAGTAGGGGAAAATACTATACAAATAAGTATCTCACAAAATTACTTCAATAAGAACAATATGAAAGGCTATTGCATTAGGTTGCTAAGAATTGAGTAGAGAACAGAGCTCATACTTTTTAAATTCAGTTTTGCGGGTTAAAAAATACTTTATATAACATATATTGATTTCGTACTCCACTGGTTAATGCAGACATGCAGTTTTTTATTGCAGTAATTGACAAAGCTACGAAGAAAACAAGTCAAATAGTACAAGGAATTGATTTTCGTAGTTTTCTTTCGGAGGAGGTAATACTCTTCTTTCGCCAAATAGTATGCAAAAGTTAACTTGAGCTGGTGTAAGTCATCGCGAAAACTTTGGTGAAAAAACTCTAGTAATAGCAGATGCAAACTCTTCCTTTCGAAGTAAAATTCACTCGGATTCAGAAAATTTTCTGCATTGAATACTGTTAGGGGATAGAATTAATTTCGTTTTATATAAAGTCGAATATATAGTACCCAGTAGACGAGAAAATATAATAACAAATGTGAATCAAACGGCTGCTAAACGTCAAGGAATCAAGGATAAAGTAGCAAATGATACAAATAATACCTACAGAATAAAAGAGCGTTGAAGGTCATAAAGGTGTAAGAGGGCAAACACTGTCTGAATTCAAAGGTGATTATGAATTCACCTCATGAGACTACGTCAATGATTGCGAAGTGGTTCGCGTTTTTCTTTCGAAAATCTTCACAAAAACCATCCCGACATTGAGCCTTCATGACTGGGTCGCGGGTGTTTTAACCTTGTGCATTAAGTAACCGTATATTAAAGTCATGCATAGGTAAGCACCGCATTTCCTCGAGATTTTAGATGGGTACATCATATTCCCGTTCATCTTATTCTTTTATTTAAAATCCTCAAGGTTGTTTATCATAAAATATTAACGACGAAATCTGCAAATTTAGATAACGGTGTGGGTGCAGAGTGATTCTGAGAATCCGAGAGTTTTCAAGCTCTTTGAAGGTGACAAAATTAAAAAAAACCGTAACTATTAGTCACCAATATGATTCATCAAACTTATATATTAGGTAAGGTAACGAGGAAAAAAATTTAAATAGTCAAATTTCAGAACTGTGCTGTTCCAATTTGTTGCTGTTGAGGAACGAGCATGAAAGTGGATAAAGTATACACTAATAATGGAGTAAATAAGATGGAGAGAGAGAGAGAGAGAGAGAGAGAGAGAGGGACAAATATCACGATGCGTTCAAAATGTTATGGCAAGAAAGAGTAGTTTGTGGAAACTCCAATAATGGCAGAGAAAGTGGAAGGAGGTGTTAGGTGGGGGAGTATTTGGCATTCGGGGAGGAGAGTGAGAGAGGATAAGTTAAAAACATTTAAGTTGACAAGACAACGGATCAGCGGAGCGGACAACATAGACCTAAATGAGAATTAATTCAGGGAAAAGGAGCAAATGTCCAGAGAGTATTTAACTTTATTCATAGTTTTCATGGACTATTAAAACCTGTTTCATCTATTCGGTAGATAATGAAATTTGACCCAAATATTTCGATGGGAGAAGACTTATAATCCCAATCCTACGGTTTAACTAAATTATCTAATCTACCTCTCTTTTATAAAAATAATAGAATGACAAGGCGAAGCTCTAGAACTACACTGACAGTGAATTTGAAACTTAAATTACAAAAGTAGAACACAAGGTACAGTGAAAAAGTCTAAGCTTTTTCCTAAATTGAAATACCCTCAGGAGCAGAAAACTTAAAATAACTCCGCATACCAAGTGCCGCGAGGGGGCAGGCCCCTCCCCACTCCTAGACAATTACAGGTGCATGGCCACTGGCTATGTAACCACACAGTCACGATGACTTCATAGTAGCGCGCACAGCTCTATCACATCCGTGGTGATGATCAAGGTTGGGAATATTCATCATAATGCTTCAGTCAGCAGTATGAATAACCAAGGTATAATAGAAGATATAGCTGAGAATCCTTCGAAAATTATTGGATGGTGACAGAAAGGGCATTTACGCTCCCTAAGTGAGTTATACCAGCGGTGCTTTTGTAAAATTAATCAAATCTTAATGTTGTATTTTTTCAATAGATAACCTAAAGTTGTGGAAGACTAGGGAAAATTTTTCTCTCTCTCCTCTCCAGGTCAATCATAAATATTTTTACCATCAAGACGTTAAAGATATATTTCTTACTTTTTTGATCATCAGGTCATTTTCAAGTCGAGCATCTTTTCTAACGGTGGAGTTATACCCATAGTCATCTAATCATTGATCAGTGGTAGCATAACGAGAGTTCCCGCCATTTGCCAATTCTTGGTCAGGCAGGTGTTGAAATGGTGATTAGTTTCAGATTCGGATCACGCTATTATGCAAACGTGGGATAAATTCAGGTCCAATTACCTCTTTCACTCTCAGTTGTTTTAGTTTCCCCGGCTGATAGTGTCTTTCAGCAACATAACTTTGTAATAAACTCTTCATTGCATCATGCAAATATTCTTTTTTATTAGAATATTGTCATTGAGAATGTCTCAGTCGCTTGAAAACTGTCATAAGAAAGAAAGGAGCTTTTATTTCACCAAAAAGTGCCTGCACGGAAATGTAGCAAACGTTACACTCAATCATCACCTAATTTGGAAGAATCAACATACATTTTATTTAACATACGTAAATAATTCCAGTGCAGCGTCTTTACAGTCCCCCTCTCTGAAGCCACGTCCATGATACGTTGAAACGAAGTTCCTTCACAAAATTTTCAAATTAATATGTATTTACTATCCGTGCATTGTAATAAGGAATGGATTACTCTAAGTCGATAAGTAGCACTTGACGCAAGTTCTTCACCGATTATTGAGGGGAGTTCTCACTTGAAATTCAAAAAGTCTTCGAAAGTAAGCTAGTTCCATCAGAGGGAGAGAGAGACAGAGACCACACCCGCACTCCAAGGACGATGGGAAAGGTAACTCGAGGACGACGAAGCCCTCGAGGCAGTCTCATTTGCCTTTCCCCTCCTCCTTCTCCCCTCTCCCTTCCTCTCCACACTTGGCATGACGCTAAAAGCGAGTTGGCTCTATCACTGGCCAAGTAAGCAACACACATTTCTCGCAATAATATCGGCCACCAAACATGGGATGCTGTCTCTCCTACGTCCAACAGTGAAATGACTTCGCCAGAAGAGTACCACGACCACAACAATCCACTATCCATAGAGAAGATATAAGAAAGGGGTGATCTGAGAGCAATACGACAATCTCACGTCTGTCGCCATGCTAAATTAAGATTTAAAAGCATGTTACCGGGTGAGATGCTCCATCTGTTCCACTGCCGACGTTTCGATGGAAGACTTTTCCATCGTCATCAGGGCCGTTGATGAAACGTCAGCAGTGGAACAGATGGAGCATCTCACCCGGACGGAAACCCGAGAAGAATTTATTGCATGTTAAAAGTTTTATATCGGGTAAAGGCAATACAAATAGAAGAATCTGGCCTCATTGCATTCCACTTTTTGATTTTTCCAAGTAATTCCAAACCTGCGGACAACGTTTCGGGAAGAAAACTTAAGTTACTAGCAAATTGATGACGAAAAATTTTAAAATGCTAAATTATTCACACTTTTGAACTGCTGACTAAAAAATAAGATGAAATTATATTGGTCATCTCTCTCCATACAGTAGGTTGGAATACCAGCGGGTCCAGGTTTACTCGATAAAATAGAAATGCATGTATTATCACAGTTAATTCACCATGGAGACATACACAAGAGTTAGTTGTATTCCATTCCATTGTAACCTCCAACAGATCGCTAAAGTAATGAAAACGGTTTTTCAGCAACCGAATTCACTACATTAAGTATGAAATAAAACTACTACTAGGCTGATTTTTTTATTCTACACGGAGTCCACAAATGATCCATGACAAGAATCCATGTCCATACGTGCTCTACAATTGCTACTATCATATAAATTAAAAAATATTGCAAAGCGTGAAAAAAGTGTAATAGTATTATTTATTATGGAAATATTATTGTAAAATTATGTATATAGTATAAGGGTCATATGATAAAAACAACTTTTTTATAAGATCAAACCATAATATTTTAAAATAGAAGAACTCTAGGCATCAAAGAAGGCTAGGGTAGGTAGCATACATCATAGGCTTGAAGCTCTGCATAGGATTGTCAGAGGATAGAGCGGATCAGTTCTCTCAAGGAAGGAAGGACTGGTTTGTTTGAATTATCTAAACGCATAACTCATGATTCAAATACATGGTTATTAAACCTATCAAGGTTCCATATCCAAGGTTAGCGGCTTTATGTCAATTAGAGGTTTATTGCAACGGTAATTACGGTAGAGGGTAAGGTACTATAAAACTCAGCGAGAAAGAAACTAGTTATGGTAAAAACAAAGCAAGAGATGTATTTCTTAAATTATTTTCTCTTTAATCCAGCCTCCCTATTTTCACAAACCAGCGTGTAATAGGGCGAGTCACGAATTTATTCGGCTCCACAATAACCCCTCGTTGGAGTCACCAGTTGAGATTTCAACGCTCGCATTGTAGTCGAAAACAAAGCAATGGAAGGCTGTCACATTATGTGCAAGCACGAGTGATGGCAATATTTAGCAACATATGGTTCTACGCTTGCATGACACACACTACGACTTAACATTTACCGCTACACATTTGATGAACAGAAAAGATCACTGCTCGATTATACGATGTAACTTAAATGAATGCAGTAACTAGAGAAAGGTTGATGTATAAGCTCTATAATATTGCAGTTGATAGTATGAGACTTTTAGTCATAAATAGTCGTTATTTCTGCGAGAATTACGTCAATTGAGGTATTCGAGAAACAGCATACGTATCATTTATCTCGTGTGAAAGTGACGAATGCCAAACGAAAACAAGGGCGTAGTCACTCTCACTGAAGATCTCCAAGCTCAACAAACATTGTGTCCAAGTGAAGACAATATCATGACTAGTATATCTTGTATATTTTTAGGAAAGAGGGGGAAAGGAACCGTGCGAGGAAATTCAGCACAATTCGCATAATGGCGGGAATGTCATAGTCTGCCCACCGCGTTTTCGCTTTCCACGGTCAACCCTGATGAAGAATAATGAGAGACAACGAATTGAAAAGGTACTAGAGATAAGCGTGTGATTTTTCCCACAGATTCGCCAACATAAAGGAAATGAATTTCGGATGCGTCCACTTTTCCCTCTAGGCGATGGCTAACCTTCGCGGTTCCGCGGGGGGAAAGTCTAACGAAGATGGTGAGGGTCATGGATGGCGTAGGCAGGCTGACCAATCCTTTTCAGTTTGTGCTCGATCAATAGCCAGATCCAGGCATCTGGCCATGAGGAAATGGAATCAGATTGTGAAAGCGGCATGGAAGTTCCGTCAGACAAAAAAGGTTGGCGGGAAAACGGGTCCGCAACGGTTGCTCGTTGGAGTCGCTAGCAGGAGATTTCAACGCCCGAAACTAATGTCGAACAAAGAAGCGATGGAGGGACGTGGCTATCGCATAATGGTTGAGCTCAAGTGACAGCAATAGTTAGCTACATCTGGCTCTATGCTTGGGTGATATACATTGCGACTCCATATTCACGAAATTAAGCGACTACAAGCTTAAAAACCTCTAACATAAACACAAAGTATGTAGTCTTTGAGTACTTCCATGAGCAAAATTGAAAGAGTGGCAAGATGATTATTTTAAATCTACCTGAAATGGAAAATGCTGCGGCTCGAAATAGTGTTTATAGATTGACTGTAAATAAAGCGATTGGTAATCGTAGGTAACATTCATGTTCTGCTTACGACTTTGGTCTAAATTGATTAATAATGTAGTGGTGACGGCAATGATGAGATTTTAAAAATTAAAATGGCCTCAAACAATTAGAAAATTTTCTTTATCTCGGTTTATCTTGTTGGATACATGGTCTTATCTGCGAGGGTAAAAACTATTACATCGAAAAAACTGAAGATGAGTGCCTATTATATATATTTTAGCGACACATATTAGTGTGAACTGTTGGTGACCTACGACCTCAAAATGAAGCACTCTTTGATTCTCAGAAACCCTTCCCTCAACCAAGCCCTTTGATTCTCGGAAACAATGTTTTTGAGTCCTGATCAGGTGAGGATGGGACGTGAATGAGGGCACCAACTGAATGAAATAATAATCAACTGGTAGCTTAGGTCGCACCATTTAATTATCCAATCTGTCCACATATCGAGAACGACACCTTTGAACACGACCGTCAATACGAAAATAGACGACTAAGCAATCGCGGAAATACAGACTCTGAGGCGTCGCGTTGAATCTTAAATCGTAGCGCCTTAAAATAAAAGAGGGTGTCGAGCAACCGGAGGACAATGGAAATTCCAGACGCGCGGACGGCCGCCCCTCGCATTTGTTAATGCCAAGGTCAGTTTCATTTACAAGTGCGCTTAAACAATTATAAAACCTCTCGAAATAAAAGAAAATAAACTGTGAGGACCGACTGCGTGCAGACACGAGTCCAAAAACTTCGTTTTCTCATTCCCTCCGTGAGAAAGTTGACACGAAGAATGGAAAAAGCCTCGTGTCCAACGTTCAACTTGGTCTTTCGGATATTCCGTGAGTTGCGTCACACTTGTTTGTAGGCTCGCCGCCTCACTTCTTGGAGCCCGATAAACCGTTATTGAGGGGGCGGTGGGATGCAAGCGGGGAGGGATGGAGTTTGGAGTGAGAGAGGGAGAGAGATGGAAGGGGTAGAGGAAAAGGCTAGGTGAAGGGGAGGACGCTGTGGAAGGTGAGGAGAGAAGTAAGAAACGTGGGGAGGAGGGTACTAGAATGGGGAAGCTGACGGGAAATGAAGTAGTTTTGGGTTGTTGGGAAGACGTGTCGGAGGTCATCATGAAAAAGTGCCGGAAGAGACGAAAGAAACGAATAGGATGCTAGATAAAGACTTCGGCAGGAAAAAGGACGCAAGTTTCCGATCTTCTGTGCGCTGAATTTTGTATGAGGTATAGAAAAGATTTCGAGGGTGAACGGACCATTGAAAAGCTTCAGAGGAGCGTTTGGGATAAGGAGAGGGACAATTGATTGTTTTCCCTCTGCATCCGAGTCTTTAAATCCTTCACTCTTTCGTAAGGGTGTCTTAATATTCGAACGTAGACGAGAGGTAAAGAAGCCGGTATAGTCCCTATTTACTCGGAAAAAATCTCACAAAAGGAAAAACCGTTACCAGGCATTCGAAGAGAACGGTTCGGAAAGCAAAAGGAATTCGAAGTCACGTTAGGAGTTACACCAGCGTACATCTATCTTCATGGAAACTGGACACTGATAGTTAACAGTCATTAAAAAGGCATAAAAGCGCCGAGTCAGATTGAAAATAGAATTTTAACAAAATAATTTACAGAAACAGTAGTAATACTTACGATAGATTTCGTGATTTACTTCACGCTTCGTGGACATTTTCAAGTTTTTGATACAATATTGATGTAATTTTTACGCCACAGCCATTTTTTCCAAGAATATTCTAAAAACAGTGAGAGATTTGGTGGGTAAATACACTAGACCAGGGGTGGCCAACCCGCGACCCGCTTTGAACATTTTTCCGACCCGCGAGATTCATCACACTTTAATACAATAACTTTAACACAATAATAACTACTCATTATGTTTAAATTTTTCACTCCAAAATAATGTATATAGTGGTTCTAAATCTAATATGGGGATATATAATTTTATATGCGGCCCGCGGAGTTATGATGCATTTCCAAAGTGGCCCGCAAGATCATTTTGGTTGGCCACCCCTGCACTAGATGATGAAAAATGGTAAATCGTGCAGCTAAGTTTCAGATCAACAACCTGAAAATTATGAAAATAATTACCCTCGTTTCTAATTCTTGGAAGAGGAATTCTTGCGTTTTTGTTTCAAGTTTTAAACATAAATTCATGTGATATACCAACGTGAAAGTTAAAACTACACAATTTATTCAATGCATAAATTTCCTAAGTAAGTTGATATGCAGAGCGCCAAGTATAAATGAACAAGAATTATGTTTAAGACATAAACTCACGTTTATACAATAGTTCTTACGTAGCAGTTTATTTCTTTCCAGTCTTTTAGTGAAGCAAAATTCGACTGAAAAGAATAAATTTACTTCTGTGTCCTCAAAGCAGTTTTTTATAATAAAAAATATTTTATTATCACGGAATACCTTCAATGAAGAATTTTATACTCCAATTATAAAGAATTGATAGATAAAAATAAATTTTCTATGATAAATCAGTTATTTCTAGAGTCTACCCGCTCAATATGTCTTGAAATAATTATAGTTTAACTATTGTAAGCTATAAATAGCTTCTAGCTAGGAATACATCAGTACTCCAAGATAAACCGACGCTATAGAGTATGAGTAGCATCGTTAAAGCAAATTGTTTTTGTAGGGGGGATTACGGTACCCGCCAAGTTCCATCCTCTCAACAGCTTCCTACTTGAAAGTCGCCACTGAGCCGTGGCCTTTTGAAGAAGAACAAGATAGACATTTCAGTTTTCGTGTCGCCTGCGGATTCTACCGAAAGAGCCTAACTGTTCATCCAGCGGTCGATCAGTTTTACCGGTACAACAGCTCTGCTCTGCTAACCAAACATGCACGCAACTCGAAGACTCAAATAAGCTCGTATCGAGAAAAAAAAAGATCGAGTTAGGCCAAAGAACCGTAACATATGAGATCATGTATATTTTTGTGCACAAGATGGATGAAACTAAGTTTCAATGATAAGTTCTTTACATCACATCAGACCATATATCAAATAGCCCTCTTGAGCGTTCCACAAATTTGCAGTAAATAGGGTGCCCAATTGATGTTTTATCATCTCATTTTGGGAAGTTTTCGCAAATTTTACTGTGCTAAATATACTTAAAATAATACTAATTTATGTCCATGCGTATGCTTTGGCCCGCATTTTCACATCATAGAGAATCCTGAGTTCTCAATAGATGCATGCCAGTTGACAGTTAACTCTTCTACCGGTTTTTGTCGGCCAGCCCTATTAGCATACATATCTTGACTTAGAAAGCAGGAATCATCCTCTATGACCTACCTATCACTCCTCGATTAACTGATATACCCGAATCTGGTTCTCCTCACATAACGGGAAAGATTCTCCAAACTGGAAAAACACTGAATGGAAGATTTTAACGCAAATATACAAGATTACATATCCGTCGAATTTTACGAGTTCTACTAGGTACATTAGAATCCGAGACGAGAGAGAGTACAAATGTAAATCTCGATAAAACTGAAAAATTGCGAATAAGGAATGATACAAATACAATGTCAGTGAATATTAAACAAATAAAGAAGCATAAATTGTGGTTAAACGGATAAGAAGGTGCCAAGGTACACAAAAAGTGAAAGATCAAAGCGGAAGTATTTCGCTACGGCTAAGAAACTGATGAAGACAAGGAGTCACTAACAAATTGCACTTTGTACGTTTAAAGACAAGGCACAAAATTGGACAATGTGTTTGCAGATAAGGCTTTTCTTTGCTCAAAGAAGGGAAATATCCGACGTCCTTATCCACATAAAAGAACCAAAGAGCCTTTAAGGTCCAGAAATTAGTTCGTCGATGTGATCATTGTGTATTGTATCGTAAAATGACCGAGGTCTGTTCAAGTCTTTCATATTTCAAGTTGGCAGAGGCTATTGACTTAATCACAGTGCAAAATAAATTCCTGCAGAGATTGATCGGAACCCATATTCGGATCTTTCCTTTCGATTTCCTTCGGTTGATTCAATCAGCTCAGCTTCAACCATTCCCCTTTGCAAAAGCATTAGGGAAGGATGAAAAGGTGAAAAGCGATACCTATGTCCGAAGGAAAGTTTATTCATCATTCTCTAGGAGGATACTTCATTTTCTCCAGCAAGAAGGAAGTAGCAACCGTGGAGACCAAAGCAATGAATTAATTCCGCCGATTAGAAATGCACCGCCCTAAAATTGAATCACTCGCTCCACTGTCAAAGGCATGGTCAATGATACTTGCACCACAGATACATATTGATTAAAATACTACGTTGGTACAAATACTAATTTAACCACGAGGATCCTCAATGTATCGCATTTTCATGGGTATGTACACCTTAAGAAATGACTTCATTCACCAAAGTAAAGTTACGAGGTACTCCTTGCCGAGACTCCTTAAGACATGTTAACGAACATTTGAATCACCTTTCAGCATCTCAGAGCTCTCTCGACTCTCATGACGACAATCAATAGGAAGCACTCTCAATGCAATGATTCCCATGAATGCACCAAGGTAAAATTGGCCGATGAAGCGGGGTTTAGCTTCGTCGAAGTCAGAAAATATAGAACGGTCGACTATAAGATTTATTCTTAGGTTCCATCCAATGAGAATGCTCAGGAGCATATTAAATGATAGTGGGTCAATCAATCAGACAATTTAAGTCATTCCACTCATTCAAAAACTATGTTACGAAAAGAACTTCTAGCCAATGGAATGGACAAGTCCGGCCGATAACAAACAAAAAGCAATGAAAGTTATATTATGAAAATACTTATATTACTCAAAATTAATATACACCTGACAGGCATTTCGATACAACACAGGTATAAATGGTCGCACCTATAATAAAGCATTTTTAAAGATTTTTTTAAAACAGCGAAGGTAAATATTTAATGGTAAAACTCAACGTTGTGAACTTGATAAGGATAGACTGATTGTATATATTATCTTTAAAATGTTTCCAAAAGCAATTCGAAGAATGAAAAAATCATCGTTTAATCTTGTTGAAAAACTATTGCAATGACTAACACTGAAAGGGTTCCCAGCATTCGGGACCAGAAAACCCCAGCAGTCTCGTTGGAGGAGCGGTCACACCACCCAGGCCACCGTCGCTTCGCCCGCCCTCGTTTCACATGACGGGCGACAAGTAGGGAGGAGGGCCCTAAAAGGGCGAGTGGGTCCAGTCAGCTCGGGAGTTTTGGAGGAAACTTTCAAAAGAAAAAAATCTTTTAAAACTTAAGGTTTCACTCGAATGGACGAAAGATCCAGTTTCAGCCTCAATCGTATTTGGCAAATCTTCAAACTGCAGGATTTAGGTTGGGATCTAGCGGCATAGACCACTCGCTACATATTTTTTTTTCGTTTTCCACGCGAAAAACGAATAAATTGTTGATAATCATATCATTTGGTCGAGCTGCGGGCCTACGAGCTGAAAGAGCTCGCATTCAAATGCCGGTTAGCGCACCCGGACCAGCAGATAGTGTATCTGGCAAACAACACTTCTAGAGAAACTGCGTTTCGCAACGAAGCGGAACTGACTAAACCAGAGAAGAAAAATCTCTTCCCTGTCTTCACTGCCTTCCACAAAAGTAAACATTCGGGTTGCTTAGCAACGATTCTGTCCCTTATGTTTATGGTAATATTATCTGCGGGTACATATCGTTCTTTGTAGACCTAAAGCCTGAATCACATGATCATTTTTTTCCGTCCCTTTTAAGGGATATCTCCAATGATAGCTCAAATGATCGCTCGAAAATGATCGTGTGACGCGAACAAAGTCAGGGATGGCTCCAGCGATAGGGATCCCTATCGCTTTTTCCATCACTGGGCACGTCCCTTTTTTCGTCCCTGGAGGCATCGCTGGCTCCACCATTTAGCCAATCAGAGCGCTCCGCCGCAAAGAGCGACTCAAACGCCACGTTAGGCTTTCAATGGAATGAGAGTAGTAAACGTAGTAAACATATAGAAATGATGCGAAAAGGGACGGAAAAAATGATGGAAAAAGGGACAGCCAAAATGACCGCGTGATTCAGAAAATGATAGCTCGAGCTATCATTGTCACGGTCCCTGAAAGCTATCATTGGAACTATCCCTCAGAGGGACGGAAAAAAATGATCGTGTTATTCAGGCTTAAGCGTGTCACCCTTACATCTCCTAAAGCGTAAAATTATTATTCTATTTGTTGAGGCGAGGGAATCAATAGTGTCGTGCACTCATATAGTATGTGCTTGGAACACGCCATATATACTTGGTGAAAAAGGAAGAGGGAATTAAAAAGTCGACATTGGCTTAAGAACAAGCTATGGAAATTCATTATTATTCATTTATTCGGCATTAGCACCATTCAAAAATGTACGTTGAAGTCGTTCTTTTTTGAACATGGGTATAGAGCAGCGGATGCTGAAGAAACTCAGATTTTCTATAAACGGCTGCAAATAACTACGTGAATCCATAATCTATAAACTCTCGTTGAATCCCACAGCTTGGAAAATTAGTAACCAGATGAATTTTCTGACCGCAAATATCTTCTACGCCCAATGAAGGCATATTTTTAAAACATAGGTTTAGCACAGCGGATGGTAAAAGAATTCACCATTTCAGTACGTGTCTGCAAGTTACTGCGTGTATCCATCATCTGTAAACCACCATTAGATTTCCTTAGCTTGAAATGTCAATTACCTGTTGAACTTTCAGGCAGGAAAAAGTTGTTTATCCTATTTAAAATGGGGTCACGGCGTTGGTCATTAAGAATGACATTTAAAGCAGGTAATCTACCGGAGAGCTACCGGGACGACTTCGTTTATTTTCATTAACGGCACGTGATGTAAAAGCTGGTATTGGTATAGGTGACAAAATTTCCACCCGGGCTACTGACTCAGTCTCAGCATAAACGTATCACTTAAGTATCTTAAAAGTATATGCTCTCTTTTCCGAAAGTAAATAAAGCTGCCAAGGGGTTGATCGTAACTTTCTTCTCACACAGTCGACTTGTCCCCATCTGACCGTGAAACGGAAGCCTGATATCTCCGAACCGGAAAGCGAGTTTGGGGAAGACCACGAAAACTGGATATCTATTCAAGCTCAGGATTGAAAAGTTGAACCTAACTTGTTTTCAAGGTCCATTTGACATCAATGTCACCTAGGTCCAATGTAAATCGATAAGCATAGCGCATCATTGCATCCTATGTTGCAGCTAAGCATAAAATCAGCATGAAATGGGATTTTCTGTCAAGGCAGGTTAAAATATGGCTCTTCTTCATATTTCTCTTTCTTAAAGTGGTTCTTTATTCTCATATTGCTTTCGCAAAATGGTTTTAAAGGCAAATTACTCAGTTAACAGTTAGTTAGAGAGATGATGGCGTGGAACCGTTTACGCTTAAGACCGAAGGCTTTTATTAGTGAATTTAGCCCAACATTTCTGGCAACCCGTTGCCGGATGGTCATTGAAAATGAGCCGTAAGATAACAAAATTAATAACATATGCCTCTTAACTAATGGTATTATAGTAACAGACGAAAAGGCTATGTATCAATCTCACTAACAATCGAAACCGTAAGTACATAATTCAAAATGTGAGTTTCTGTTGGGCACCAGGTTCACGTTTCTCAATCGGAGGTAATCTTTTCTCGATTTTAACCCGGTAGAAACCAGAGAAACACTTCTCTTCCCTGTGCAAAGCGGAAGAAAACATGATGCGCATCAATAGTGAGACAAACATTTTCAAAAGCAATTTTCGAAGAAAAAATGGAAAATGTATGCCCTTAGAATTCATAACCTGATGAAATTAGCAGGGGTTGGAATCTCGTACTTTCAATAGGGTAAAATTATTTATGCAAATTTTTGCCACTTTTTCTTAATTTTCATCCCGTATAATCCATCGTAACTCCTGTTCAGTATACATGGTGCATTAATATTCACAGAATGAGCATCGATTCAATGTCAGCAAAGATTCGAACTTACATCACAGGGTTAAAATAGGGAAAATATGCCGAGTTAACTTAGTGTCAACAATTAACTCATTATTTTTTATATACTGTCTGTTTCATTCAGGCAAAAAATTAGCCAAAATAGATGAGTTTCTAGTAGTTTCTTTGCGATGAAATGAATACATCGCATATCCATAAAGACGGACGTTTAAAATTGTTTTATTTGCTCTCTCTTTACCTTAGTATTCCTTAGTTCAGTTAGTTCGAATATTCCAGGAGGCCACTGACTACAGGGGTAGTACGTTCCTTTGAAGAAAAGTGGGTGGATAATCAGGTATAGAAATGATTATTTTTGGAATGGAGATATTGTGGAGAGAAACTCGGTGTTGGCACTAGCCCACTCTTGACAGAAGGCACCTAAAGGTCCCCATTTCAACGACACGCTCGAAGGAGGAAGTGCTTCCCTTGAAAGTCTCTCCAATTAGCGCCGCTGGGATTCCTCTCAACAACTTGTATCACCTCCGGAATTTGAATCCGGACCCTCGACGAAGAAAGACAATACTAAAGCCATCGCCGGATATCCACCGTTGTTCGAAACTTGGCAAAACATAATCCGAGAAAAACAGGATAAAAGTGAAATGGGAACATAATAATTTCTAAACAACTTCTTCTCTTCAAATGACAGGGTTGCGAGTGATCTTCGCCCGAAAACAGCATGCGTGCGAAGAAAAAATGGACATGAGTAAGAGCGAAACTTGAATGCCACATTCTTCGAGAGAGGGCATTTTTCGTCGGGATTTGCAAAAGAGGCCGCCGAAACAAAATTATTCTCCGATGCTGGTCACGACGAGGAAAGTTTTCGTGCGCCGCCCTCAGGGGGCCCTCTTGAAGCACGCACCCATCAAGCAGGCAGATATATCCCATCCCCCCACCCCCTCGCCCCGCTCACCCCAATCGCATCCCTCCACCATCGGTCACCCATTCCTCCTCTCTTCCGCCGTCATTACAACGTGGAAGAAATCGCCCTCGTGGCTGACTGACCTCCTTAGCGCGCACCTCGAACCAACGGCTGTATAACGAATGCACGCGCGTCCTCACACAATGAGCACCGGGGGGCTACCGTGGAAGTCAACCCCGTGCAGTTGATAGATGTGAGCTGGATTCCTGAGAAATTATGGGACATCCAGTTATGCCCACTGAGTTAGAGGTCGGGGGGAAAACATAATATTCATATTTTCGGCACGTAAGTCGATATCGATGCTAAAACACGGCAAAAGTGAACAACCTAAATATTCCCCCCGATCAATATGGCATATCCTTATTCGCTGAAGTTAAAAAATATAAGAAATCTTGGAAATAATGCCCCAATTGCTGCGTCCATGGAGGAGTGAGACAAAGATATGCATATCGCAGCTTCGTCAAGAGTTAACCGAGCTCATGACTTGCTCGTAAATATGAGAATGCGCTGCCAAACTGAGGTATTTCAAGACGTGGCTACATCAGCTGATTTTGAGTAGAGGTTAGGAATAATACAATTACTTTTATTTTCAGCAGGTTGGTCATTGGTCAGTGTTAAAAAATCGAACCTAATTAAGCGAAGGACTTAAAAAATATCCCCTAAATTAAATGAATTATCGACGTTGTTCCTCTGGTGGAGTACATCTCGATTTGTCAGTGCCTTGGAATAGACTTCCGGAGCAGAACTATCCTTCATTTTAAGAACGGCTCTCTTCACGGGTCTATTCGTACGGCCCCTATTTTTCAGTAGATGCGTCTAAATTAGTAAAGCAAGCCGGACCGTTAATTTAAAAATATCCTCCGCTCAATCATGTACTTACAATTTACTTGTATCAATGCTGGGGTTCATTTTAAGGAGTGAAAATCAACCATATTTCGTAGTTATAGCAATTACTGAGCTAAAGTTGAATTTTATGATTATTTTGGACGCTAAAATTTTGAAATTGTGCGAAATTCACGGAGGATAAATCATGTAGAGAGACTCCCTTGAAGTTATTACGCGGCCAGTTATTGCACTTCTTTGACTTTGTTACTATATTACTTTAATGATTTAAATGCCCTAAGATTTTGAAAAAATGGATAATTTAGCATGGAAGTAGTCAAGAATAAAAGGCAAGAGCTATCGGAGTATCCAAGAGATAATTTTCCAACTCATTGGTTTAATGTAATTATATCACTCTAAATCTGTTTCACTAAGCATTCGCGTGTTTTCAGCTTCTCAACAAGACTAGTTCACTATGCCCATAAAAGTTAGATTTTTGTTAAAAATTCGAGACGAACTGGTAGACACGATGGTGAATCTTATGAGCAAGACAGTAATCGTCATTTGAGGGATGAAGAGGAGGCGGAGTAATCTCCTTTCTCCACCGATTTCGGCGTTACTATGGAAAATTGTCTATTGCCGTCGGAAAAAGCGCGGTATTTGCCTTTTAATTCAAAAATAGTTAGCGCTATTATACGTTCCAGGAAAAAAATGAGACTCGCTAGGGCTGAATGCGTCATTGTTCACGCACTAAAAATTTACGTCACCCGATCAGAACAAACTCATTCACCAACCCACCCAAGTACTGTCCTTTCATCTCAAGTAGTGTATTGAAATGATACACCTGATGAAAATATCATCTAAGACAAATATTTTAATTGTTATTCATAAAATGTTCGATTGACATTAGGAGTGGTGCAGCTTACTAAGCATTGAGTTTATCGAGGATAGAAGACTAGAGCCACTTTGGTGTATCCAAAAAACCGCACTTTCGTACCATTAAGTGAATAATAATTACGCGATTTGAACCTATGATACCAAAAATTCATGAACTATATTCTATTTAAAACCGAGAATATGGGGTCCTTGTTTTCCAAAAAGGGGTAAATATTTTTTAAATAAATTTTATGATAGTCGTTTAATTTTACCCCGAATTATGAAAAATTTTAATCCATAAAAATAAATTCAAACATTAAAAAGTAATTATTTGAGCGAAAAACATTTTCATTGAGCCATGTGAGTGGTTTGCTTTTCTTATTTCGGTACAACAACGGGAAAATTTCACTTTTAGACCTTGAACTACTCCAGAAACAATTTTTTTAGTATGACCAGGGATAATTGGAATAAGATCACTTATTGCAGTAAATTTCTTTACCCTCCATGGCCACGACTGAAAACATGCAATAATTACCACGATACCACGAAATAGGCCAGAAGTGCAGCTTCATTTGTTTTCTATCAGTTGCCTATTGTTGAATAAAAAAATATTCTTATGATTCTTTCACAGCTAAAATACAGAAGTTTAAAGAAGTATCTTTTCCTCCGCGCACCTGATATATTTCGTGCAGAATTAAGGCTGGAGAAAAATCAGCGTTCATAATAACTCCTCACCTCTGAGAAATGCCACGAGTAAATCGACGGAGTGGGTACCCAAAACTGTTACATCGCGTGGTTTTATTGATGGCGGTAACACCAGTTTGATTTCTGCACCAGATAAGCAAGTTCCGCCCCACGACAAGGAATTTAGATTGACTCAAATTTCACCATTATAAACCCTTTATTCCTGGATGTTAAAATCTCATGGATGAGCCTTGTAACTAACTTGACGCGCGAGTAGTTTAAGACCTAAGTACTCATTGCTGACGGAATGAAGAGATCGATATAGGTACCAACAGACGGCAAATTTATCTTCAGAACAGTTTTCTGGAAAAATATAATCGCTCACAAAGAAATGATTTTTGGAATGGAGGAATGACGCTGAGATGTCTCAACAGAGGAAGTTGGAGACCCTCTCTAAAATGCAATAGTATTTTTTTACTCGTTCTATAATGTCAAATCTGATGTCGCATGATGATTGGTGACTTTGAGTTTTTCGTGTACACGGTGTGTGACAACATAAAACATGGTAAAGTAGTCAATTAGATAGGCGAAACAAATTTGATCGATGTTCCGAATACATTGCCCGATGCTAAACAAATGCGACATAAAATTTATTTTATTTAATATTAGTTATATATTTACGCTGAAATTCCAGCTATATTCAGATTACTTCCGAGACAGTGACAATATGGAGGGAAATATTGCTTGTGAAAAATTTCACTTACCTTGTGCATTCGTTGCTCCATGCGAAAAAATAACATAGATGAGAATGTGAAAAGGTAGCTTCGCGAGGAACCGTCGAATATTTAACCTTTCATGATATCCTGAGGCCTTTCTTCTTTGCAGAGCCATGAGAAACGATTTGGAAACAACCGTTTCTTTTCATTCGATCACAACAAATGGACATTAATCCATCTCAGGTAACCACCTAAAACAACAGGTTTCGGGCACAAATCATTACAACCAATGTCCTTCGAGATCAACAATCCGACAACTGCAGGTTGATTCGTCGAACACAACACACAGCACTCTCTTGCTTTTGCATATGCGGGAGAAAATACGCAGAATAATTTATCTTTCAACTGCCAAACTGTTCACTCGGGGGAAAGTCGCTCGCGACTGGACGTTCAATTCCGGTTCAACACGGACGCGATCACTCGGTGCGGCACTGGCAACTGTCACGACGATCCCATCAGCTTCTTCCTCTCGACTGAAGACCCCAACAACTGCCGCCCGCCGCCTCACAGGTGGCGGAGGGAAGAGGATGAGGGGAGAAGCAGGAGGGGATGTCGGAGACTCGGGGAGAGGGGGGGGCGAAATGAGAAAGGGGGAAACGCCGACAACGAAGCGAGACGGGTCCGGTGAAGGGACGCTTGGTTAGCCAGCGCTTTTCGAGGGCTGCAGCGTGGTAAGGCTTGACGTGTATTGGACTTGATAAAATAAAAGCAGTTATTATGGCCGCCAAGGATCACACAACATGGAGCAGCTGCGATTCGAGTGATTTTCTCCGGAGAATTTTGGAAACCTTTTTTTCTTAACTAGGCCTTAAGATTAATAAGACTTACTCTGAAAATGATGCGACATATCCGTGATCAGCGCCTGACCGAGGGAGAATTCAGGGAGGTGATCGTAAAATTATTGCTCCAAATGTTTGATCAAAATGCCCGCGGATTTTCATTCACATTTATTTTTCCTCCAGCAGTGAAAACAAGCTATAAGGCCATAACTCCCCCTCTGCGTACCTTTAGATCTAACGCTCAATTTTGATATCTTAAAAGGATAATTGTGATTTTTCAACAATCGTCTACCAATCGTGCTACCATCTTTCTGCTAGATAAACACCTAATAGATCCATCAATAATTTTTTAAAATCAGCCGATCAACTTCTAATAGCCACAAAATATTCCCGAGGCCGGGTATATCCACGCGCACTGCGTCGTGAGAAAACGCTGGGCGACGACGCGAATTTTTACCGCTCAACTTCGTTGGAGCTTAGTGCGAAGAAAAAAATTCAACATCAAGGGACAGTAACACATACTATAAGAGCGACTATCGTCAACGAAGCAAAAATGGTTATCTGCAGCTCTCAATCCCATTCAGCCACTTCGGTCCTTCATCATTACTCTCTATAATAAATTCTATTTTTATTATTGTAAATTGTACTATTTTAAATATTATTGTATTAATGTATGTATGATTGTTCATATCTGTGAGTACACCTGTTCCATAATCTTAATGAATGCACATATTTTTAAACAGTAGTGTCCTGAAAAAATTGTTTTTTTGCCACAGAGTTTCTTTTGATAAACTGTAATAGTTCCAAAGGATGCGAAGTCCTTGAACATCAAATATATATAATTTATAATATTCATGATAAATATTCTGAGACATTTCATCCATGGTCTTTTTCCGTAATTTTCTCCATCAAAATTTCCTCCCAGTTTATATTTCAAGTGGAGTCACGTCTCAGTATCAGTCTTATGAGCTTTGCATGGCTTTTGTCATTGGTAGAGAGAGTATCAATGGCTCACTAATTTTTCTTTCCTTTACCTGCTGTGAGTTGAGTGAGTCACGAAATGATCCAAGATTAATGACTCGATTTCATTAAAGATGGACAGCAAGTCGCTTTCCGAGCCGTTGGAGGCAATAATGCCCATAATCCAGCGGAACACCCAAGAAAGTTTTTTAAACAGCGGGCTGTGACCAAGCGACAACGAATCAAAGGGGCGACTTGACGTGTGAACCCTTCAGTTGAGGCTGAGATAGGGGACGAGGAAAAGACAATAATCATCATTCGTAGTGCTATCCTAAGATTGGTTGACTGCAGCTTACACTCTTTCCGATCTAATGATTGTTCCCTTAATTCCAGGAAGCTCTTCCTATGTACTTTTCTCTTTATTTGGTCCATGAACTTATTACTGGGTCTTCCTCTGGGGACATTTCCCTAAATTTTACTTTCAATTATGTTCTTCACAAGCCCATTGTGTCTCAGGTATAAGCAATCCATCTGGTTCTTCTTCTCTGTTGTTCTTGTTTGGAGTTCCATATGGTCCTTTCCTCTTCTACTCTTCCGTACACTTCATCATTTCTTATTTTGTCCATCCATTTTATCTTCAGCATCCTCCTCCAGCACTAAGTTTCGAAGACTTTAAGTCTTTTCTGGTCGGCTACTCTAATGGTCCATGCTTTCAATCCATTGAGTGCCACGCTACCCACAAATGCTTTCACATACTGTTTCCTAGTTTGTAGTTCCATTGTCTTTGAGCAAAGCAGTACTTTTTTCCCCCATGAATGTCTTCTTAGCTTGGGCTATCCTCTGCTTGATGTCAGTTGTACTTCTCCCATCCCACGTCATGGTACTTCTGAGATAGGTGAAGGAATCCACTTGCTCGAATTTCTCTCCTCTCATGGTGACTTCTACATTCAGCTTCTCTCCTCTGCAAATTAGGATTTTAGTCTTCGTCTTATTTATTTTCGTGTTGTATTCTTGGAGAACTAGAGACAGGTTTGATTTGACCAAAATTTAACAAAGGTAACTAACTTCACTGAAAAAACTACAGAGGCATCTTGCTCTTAAATTCTGCAGATAAAATTTTAGCCAGCATTCTCTTGAAACGAATGAATATATATGCTGAAGACATTCTTGAAGAATACCAGCATGGCTACAGTACTGGAAGAAGCACCATTGATCAGATATTCAAAGTAAGGCAAACATTGGAGAAGTACTATGAATTCAACAATGATATGCATAAACTCTTCATGGACCTCCGCCAAGCCACTGACAAAATGAACAGGAAAGAGAAGCTCCAGACACTGAACGGTTACAGTATTCCAGAAAACCTGATGAGATTCCACTGAAATAATCCCAATGTAACATTTAAATTTAGAGTAGAATTAGTAGAGCATCCAAGCATCCAAAACATCTAGGGACAAGACTATGCACTACCAGCAGTCTTTTTCAACTTGAATTTACACAAAGAAAAGAAAAAATTGAAACTGGGTAGAACCATGGTTCAAAAACCCTAACAAGGATTTGCATATGCCGATGACATAGCTCTCATGGCACAAAATGTGGATGAACTTAAGAAAATGTTTAACACCAAGGAAGAAATTGAAAAAATAATGGGTCTCGCTATCTATGAAGAAAAGAAATGATAAATGGGATGATAGATATAAAATACATGAAAACGTCATCTCTACAGAGTAAACATGCGCAGCAAAACATGGAAATGATAACTATGATTTTGAGGGTGTCAAAAAGTTCACCTCTCAGAGTTAGTTGAAAAAAATTAGATAGCTAAAGAGATCAACCAAAGGGTAATGACTGGCAATGAGGGATATTTCACTTATGTATCTACATCTCCATAAATCAACTCTCTTGCCAAGAATGTAAAACAAAATATATAAGACCCTCAGTTACATTTATAGAGCAGAGACGTGAGTCCTTTCCGAGAATGATGAATGAACACTTATAGATTTTAAATGAAAATACTAAAGAGAATTTGAGGATCAGTTGTAGATATGGAAAATCAGAATGAACTGGGAGATAAATTAAATATGAGGAGGTGAAGATATAGTTAGGTTCTCCAAGTCACTGTGGCTGGCATGGCTAAGCCACATTGAAAGAAAGGATGAACACAGGATTTCCAAAAGAGAGCTCAATACCAAGATAGGAGTCAGGAAGAGAGGAAGACCACAGAAATGGTGGCTTTAAGATGCATTGAAGTAGATCTGAGGGCAAGAAGAAGCTTACCATGGTGGCAAATAACAGAGGAAGCCAAGGCCCAACCAGGCCTATGTAGAGCTGTGGATGATGTCTACCTTTAATCAATTTCCGATTTCAGCACTTCAACAACAAAGGAAATACACTACAAAACCCTAGCATTAAGAACTTAAAATATCAGTAACAACCTCTTGAGTAGTTAAGTGGAGGTGGCCAAGACATAGATGAAAGAAGTGCATTGGCTACACAAGAACTACCTATTAGTTTCCTTTTGAAGAGTACCGAATGCCTGCAGGTTTTAGATGTCCGCATAATATCAGACCTGTTGGTAATATCATGCATCCAAGGAAGCTACAAAGATGTTACAGGATTGATACATTCATGAACCATCACAGAAGACAGGTATCCCAAAATTTCACACCACTTTCCACAGTTGTCGCTAGCTGGGTGTAGCATTAGTTTCACATTGAATAGACAAATGAGGACATCGAGAAACAGCCCATTAATTCATGGTTTATTGATTGACACCCAAAACAGCACATTCCAAAATTAAAATCCTTAACCCTCCCTTTAGGTAATTTTAGTGCAAGTCATAATAGCATTAGAAGACTTGACCTAGGTCATTCACATGACATTTACCCATCCTCATTCTTTCTTGTATTACATTGGTGTCTGGTCCTTAGCTTGCATACTGGGGACACCTATAGATGGGCCATTCTGAAAATTACCACATAATTTTCATAAATTACTGAGGTACTTCACGTAATTCACCCTAGCCCCTGAAAATTGCTATAATTTTCAGTAACATTCATCTTCTTCTCAGATATTTTTCAAACTAATATATTCCAAACATATTATTATAAGCCAAGTTTACACAGATTTAATACAATCTTAATTATAAATATAGTCACAGACAACTCATTTCTGGAATAATTGTGGAGCTATGGTTTTTTAACAGTTCCAACTAAAGCTCATACCAAACAAAAGAATGCCGAATTGCATGAGGGCTGCCATATTTGTTTTTAAATTTTCTTTCCTGTTCTATTTATTTCTAGTACCAAGGAGTATAGAGATTCTATACTCCTTGCCTAATACATTAGCATAGCATAAGTAATGGTTTAACCCCTTGCTATAGCTACTGGCATTCCTATCAAATCCTCTAGAAGCTAATAATCTTCTCTCAGGATCTGTCATTCCATGATCACATTTCCAGGAGTCGCAGCAAATCTCTCAGAATGCTTGGTTTTATTTCTCATCATAGCTCAGAGTTACATAACACTCATTCTCTCAAATTATTATATTGTGCACTTGTGAGACCTCTCCTTGAATACTGTTCACCAGTTTGGTCTCCTCATCTGTCCACACTTAATTCCTCTATTGAAAGAATACAGCATAAATTCCTCAGACTGTATTCATCTCGCAAGGGAATACCCTACTCATCCACTAACTACCTTGAAATTCTTTTATCTGCTGGTCTAAACTCACTGTCGTCTAGGCGAAAATACTTTGACATGATCTTCATTTATAAACTAACCAATAACCTAATTGACTGTCCATCTATACTGGAACAGATTAATTTTTACGTGCCCCCTAGAAACCTAAGATCTATTGATACTTTCCAAACCAACTGGCACAGAACATGTTATGGAAAAAATGCCCCAATAGATAGGGCTATGAATCTATGCAACAACTGCAATATAGATATTTTTACCTTTTTCCACAAATTTAAAATATCTGTGTATCAGTGCCTGTGTTATTTAGATATAACTTATTATGGTAATAAATAATCCTAACTATCTATATATATATATATCTACACATGTTCTCTTTTTTCTTCTTCTTCTCTGTATTTATTGTATATATATATATATATTTTTTGTTTTTAACAGATTTTTAATGTCTCTCCTATCCTTTTATATATATATTTTTTTTTTTACATTATTTATGATGACAAGTATTTAAGAAATTAAATTGAAAAATCTGGTCTATTGTATTTTTATGAATGAATTTTTTTTTTGTCTGAAGCGTATATATTATTATATTTTTATATTATTTATGATGACAAGATTTTAAGAAATTACAATGATAAATCTTGACTATTGTATTTTTATGAATGAATTTTTTTTATTTTTGTCTGAAACGTATATATTATCATATTTTTTATATTATTTATGATGACAAATTCTTAAGAAATCAAATTGAAAAATCTTGGCTATTGTATTTTTATGAATTGAATTTGTTTGTCTGAAGCGTATATATTATCATATTTTTTTATATTATTTATGATGACTAGTTTTTAAGAAATTACAATGAAAAACCTTGACTGTTGTAAGGAAGTAAAATGAATAATTCTTGACTTTCCTATTTTTATGAATAAAGTTGTATGTCTGAAGCTTATAGTTACATCCCATGTTAACATATATTTAATAGATCAAAAAATTATCCTTTATATTCTCTCTGGTATGTGAAACTGACCTTTATATTTTACATGATTTAGGTTAATTGATTGTATGTGCAATTCTTTATACAAGTCATTATTTGTTTTATGTACTTTATGTATTTCAAGTGAAATTGGGTTTAATTACCTGTGAATAAAGTTTATTATTATAATTGTATAAAATAAAAAATTACCATAAATTTACAGTAAATTTTGAAAATTACCATAACAGAACATGGCAATGTACCCCAATTGAAAATGCTGTAATTTACCCATCTCTCTACGTGCACCCCTCACTCTTTCCAGTAAACTGTCTTGGTTTCAAAGTTACAGATCAAATACAAAAATAAGACTGTCCATATCCATCATTCTTTCACTCTGCTGAGCAGTGCTCACTTGCATCCAAATTCATTGAGTTATTTTGACTTCTTTCCAAATTTTCCAATTTCATTCTATTGTCATCTTCTGCACTGCTCTTCTTAGATATCAAGCATAGGCTGTTGAACCATTTTGAGATATTAGATTTTTAACTTGATATTTTGATTGACTTGATGTTAGTCCTCAGGTCCACATACTCATCCTAAATACCTTATTTTCCATTAACTCTGGCAATATTTCAATAGATATAAATAGTTACTTGGGATCCTATTTGCTCTCAAATCTTTCAAGTTACACACTAGTATAAATTTATTACTGGCATCCAAAACCGTATCATTTACTTAAGATCCTAGGTATCAAATTCCAGTTGATACATAACTTAAGACTGTCAAAACCCACATTGAAAATACTTATTCTTGGCACAGAAATCCCATTCTAACAGTAAAAAGACAGTGATTCATAGATATGAAAGAAAAGCTGATACTTGATCGTCATATTCTCTTCAAATATTCACTCACACAAATGAACTCCCAAGACTAATCCCTACTTGAGTGACATGTGGAGTCCACATCAAGTTAGCAACTAAAAACCATCAGATGGGATGTTAAACAGTGACCCACAAAGTGCATGTCATAAGGAGTAAGCTAATGCTAATTCCAGGTTTCTCTCCTAATTTCCTATGAATTCTTCCCTTACCACTTGACTCATCTGAGTGCAGAGTTACAAGTGACCTGTCATAGGTTGCCTCCCCAATGACTCTCAAATGTGTACACATCAATATGGTGTGAACTTCAGTTACCACAAAAAATTCAGTTTCAGAAATGTTTGTGAGATCAACACAGTGATTAAGATATGGCAAAAGAAACACACACTACCAAATGCTTTTCAAATAATCTAAAATACATATGAAAGACTCCTGGAAGCCATGTGAATGGGAACACATCGTTCCATAAAGCTCTCACAGAGCATAGTGAAAACAGAAATCATTGCATATGGCTTGCCAAGTTTTAAGTATTTCTGTCCCTCATCCCATGGAAGGAGATGTATCAAGGTGTAAACTGTTTCCTTCACTTAGTTAACTATCCTTATAAATATTTAGCCACACCGAGTAATTTCCCTGGATTAAATAAAAAAATATTAACTTTCTAGACTGGATCGAAATTAACACTAAGCTGTCTTAACTGTCCACTCACTAATGCTGAGAAGCACTCAGAATCATAATCAAATTTTGGTGCAGGATTACTTCATTCTAGCAACATAATGGTAAATTGCTCCTTATTAAACAGTATCGCAGCTATATCTCACATCAACATTCTTTCTTGACGGGACTGTTCCTTCCATTCTACATTTTTTTCTTACAGAATTTCTCAATTTTAAAATGAATCAACCTAACTGCTTAATCAATAGTGTTGAATTGCACAAAGGTTAATGGTTCCACTGATAGTAATGCAGTAACTGCACCTGTCAATAGCCATGTACACCATATGTTGAACCAAGTGTTCTAACCTATATGAACACTTCACAAGTAAATCGTTAGTCTTTTCTCTAATTATATTGTATACTAAATATGCATTGACATAACAGTGCACCAAAAAGAATACTCAACAAGATCGAAAACTGAACCTCCAATCATACTTTAAGACTTGGCTTAGCAAATTATACCAAAAAGATTACTAATAATGTAGTGTTTATGTGCATGTGAAATTATATATGCTATTCTATGGTCAGCTTTTTCATCATTTTAATACCCAGGTGATATTTTTGCCCACATTTTCAGAGTGTAGTAACAGTAATAAGCATATGTGATTTTAAGAGCTGATATTGATGATCCTAATTTTCATGTTACACAAATATTTTTTGGAAAGTTTCAATGTACCATCTCTATAACACTAATAATAAGAAATAAAAGGGATGGTTGAACACCAGCTTACTAGCAGAACCCTTTCCTTTTTTTTCCTGAACTGATCATAATTACATAAGATAATACATAAACACACAATTACAAAATTTTAACTCTCAAATACAGGTAGTCCTAATTATTACAGCCATTCACAACTTTCAACAAATTGACCAGTAATATCATTACCACTTATACAATCTGAAGAATGAGTTCCTACTAGCCCTCCAGCGATCATCAAGTACTCGTGTATGAGCCACTGAGCCCTCTCCTCATTTACCTATCTCCAGCAGCCATGTCCAGCCCCAAGTTCTTCCAGTCATCTTCTAATCATCTCAAATCTAATTGTTCCAATGGTTTACTTCCTCTGTCGCCCTTAAAGCCATACTCCACATCAATGCTTCCAGGTACCATTTCCTAGTATGAGATTGCATTCTGATAATACACAAAAATTATTACCTAATCTTGAATGTCTTCTTACCTTGAGCTACTCTTCCTAAGATTCCTACTATGCTTCTTCTATCTCATGAACTGATCCATTCAAAGCATGAGAAAGAATCCCCTTTCTTGTGGCTACCATTTCCACTTGTGGCTACCATGTGTGGAATTTCGCAATTCATCAAGACCATCGTAAGAGACAGAAAAGCAATCTACTAAGTGGAATATGCTGGATTTGCCCTCATTCACTTCTTTCCTCTTGTAAACTATCTCCAGTTTCTCTGACTTCATCTGAAATGCATTGAAGGGTACTGATATGAGCCACCTTAGACTAATTCCTACATCAATATTTGTCTCCCAGGTCCTTCCATTTGTCAGTGGTGGATTGAATTTAGTAGATTTGAATGATGATTCTAGAGTCACAATTATCAATTCCCAGTGCTTGGATAGTCGCACATATTCTTTCATTCCTGCCGATCAATGGTTTTCTCTATTAATATATAATGTGACAGGTAGTAGTCTGCTAATCTTTTTTCTCAATGGGAGAGGACCTTAACACTAGTCCTAAATCAGAATTGGATATCTACCTGACTTTACCCACTTCTCTTTTTATTATTTATCTAATCATTCATAGTTGCCATTTCCTACACCTGAGTTCGACTGCACCACTCATTGTAGTTTCGTTCTTTATAGCTAATCCCAATAAAATTAAGTAGTACAGTTGACTATGATGATGATAACCCTCAAGGCTTCCTGTAAGATTTTTACGTCAATGATATTTCACATAATGCCACATAAAACTAATTGTAACAAAGGGGTGCCATCAGAGGTAGGCTCTAGTAAAAGAAACGAAAAAAATTTTATGAGAGAATAGATTTTCCTTCCCTTTTCCCCTTAATTCTGGTCAAACAGAGTTTCGGCAATATTTGGTCCCTCTATCTGCACATTACTGCAAGATAGTTTGTATAACAGTTAGCTTCCTCAAGCATATGCAACAATGCAGCTACTGAGGCAGAGCATCACAACTGCAAACCTCCCTCCCTCTCTCTATTTATCCACAGGCACCAAATGTTATTATAAAATTAAATCTGGACGAATTTCAAGTTTTGAAAACTTGACTAGCTGTTAGGAGGCTAGGTAGGGCCTGCCCAAAAAATATTTCCAAAGCCATCCCTGTTGAATCACAAAAATGACTTTGCAATAGCAAAATTTAACTTGTTCAACAGTTTAACAAGGACATATTATTTTATACGCCTTCTATGAGATGATACAAGACGAGGTCATTAAAAAACATACTGGGGTGACTTGAGAGGATAGAAATCACCTAATTCACCCTTGGTTTATTGTCATGGAAGGTGATTAACAACAGAGGTCATTTGCACCATTGACGAAAGGTTGGAGGGTTGGAGCAGAAAGGATGGAGAATGAAAAGAGGTGATAAGAGACCATGCTAAGGCCTAGTCAAAACAAAAAGCACCAGGTTCCAATTACCTCAGACAGACAAGAGTTCTTTACAATTATAAGAGTTCAAGGGTCCAATGAAAAACCTATGATGCAATTTGACCCCTGAATCTTGGTATGCAATTTCTGCAGCCAACACACCAACCTAATCCTAAATTCACCCAAGACCTACTCCATAAAACTGATAAGTAAGCAAGATGTGACAAAATAAAAAATGGAATCGGCTAGTTAATACCCTTTTTCTTGATAGCTTGGCTTTAGAAAACGGAAACTTTCAAAAACAAAACTAAACTTTCACTCGAGGCTTTTCAAGCATTTATCTGTTATGCACAAACTAGCCTATTCCTGAAGGAGAAATTGAGGCTAGCTTGCAAATGCAAGGTACCTTTGCATGGTAACCCTTTGACACGTAAAATGCAATATTTTACAAATAAATATTACGTGTTTAATTTGTATTTATTATTGAATCACTAATTACATACAAATTAATCCATCTGAGGCACTTATTTGTTAAAATAATTTTCAACATATAGTTAGTAACTTTCTCCAACAAAGAATTTAAAATTGATTTCTTCTTCAAACCTAAAAGAAAAAAGAAAAGATTTACTATGTTGCAAGTAACAAACACACAGGTATTGAAAGCATTCAGTACTTACTTTTATCCAGCTCATCGCAATCATGCTTTTACTTAAGTGTATACAGTACAACAATGAGAGAAGATTAAAAAAATACCTTTCCTTTACCCTAAATCTCAAACTTGCAGATTATTTGTGATGTAACTTACAGACACTCCATGAAATCCAACTCGAGGATAATTTGAGAATGATGAGCCTGTGAAAGGGAACACATCTTTAGTAATCAATGAAAGAGCCAGTGGAAATAAATGGGGTTTAAAGGATGAAGGGCAAAAGGTTTTCAATTGGAAAGAAATTAAGTCAAATTCAAAGTAGAGACAAAAGAGGCATTGAAATTCAAGTAACAACTGCTTTTGATCCAATTTTAAAGGTTCTGATTCCAGCTCTGATTCAAGACTGATCTGGTTCAAATGCTAACTACTTCAACCCTGATCGTCACGAGTATATCATGTGGTTGAAACACACAAGGCTGAGAATTATTAGGAGTCAAAAGTGGAGAGGCAGCAATGAACACCTGCTACGCAATAAGTATTCCACACTTCATTGTACACAAGTTAAGTTTATACCCAAGAAATACAGCAATCCATGATCAGAGAAATGATTGAATTGCTATTAAAGTCACACCAAATTTCAGATCTATTCCTTCCCGCCAGTTGCACAAATACCTTTGAACATCTAGTTACTGAAATCTCTGTAGTGCTGAAATCAGCCCAACAGCATCTCAACCTTGGAGATTTAGAATATGGCAACAATTTTCTCTGATGGTTGTTAAGATTCCTGGAAGGAGAATGACACCATGAGAATGAGATACAATGTTGGTATCCTTAAAATACCTGATAAAGAAACAATTGTCTCCTAAACAAGAGCCTATTGTATTTAATATATGTTGAACTTTAAATAATAACAATTAGTCTGACTTGCAGATTGAAATTTTTGATTTTACATAGGTTTCTAGTATAAAACCTAATGTTAAAAATTGGAAAGAGTGACAGAAGGCAAGAAAAACAAACAGTGCAAGAAGAAAACAACTAATTTATAAGGAATTGAAAAACATTGACACACTTATAAGTCGACATTTTATTACTCTTGCGAATTGACACTAACAAAAAAAACTCCAACAGCCTTAATCTTTGGCCACATTTTTACATACATTTAAACATTTTTTTTATATTACATAGAAACAATATTTTGTACGATAAAAATGTTCACTAATGGGTCCAACTTATAAAAAGATGGAAGTTTCTCGACATACAAATCATCAGTCCTTTGAAAATTTCACTGGCAAGGAAATAATTAACCAATATTTGATTTAAAATCATAATTTGTCAACTAATAGCATACATCTGATGCATAATGGCATATTTCCTTGTCCATACTTTACAGATGCTGATGTTTTCATTTATATTACTTCTGAAGGCCAAAAAAAGCCTAATTCTAAGTTTTCTACAAAAAATAGTGGATTTCCTTGTGAGATGCACAAACTATTAGCTAATTATTTATCATAAATGATTATTAAGAATATTTATATCCACAAATATGGAGCATCATCACTCTCCATCACAACCTGCTGTGTTCTTGACGCGGAGGCAGTAGTTACCTCGCTCTCCCACTCTGCCTGATAAACCATCATAACTTGTTCCTCCCATCCACATTTGCATAGCAGGGTAAAAACAATGGCTAACTGCATCAAATCCCAAAATCTCAGGCAGAGTGTGTCTGTGGGCTTTAGTATTGATTCCTTAGAGGAGATCTAGGCCATAGCTGTGGATGGAACAATGTTTTACACAAATTATATCTTCTCCTGAATGAAAGGATGGGTGAGGGCCTGGTTGATAGAAGCACGTTTGGAGGAATCCAACATCAGGATGCGCTCGAGCAAATCCTTCAGTTGGCTCACTTTACGAAGCTGCTCTTCAGGGAGCAAGCTCTGATGACCAACCAACTCGGCTTGTAAATCCCTGGATGTGTTGATGGCAGACATCACCACAATTTTTTCCTAGAAACAAAGAGATTAAGATGAAGCCCAATAGGAAGATACATTTATGCCCAAAAATGCCTCACCACATTATGTTTAAATAATGAACATTACTAAAGCACAATAACATATATACTGTATTTTCTTGCTTATAAGATGCATATTTCCTCCAAAAAATCCTAGGAAAATAACACACAATTATCCTGCATGAGTCAATGCCATTATTCTTCATAACTAATTAAAATGAAAACACAAAATATCATTCTACAATTGTAAGCAGTTACTACTTATAGCAAACGTACTTTCCAATTTTTTTTCGTGAATTAAAAAAAATCTAAGTTGTATGATTCTTATAATTAAAGATAAGAAAGCATTATGATGTCCATATCACTCAATACAGACCCATACATTTACATTTTTTATTGAAGATCACATCTCAGTTTCCCAATCAAAATATCAAAGGGTAAAAGAGGGGTTATTTTTTGCCAAAATTGGGGGGGGGGGGGTCTTCATTCCTGGAAAGCTACTACAAACTGAAAATACAAAAATAAACAGACTCCAACATTTTGAGAATATGGAGAAAGTAACCAATCTGACATCAACCTACACAGTGATTCCACAGTTTTTATCCCCTCACCCATCTGAATTTCAACAGTTTTTATCACAATGCCAAGGCTTGCATCAACAATTGGAGCCTACAAAACTTCTTTCTTCTATGTAATTTATCTTAGGTTGTTTCACTGCAATGTGATTATGAGATGTTACAAATGTAATCCATAGGCTAATTCCATAAAAGACAGAGCAGTTAAAAAAATCATACTTGAAAAGTTTTCAGAATAAGAAAATACAAGATCACATACTTTGCAGCTTGGTTAACTACCAACAATCTCATAACCATTATAATGATTAAACAAAAGGCTACGTTCTATAATGTTTACATATAATAATGGTATGCAACATCAAACACATGAATGACACATTAAAAACCACCCGAGAATCTAGTCTGTTGTCATACCTCACAGTTGAATAAAAATAAAAGAAAAGCAACAAGAAATTAGATTCTCTCAACTGTTAAATCTGGCAATACCAAAAATTAACACACCAAGGTGTATATTCATCACTGACATACATATAATTCAAATTATATTTTACATGCTTCAACTAAACTACCATCAGCTACTTTTAACAAACTCTATAAACTATCTTTGGTACACCACATACAGGTATACTTTGCTATACCCCGTTAACTGATTCCATGGGAACCAATACCTTCCACGTACTTAATCAGGCACCCCTAAAATCCACCAAGATATTCACTATTTTACCTATTTTGAATATACAATTATGTGCAATAGCATTTACAAGCCAAGTTTACTTTTGAATTATTCAAAATTAGCATAATTTGCATGATCCAGTATGCAATATGATTTTCTATTCACTATAATGCAAACATTTCTATTCACTATAGTGCACCGCTCACTTCACAACACAGCAGCAAGGTTGTTTTGTCTTATTTGATTCTGACCCCAGACTAATCAGCGCCCTTCACTAAAATTTGGGAATTTTCTTAATGAACATTAGACTACTAAAGTACTTCATACAAAGTAATCGCAGCTGCAATATTTTTCTGTGCTCATTTTCAGCAGAGGCGTCTAACATGGATACAATTATGTTTTTATAAAATTTATGGCAAAAGCGCAAATTTTAAAATTAGTACTCAAACAAATTTGATAACCACACAAAAAATAAGGCCCTTACTGTTGCATACAGAAAGAATGCCTCCTACAAGCAGTTTGCCAAATGTTACTTCTGAGCACGTAGCTCCATTGAGTGCTATTAGTTTACGCTGATATATTTCAGGCCATGCTAAAGAAGAGAAAGCTCCTGTAGTGTCATCACTTCTGCCGATGATGGCTCAAAAGAGAGAGATAGAGCATCAAATCAGTAGGGTCGCCTAGAGCCTCCTTTCCTCAACAGCCATTTGGACAGGCGTAAAAACCTCATTTGTATTTCCACTACATTGGTGGCAAGTGTTTTATGGCATTAGTATTTTTGTCCTAACACCTTAATCTCAGTGCATCTTGACATATTTTTTCCATTAACTAGCCCAAAAAACCAACATATCTTCAAAACAGAAGTAACTTGAAATGACATTAAGTCAAGGTACATATGCGGCTCATTAAAGAGTAAATGAGAAATATATCAAAATGGTTTCTTACCCTTTCAGTGACTTTGTCAACTTCATGGTATAAGAAATTGCAATTGCTGTCAAAATGTTGATCCTTGAAAGCCCCTTTTCTTATAATTTTATTGGGCATTTTCCCCTTCAAATCCATGAAAAACTTCAACATCTAGGAAGTAAAATTTGAGATTAGCACAATACAGAAAAAGAGTATTCAAACAGACCAACAAGCTTCTTAACGGAATATTACCTGGTTATTAGTCTTTCCAGCAAACATAATTTTCCCAGTGTAAAGTTCATAGATTGTGCAGCCTGCAGACCACATGTCTATTCCAAAATCATATGGAATGCCTAAAACTGGATAAATAATTCATGTATTAGTGTTCCAAGCTAAGTCTTCAAATAGTAGAGGACTGATTAAAAACTTACTTATTTCAGGTGCACGGTAAAATCTGCTGACTAAATATGGAGTAATTTCATTTTCAGCAACATGAGATGCAGAACCAAAGTCACACAACTTTAAGACTAACTTGCTTTCATTAACCTGAAATTTTAAATCATGGAAAAAATTAATTATCTTAGACTGGTTAAAAATGACTTGAACAGTAAAATCTTACAAAAAGAACATTGGCATATGCAAGAAAAATCCTGGCTAGAGGGATCACAGCCAATCCAAACAAGATTTTGTTAAATAGCGATGATGAAGGTAATGGATATTTTCTAAAATAATCTTCGACTGGTAAAAAATGGCTTGAACAGTAAAAACTTACAAAAAGAACATTGGCATATGCAAGAAAAATCCTGGCTTGAGGGATCACAGCCAATCCAAACAAGATTTTGTTAAATAGTGATGATGAAGGTAATGGATATTTTCTAAAATAATCTCATCAGAGACTACTTCACAACTAGGAGAAAGTGAAATCAGCATTAATTAAAATTTCCTTCATACAATCATTCCGGATGATGTACCATCAAAATAGATGATAAAATAGGTATAATATCAATTGAGAAAAGATATAATGAAAGATGGGAGACTTCAAGGTGGCAGTAGGACAGCATCTGTCAACAGTCCCATTTCATTTACATTTCTTCACTTATAACTCGAGTCAATAAATAGTAGAACACAACTGACTCTTGATAAAAAAAGTACATATTCAGAAGCTTGTCACGTTTCAAATGGGCACTGAAATATGTTTTGCCTTAACTATCACAATTTTGGCTTTGAGTGTAGCTTCTGATGGCAGAATACATAACTGGTCACACAGAAAATATGCCAATTACATCAAGGAAAGCAGTACTTCACCATTTGGTAATTTGCATAGCTTAAACAGGAGAGACAAAATATGAGGTCAGAGCTTAGTAAAGAAGACATTTAAGGATCATTAGCACTGAATGAAGCTAAAATTAACAGAAAACAGCAATCTTATGAAGCAATAAATAAATCATAGAGCATACACACAGAGGACATGTCGAGTAATATACTTGCCCCCTAATCACCATAATTACAAAGGCAGCACAGAAGTTTCTAGTACTGAGTGCATAATACCTCAGTGCTGCAATTTTAATTACCATGATTTGGGATCCTTTATATCACCCTAGAAGGTCTCTAGTGCTCTGTTAACTACTTGAGAGTTAAAGGAAATAATTGCAGACATCATGGGCGCAAAACGAAACTTAGAAGTAATCCTCACAAAGCTAGAGAGTGATAAGTAAAAACAATTTTTTATTAAAAATTATAAGACACAAAATAATTCAGTGTTTGAGGCAGATATTTCATAATTCCTGAAGTCATTCCTCCATTTATTATGGCGTGATTATACAGTAAGCATGTGATACAGAGCAACAGAAAAGTTTCCTGGAAAAACTAATGACAGAGAAAGTAAAACAAAATGAAAATATTGAGTGTCAATGACTGCTGAATGATTTCAGAGATAGAATAAACCATACCATTTTAGACTATTTTTAAGACACACAGGTATAGAAGGAGAAAATACAAAGAACAAAGCATATGGTACACAAGGATAAGTGGGCACATTTTTCAGAGCTTATAAGATCAAGTAAACAGGGAAATGGGGCATGACAAAAATTCATGCTCACTTTACAACATCAATAGGATCCTTCTGGTTTCTTTGCAAAAAGACCTTGCCTCAAGGCTTAAAAATGCCATTGCATCATTTTGTGACTATCCCTTTACAGCCATTTTGTTCCTAAAATGTAGAAATACAGCAAAGGAATTTCTAACTAATTCTCACAAGTCAACCGGTGCATTGAAAATGTTTCCATCCAAATGCAAAAATTCTGTGTTAGCCACTGAACATAACCTCAATAATCCTACCAATGGATAGCTGAACAATACAAATTGTCTTCAACTAATATTCACTGAATATGTATGGATGTGTACCTGAGAGTGAAAATAACCTTGATTTCTAGAAATCATATAATCTTTAACGAGACTCATTAAGGTTTTACCACAGCAGAGAAAAAAATTTCCCATGATGGCAGATGTCTTCAAAGGTTTTAACATAGAGGAAGCATATTATGACAAAATCTATAAGACCATTTAAATTATAGAGATGTAGCAGGTAGCCAATCATCCAGATATGAAAGAGTTTTACACAATGCTAAGATATCAAATGAAGATTTGAAAATCTAAGAAATACCATAGGTACCACATACCATAAGTACTGAGGGTAACAGTGAAACAACGAAAGCACCAAGTATCATCATGAAAAATTGTAAACAGCCCTCAAATAGGAATAACCTACAATGGCTAAGTTTATAAAGATGGGCCTAGTCTCAATATATTACAGAAAGAGAGTCATGGGGTTAATGAAATTCTCGCCCTTAATTCGTAAGTCTTTCATAAAAGAAGAAAAAGCCTACTGTGCAATTCCCTCTAGATATGATAATGAAGAAGCCCCTAAGGTCCTTCCTACCCTTTCCTTCAGTCTCTTCAAAAAAACCCTTTAAGCCGCAGACCATGAAGACAAATCCAACCAAACTCTTCCTTCAACTAGCAGTCATATTCTTCCTTCCTTGGAGGGACTAGTGTATGATTCATTTAGAATTAAAGAAATAAATTCATAACTGATCCAATCATCTTCATGCCTTAGTAACTTCAAATATAAGTGGCCACTCTTCTAAAACAATGAGTAATGTAGCATAGAATACTTCTAAAACGAAATTACTAAAATTGTATTCTTGACAACCTTAGAACTAAGTATAGAAGAATTTACATAAAGCAATCCTGAGAGGAAGATGACAGTTCTAAATAATAAATCAACCCAAAAGCTTCACTTACCAAAATATTGTCAGGCTTGATATCTGCATGCAAAATGTTGGCTTTCTTCAAGAGTTTTAAAGCCAAAAATAGTTGTTGACTATATGACCTTACTGCTTTCACGTGCAACCCAACATCTTTGCCATATTTTTTTAAAACCTGTAAGAGAGATGTGCTATTTTATTCCAAGTCACTAAAGTTTACTTTTCTGGGATAAATACTCGGTGCCAAGTAACATGGGAGCCTAAAAAACACTTGGGATGATAATTAAAAAAAAAATGAAACAATGTCATATGATGCCCACAAAGATAAAATTGCTTTGAAGCTGCCTGAATTTGTTTGTAAGATGTTAATCTCACTAATATTAGCAAATCAAATTAATATCAAGTACATACAGTTTGACTGTGTTAATGCATTGCATAAAAGTGCAACTTATCAACTGCAGGTACAGAAAACACTATGCATGTTCCTGAACTGATAAATACATCCTTTACCTTAAATTTACACACAAAGAACTGATTGATGGATAGTTAATTCATATAATAATAAAAAACTGAATTGCAGTTCCTCAAAAAGATACTTGAAATGTGATACATGTAATGTTATAATTACCATGAGACATATCACTGACAAGAGAAAGATTAAGTAGAACTCACCTCTCGAAGATTCATACTTAGCGGTTCAAAAACTAGGCACAAATGTTGTTTATGAAAAAAATGTCGGAACAGCCTCAGACAATGAAATCTATCATCAGGATCAGCATCATTTAAGCGCTTAAGTATTTCCAGCTCCTTCAATCCAGTTTTATGCCTGAAATGATGCATGTAAAGTTAATTAACATCCAGGTGTTTGTAAACCTATAAATACATCAACAAATATTCATACATTAAAATTGCAAACATTAAAGTGAATTTCCAAAACAACCTACTGAAAGAATGTAGCATACGACTCAATGACAAGAGATATGTTAAGGTTATAACCTAAGGCAAGCAATGTTCTCTCTACCTATGTGGCAAGGGAGCATAAAATTCAAAACAAAACCTCGTCTTATAGAGTCAAAAATACTTAGAGCCATCAATGAACTTTTTAATGATAACATTTGGAATATGGCCTCATGATTCACTGACAACCAATTGAAATAAACATTAACATTTATCAATCACTTAAATTGATTAGCAAGCATCCCAAGCTTGCATACACTCCAAGTAAAGCAAAAGCTTTCAATTAACTGCATTGCCACATAGCCAGAATCCACCAGACTTGAGAGAACTTTGATAAGCATGTTCATATACAATAATTAACAATATCTTTCACTGCATTTAAACAAATAAACATCAGCTTAGCAAAAAACTAAATAAGATGTTCATTATTTGATGTAAAAGAAGCCTATATTAATTATTCACCAACACTTCAAGAGCCATTTCATAGTAAACCACTGCATAAAACTATCCTAACAACAACAAATGGAGTTCAAATATCTTTTTATGCCGTAAAGACATTAGAAAGAATAAACATAAATAATAAACATCATGCGAAGAAAACTTTCCTGCTTAAAAACATGTATGCAGATGCACTGTAAGATACAAAGTAAGCACTTTAACATTCCTATCTTAACCAATGTTAAACAATTCACATGAGAGGGAAATCCTTCACTAAAATAATTCCGAAATGACGAGTTACCACCTACAACAAGTTTCATCAACATAGGCGAAAGACACCACTTATTCTATGAAGTAAAAATAAGTGACAATTGATAAGAAGTTATGCAACTTTTGATTGTCAATGTAAGATTTAGAAAATTTTCCATCTCAAAACAGCAGAGCATTATCATCATTTCGAAGCTATCTCACTAAGCTGCTCACAATGGATGGTGCATGACTAAGCAACTTTAAGATCTTTTGGGATTAAACGCAGCAAAACAATGGGACCTGCAGTAACACTAGATTGAGATGAGTACATAGTTAATAGTATATATTTCAACCAATGATATTAAATTTTCAGGCTTTTTAGACAACACTTAGTTAGTCCTCACATACTGTCACATTTTCTCTACATTCTTGTTTGAACAAACAAAAGTAAAGACTTTTGCATCAAAACTTGTTGTAGGTACACACTGAATACTAATCTCTTTCCTGCACTTCAAGGGCATCTACATGCCTATCACAAAAACACATATCATATAAAATTAAGCTAAATTAAGGGATTTAAATTGTTCAGTAAATTACCCTTTCGCTATATTCAACTACCATATATATACTTCCACTACAGTTGTAACCCATTTAAAAAACCCAAAACTTTACAACCAAAGTTCAATGAAAAATAAACTTAAATTTAATTATTTTCCTCGCCAATTGCAGAACATAAAAATAAATGGCTTTTAATACATAATGTAATTGCAAACAGTTTTTGATTATCAAATATAAAACACCAAACTCAGATATCTTGACTTTTTGCAAGGAAATTAAGCACGAGGAATCCTCTGGAATAGCCAAACATTTATGTGACGATAACCATTGGTGTAATTTTGAACCTTGGATTTTACATTGTATTGACAAGGGGCGTAAAATAGACTTCTTAGAACAGTTTGAAATTGTGAATTGCCCCACTAAACTTTGTAATGACCATATGTTCCCCTCCCAGTCACCTTTACTTTATGTCACACTACCATCCCTCCACGACCCTCAACCTTAATTTCCTCATGCTTTTAAAACCTTTTGGGAAACCTTTCCCCCCCCCCCCCTTATGTTGCAATCCCAAGGCCATCGGATTCCTATATAAGTGTAAGCCACCCAACCATTTGTACCTGAAGATGGCATGACATGCTGAAACCCGGGCTGTTTCCTTACAATAAAGTGTGGAATAACAACCAAGTGTTTTTTATTATCAAAATGAAGGAGTTCCACAGAGTAACGCCGGAGACAGTGTCTTATATTGGGTTTTCAAACACATAAGACACCAGACTGCCCAATCTGCTGCCCTTGGGGCCCAGAGGTCTTCCTTATAGTCCCAATTTCCTTAAAAAAGCTTTACTGATCCCATTTGTGAAAATTTCACTAAAATCAGTTCACTTGTTCAATACTTATGAAGCTTTTAAGAAGGCATTCTTTTGGAACCTTAGGCCCTCTGGGGCCCCAGCATGACTTACGACCCCATGATTGTTGTACATTCAGTATAGGTATATTTTACTTATTTCTAATACAGGAATGAATTATCTTTTAGGGCCAATTTTTGGCGATGAAAGGGCCCACTTGAGGGCCTTCTAAGGCCCCAAGTCCCCTGTTCTATAGCATATGCATGAACCAGATATATCAAGTATCTTCCTGCCAAATTTTGTTTCAATCGATTCAGTGGTTTAGGAGTGATGGAGTAACAGACAGACACCACTAGATTTTAACATATTAGTAAGATTGCAAGGGATTCTGTGAAGTGTTCTCTGTAAGTCCTCGGTATACTGATTAGTTGACTTTTGTCAAAGGAAAAGGCTCTTCAGTCAGCTGCAAGATTAGCCTACCTATTGATGACTTCACGGCATAAAATGACTGAATAGATAGTTTCAAAATTCAATGAAATATATATAAAACAGCATATGTGGTGAATCTGAAGGTGTAGATCGTGATACAGTTTCTCACTGAAAGTGCCCAACTTCACATAATTCGTTTGATGGCTATACTCATAAAGACATTTTTACTGCCGATAAGATGGGTGTTTTTTATTATCTACTGCCACACAAGACCCAAGACTTTCAAGGGGAACCTTGCCATTGGGACAAACTTAGCAAAGCTCACATCCCTGGTTTAGCAGGAGCCAATGCTTATGGCAGTGAGACACTGAGGCTCTTTGTTTTAGGAAAATCTAGAAACCCACATTTTAAAAAATAGTACCATGCCTACAACCGATGCATTCAACACAAAGGAATAGATGAAATCTAGTATTTATGAAGGTCAAATGCATGGCTTTGACAAAAAGAATGGGACCAAAACGGAAAAATCCTTTGGCTAATGGATCAGAGACCTACATCCCCTGTTAATTTAAAATTAAGAAAAATAAATAATTCTTTTTCTGCACCAATTTACCAGCCAACCACAACAACTAGATTAACGTGTAATACACTCCAATGAAATACAATTATGAAACATTTTGGGCTGATTTTGCTTCATTTGCCTGAAAATCAACTTTATCGATTTACGCTTTTTTCCTTTGTCTCCCTCAAAGTGTAAATGAGGGGTTTCACTGTATTACTATATACTACTCCTCACTTAGATACTTAGCCTATTTCTATCATGGCTCAATGCCTAGTTACGCACGCAGTTCTTCAAGGCAATTGTGATGTAGAGAAGATGGTGTGAGATCAAAGAGTGATGCCTAGTTACCGATGCATGTGTAAGAAGAGGTGTAATGTAATGAGAGTTGAAAAATTCCTAGTCCATGTTCTCATTCCATTGTTTGAATATGCAATGAAATATTGTTGCTGAGATACATATGTTCAGTTTCATGGCAAGTACAGAGGTGAAGAGTGGCATTAGGCATATACATCCAAGAAAATCTGATGAGTAGAAAATGAAATATATCAAATGTTGCATTTAAATATTGGCTGAATGTTTAAATCAGGATTCCAGCATATTTTGGGTCTGTAATCTATTGTGTACCACAGCAAGCCCTAGCGTTCACATAATTAAAACAAACCCTCACCTAGTTACAAGCTGGTTTACATTACTACATAATTCACCTTATAAATGGTCCTAAGGAGCAGATTAACATCAGAAAATGGGGGTCACTCTATTTTGAAAAATATACAAGTAACAAATCAACACATTTTTTCCACAACTAGAGTTCCAGTAAAAAATTCCTGAAACTTTTAGTAAATCATCCACCATGCAAAAGTAATGTTGTCAACTGCAGTAGTTTCAAGTATAGCACCCAAATTTAAAGGTAATAGCTTACATAAAAAGAACGTATTGAAATCATAAGGATTCATTTATAACTTTTCACACAATATTATTATATATTAAGTTAGTTAATAAATCAGTAGTTATATTAACAAAAAATCAAGACAACAAAACACTTTAAATTCCATTAAGCTTATTTCATAAATGTATTAGCTAATGGGCTTCTCAACCTGCATTGGCCTGCACAGAGAAGGGGAAATAAATCTATGCACAAGAGAATATCTAGTAATATTTAATTCTTCCTAATACACACACTACGTCTGTGGCCGCATGATTTAAGACATCTCATCATACAAATCAAAACAGAGACATAAAAATAATGCGAATTCCTCAATACAGGTGAGCCACTACTTATGAATGTTCTATCAGGAAAATCATCAGTAAGCACATGGTACTATCTGAAAATGACTAGTTCTGCTTTTTGGTGAAAATCCTAAGGCTTAAAATACACATTTTATAATAAGAAATTTAATGAAACTAAAAGCTTCTACTTCAGTCACTGGTGATTTAACATCCAACGATGATAATTAGTATTATTCAGTTGTTCACTGATGGAGCATGGCAATACACTTAACGACACAAGACATCATTTTTAACAATAAATTACTGAGTGCCCCTATATTTTGCCTTTTTCATAAAAAAGAAATTATTGCATAATTTGCCAAAGAAATCATTTAAATCATACAGTTCTTGATTCATCCATTTAACACAATAGCACACATTAAAAAACAAGTATCTCAACATTATTATTCAAGTTCATGAGTAAGATTGTGATTTCTGGATGAAACTCAAATTGAAAACATCAACTGCTCCACTTAAAATACTGTTGAGCAAGACACCTTGTTATCAAGTAACATCAACCTGGAATAAACATGTATCCAGCTTCACTTAGGTCCTCACAATGATGCATTAAAGATATTCTAATGCATTGTGCATATCTGAATATGCAAAAAATAGCAGGATTTCTACCCATTTTTCACAACAATATAGTAAGCTATACGTATTCTGCATCACAGACAGTACAAACAGTTGAAATTCCCACTCTCCTCCACTTGAATGATGTCAACGTGAAATATGACAGAAAGTAGAGTGAATCCCCCTTGCAAGATGAGACAACAGCTTTAGACCCTAAGTGTGTCCTCCGAAGCAAATTTGTATGGTTAGGGAACAAAAGGGAAAAGGACGACACTGGAGATTCTGATATGGAAGGTATGTGTTTGACTAAGTAATTTTTTACATGAAAACCACTAAAACGTCCTCCGAATCAAGTGCGAAGATGGCATTATGTTATGTTCCAGACGAGAGCTCAGGCACACCATTATATTCAGCAGTAATAATTGTCCTGTAACCTTCCAACTACTTTTGTAACTGAATCACAAAGGAAAATTATATGCATTCTCACTTATTCCTATGGTCTAGAGGAATTGTAAGTATTCTCACTAATATCATTTAAGTTCACAAATCATGCTAGTATTATGTACCTCTTCAAACCATATCAGCCAAAAGCTATCTTGCTGACAGAGGAAAAGTTAAAGTGACAAAGAAATTTAAATAGCCAATAAGAACTAAGAACCTTCCTACTAAGAGGCTTGAGTTGCCATAGTCAATGGCAGGGTTTGAAGATAAGGTCATGAATAACAGCGGTACAAAAAAATGGATTTGAAATATTAAAATAATTTCCATAAACTAAAAATTTCTGTTAATTGACACTACCTTAACCACCAATATGAAGCAAGAATAAGCTAACCCCAATGATAATAATTGAGAAAAAAAAAGATTAGAATCTCAAAAACTTTTGCTTCACACTAGGCCTTGCCTAATGAAATAGTACCAAGGTGTGCTGTCTTCCATGTGGAAAAACACGATCTTAAATCTTCCACGTCCATTGCTCACTCTCTCCAATGGAGTCCCTTGTATTTGCTTTCCCTTGAATGATAAGGGGCAGTCCGTCCTTCCCCTCAAATGGTTACTCAGCACCTCCCTACCCAAATACCAGGTGGCTTCCTGAGTGCCTTCACCTGCTTGCCTGTTTTGTCACTGTTAGTCAGTGCATTTTATTATTCTTATTTTACTAGTAACTGATTAACAACTCTACGAATCACTAATTTATAAGTTGAAATTTAATATAAAAATTTTGTAGTATTTTGCCAACATAAATATTACATGAAAAATTTATAATTGTAACTGATTAACAACTCTACAAATTGCTAATTTATAAGATGAAATTAAATATATAAATTTTTTAATATTTTGCCAGCATAAATATTACATGAAAAACAACACATATAGCCAATTTGAACCATTATTAGGTATTATTTATAAATATTTTAAATTTCAAGAACTATGAAAAATTTTACCACCCCTTAGCAAGAAAATGCAAGCTATTTTCTGATCCCTACAATCCCAAGTCTACAGAGAGTAAAACCATTTATGGTGCAGTCGTATTTTGCCGGTTCGGACATAAAATTTAAATTTGGAGATTTCGTTTTAGACCATTTTTTTCTTTAATCAAAAAGTAGTACTGGACTAGTTTCTTTCATGCAATGAAAAACATTAGTTTGAAAAGCCATCAACTGAGGTGATAGCAACAGTGCCCATTCCACTAAAATTATCAATTTTCACCAATGCTGAAATAATGATGAAAGCTGTCAAATATATAAAAATATCTTCCTTTCAACATCCAAATTCAGAGATTATTATACAGATAAAAATAATAAAAACCTCAAAGAATGCCAATTACTAACATTCATACGTAGCTGCTCACTTGTACTCTTCTCTTAGCACAATTTAACATAAACATGCTATAATAATGTCACAGTTCTCTTCAATGAGATCAGCTCAAATTAAATTAAACCCTGCAATCAAAAAAAGTGCAAACCAGGGAGTTTAAACTCACGCATTTGGTCGCTTGGCAGGAGAGGAGTGCTCTCCAGCAGAGGATTAATGGGGACAGTTTCAAAGCTGAAACACAGAAAGAGGTGACAGTATCAATTTCAATTGCAAACAATCATTGGAATTCAAGTTTAAGAGATAAAATTAACAAACAACTGTAACTGATAACAAGCCTCTACTTATGCATTCAATTTCAGACCTAAAGTTTGGTTGATATGTGCACTATTTTAAAATCCATATCCATAGAGATAATTTATATGCATACAAGAAAATTTGCCTTAATGTGCATTAAATTCAAATCTTATTGTCCATTCTCCAGCCATTAAAAGAAGTATTTGTTATGATCATAATAATGCAGGCCAATGCAGGACTCACCCATTTCACAGTTTAGTCCTCTTGTAAGGTTGCCGAGTACTTTAAGCAGATTAAACTCCAAAGGAAATTCACTACTAGCAAAAATATGAAAAGGCAGTTACTGACTAGTAAAATAAAATTGGTAATGATAGTAGAAAGGTGTTAAGTTATCAATAATAATCACTAAGGGGACCCAAAATATTAAAACAATGACTTTCAAGGGTATAAAATTAGCAGACATTAGAAAGAGAATTGAGAAAAGCCATTATAATTATACAACACTGGTCTCCCAGCAGAACATTTAGAGAAATAACCAAGCTTCCCAGCAGCTTTCAAGTTTCATCGACCAAAAATTATTAAATATATAAAATTGATATTTCTTTGAAGCTGAAAAACGTAATGTAGCACGCTTATTTTTGGAATTTAACAGAAATAAAGAGTTGTATTATTTGAGGATTATGCTAACTAATATCTCAAGTGAGGTCAATCCAACACTAGTAATTACTTTTGAAATGACTATTAATTGTAATTGAGCACTTATTGAAATGGATTCATAACTTTTCAAACTTTCCAATGATAGATCTCACCGATCCATAAAATAATTGACTCTTGAACAGATAGAAAATTGCAGATATGTACTTTGAAAATAAATAACAACTGCTGGAGTAGAACTATATCAATTCTAACAAACTACATTTAAAAAATATTCAATAGCTCAAATAGTGTCTGCAGTATCCAAGCATTGAACCTGTCTAAAATATTTTCAAAAATATCACAAAATTTAACAATAGCTATACGTTAAATTTAACTAAAGAAGCCTCATTACAAATATAACAGACAAATTGTTTATGAGTGATGGGTACAAAGTGACAGCAGCTGTATTTTAAATGATGGCATCAATATAAAAACCACAATGGTGTGCCACTTAAAATATTCAATAACAAGCGTGCATAAATTTTTGAAGAAACAAATTAAAATGGCTATGGCAGCAGGTAGTCATACAGAATCCGTCATTTACACATGGAAAACGAGATCAACATTGAAAGATGTCTAACTTCCACATCTCCTCAGATACTAACCTATTTTGAACATCCTTCTGCTCAAGTATAGCCTACTCTTACATTGTAATTACTGGATGTACCATCACTTTCAAAAGTCGGTCCACACGGTGAGCGTGACCATCTCCGTGTTCTGCTGAAATGGAGTTTCACGTACTGCATATGTGTTCCATGACTTTTGGGGGCCAATTTCACTGCTACAACTAGCACAGCTTGACCTTATTTTGTATACGCTAAGAGACCCTCGCGTGACCTTCTCCCTTCCACAACAAATAGCCAGTATTCATTTTGCAGTGAAAATCAATGGGAATGAGTCAAGATTTCATAAGGTCATAAAAGTGTGCTACTTAATTTGGGATAGTTATTTTCAGGATTTACCTATGGGAAAAGAAACCTTTAATAAAATTTCATCAGAGGACAACTTTAATATTTTGTTATATCACCATTATTTTCAATTACAGATCGTAATCGTGATTTCACTGACCCAACCAAATGCTCTACTACACAGGGACGTCAGCTTAAAGAATTCCAAACATCCCGTACGTGGGCTTCTCAAGCTTCCTCGGTTCTTTCTCTGTCGTAATGCCACTCATTCACCATGATACCCCACACATTCTCAATAGGGGATAGGTCCGGGAAGTTAGCTGGCCAGGGTAAAACGCAAAGTCGAGAATTATCCCCAAAAAACTGCTTTGTGATGTTCGCTTTGTGGATCGGACAGTTGTCCTGGACAAAAACCACCTCCTCACTCTCGGGTACGATTTCATCTAGGTAAGGCAGCAAATGAGCCCTTAATATTTGAACATAGTCCACAGAATTCATTTTTGCTGGGGTTTTCACTAACGGTCCTGGTCCTGCTGAAGAAATTGCCCCCCAGAAACTCAGGCTGATGCGACCAGGATTTTGAGTTCTAATTAAATGCTCTGGGCTATATCTATAAAAGAAATTATCAAAGTGTAACTTCTTCGTAAAATTTGGCACTCAACAAATAACATCACACACAAAGTCACAATCACTATTACCTTGTATTTCTTGGATGCCAAAGTTCAACCTTCCCATCTTGGTTGCTTTGCAATGTTTTTTCGTCCGAAAATATAACTAGGTCCCAATAGGATTGGTCCATTTCAATATACCTGCTGGCAAAATTTAGTCTGATTTCTCGCTGGATTTCGGTCGTGGAGGGTTTCTTGGCGGCCCCGTGGTGCTTAATTCCGCCCTCTATAACGCGACGCATTACCGTAGCTTAGCTGCAGTTAAGATTGCTGCTTCTCCTCAACTCTGCAACACCACTGACGGACAATGGATTCTGGCGAATGGCCTCCCTTATATCCTCATCTTCTTGCCTGCTAGTGCACCTTGGACGTCCACTCTTCGGTTTCGATTCTAAAGATACGTCACCCTCCTGATTTCTTTTAAGCCACTTATAAAGTTTTTTGGTCAACATTTTAGTGGGCTGCTACTTGTGACACAGTTTTCCCGCACTCAAATAAGGACACTATTTGCCCCCTCTGCGCTTAAATGTGCCTTGCCAAGCATATCCATTTCCTCGATATATCAAGAATACACAATCCTGCTACTCGTAAGAGTGGAAAGTGTTGAGATATACTTTCTAATGATTTATTTAGCATCATTAAGATGTCTATTTTCATATGCGAATGCTGCCGAGGTTGTATATGTCCTTTTGTTGCATGCTTGGTTACACAAAACAAACAAGAACTTCCCAACTCTGTGTCGCAGCGCCATCTCTGGATCAAATCATCAACCACAAAATTCAACATGGCTTTAACATAACTATTCCCACTTCAACAAAAAGCCCGTCTGAGAACCTTTCCCTTTTGCATTCTCAACCTATCTTTGCATACCAGTGGGAGTCGGGGGAGTTGGATGGGCAGTTTGCGATGGCGGGAGAAGGCCATACGAGGGTCTCCGTCGCGAGTGGAAATGAGTAAAATTGGCCCTTAGTAGTCACTGAATGCATAGGCAATACCCAAAGTTCGAATTCAGCAAAATACGAAGTTGGCCGTGCTCACCGCGTGGACCGACTTTTGAAAGTGATGGTACATTTCAGAATAATTAGCAAGAATTTCACTTAACAGCTCATACGATAATTAGCCACTTATAATGACATAGAATAACCGTCATCAGATAAAATATTTCCACTACAAGTATAAACCCACAAATAAGTTTCATGAGGGGTTCAGCCAAAAGAGAAGCAAAAGAATTCCACCTTAGCTCAAAGCCTCATTGTCAGTCAGTCATTGAAGTCAGAGTGAGCGCATAAAATATAAAAAATTGTAGCATGAAGAGTATATCCTCTGAAAACAAACTTCTGAATCTTAAATTTTGAGATACACACGCCCATGTCTGAATGAAAAAAGTAAGTTTATGTCACATTCCTTGGCAGATGATGAATTTCCATCTTCAAAAGATTTGTTTCACAAGCTTTAAATAATCATAAACACCTGATTGCAAGCTAGCGGCTGCTGAAAGATGTAAAATTAAACCACCAAAATTGTATTTAAAAACCAAAGTCACAGTCTTCACTGATTTAAACAATTAGTGTTGCATGTTGACTTCAAGCTAAATGGAAAAATATACTCAGCAGATAAAAGAACATTAATGTTATCCTCATCATAAACAGCATCATTTTTTTATCTCACATCAATTGGTTGGATATGCTGTCATAACTATTTGTGGGGAAGTATTCGTATGCACCATTCAGTCATGGATGAGTCAATCACATTCCCAAACTTTTTTAATGCAGAGAATAGAGAAAATCCTATACGCCCACCTGAAGCCATCAAAGAATGTTGGGTAGAATAAAGTCACTAATTCCACTGTTATGCAATTAAACATTAAACAGGTGAGGAAGATAGTCTCGGGGTTAACTTTGTGGAGTGCCTTAAAGAGAAGGGCAAAGGAACACTGGATGCAAGTCGGGCACTTTGGAAGAGCAGGAAACTCAGCTAGTTTTTAATATGGATGGTGGTATTGTCGTCAATACATTTCTATAACCCTCCCACTCCCTCATCTTCAATTATTTAAGTGGGTAACCGAATCCTTCCTCACTCTTTCCTTCTTCTTCCTGAAAACCCAACCGAACATAAATAACCTAACTGCTGGGAATGAAAGGTGATGGGGGAGTAGTATAAAAATCCATTTTGAATAATCTAGGGCACAACCACCCACAACTACTAACAGAAACAAACCTTATTTTAAATGGGTGTGAAGCCGTAAAGTCATCAAAACAACACCTCTCTTCTCTACTTTCCTCCCTCTCCTCACCACCTTCTTATCTACCAACATTCTAATAACACAACATAATGGGATGCATTTAACCCATATTCATGAGAGAATAAACATTCTTGAGGCATTGAAGTGTTTCCTTCACCCTTGTCTTATTTATGCAGTTACCACTGACTTCCATCACTTCTTATTACCGCGACAGATGTAGCGAGGGAAATGTGTGGGGATATTGATTTTGTGAGGAAGAATGCACCACATTAAGAGCAGGAGCCATCACTCAGTTATCCATGCATTTGCTTAATCAGCCAAGCAATTCCCTTCTCACCATTACATAATGTTGATCAAATCTCCCTAAGAGTTGTCGTACTGAGCAAGGAGCTCCCTCATGTGAAATAGCCTTAAGGCAGCCCATGCAAGATAGCTATGATGAGTAAAGGACACTAACTGCACAATATATGCAAATACCTTTGTAAGGCTGTTAGGAGTTCATTTGAACATGTGAGGACCAAAATTAACATTATAAACAAAATTAAGTTCACACTGATACAAGTGGGTGTTTTTACATTAATCAATGCTCACGAATAGTAAGAGAGAGAAAATTTTTTAAGCTAAAATAAATATTTGCTTGACACACAGTACTTAAGATACTTTTTAGCAAGCATTAACTGAAGTATGCATGAACCATAGAAAACCAATTTCTTTGGAATTCCATTCCCCTCCCCTCAAGTATACACAAATAGTCCTTACTGATTGCTTCAAATGAGAGCTTTACATTGTTTATTGTAAATGAATACATTGTATCATTAACCTATAACAAGTCAACCATAAGTAAAGTATAAAAATGAAACCATATTAATTATCAAAGAATATTATGTCCAGTTGGTAAGTACATTAAGTAAAGATACCTACATTATCTCCAAAATGAAGGGCAAAATTATATTTCTCACATACCTGATATTTAATTCAGCCACCTGAAATTTAAAGCAGCACAAGCAGGGCAATCATTCTCACAAAATATTTAGTTAACTTAAAAAAGCATCCCTCTAATTATGGATAAACTCAAATATGTATTTCCTTCATTTAAGATGATATGTACTTTAGCTCTTGGAAATCCTAGGTTAAAAATATTTAGGACAAAAAAAAGAATCCTAGAATGTAGTTGCATAACAATCAAATGTGAAACGAAGCATTACAGCTGTCAGAAACAAATTTCACTACACATGTCTATTCAATGTCACACCTATAAGTTTTAAATGGAAAAAAAACTGCAGGGTAAAGTAACTACCTTAACTATACAATTCAAAATCAAGGGTAGGACTTACATAACTTCATTATTCCGTATGATTTTTACAGCTACATCCTGGTTACCACGAGCACTGTCTCGTGCACGTATAACGTTTGAAAAGACTCCCTGACCAGTGTAGCCATAAACAGCATATCGGCCATCCAAAACCTCACTGATTCTAACTCTGTAATAGCCTTCAGCATCATCCCAGTTGTCAGTCAAATTTGGATTTTCTTGGGTGCCTCCCTGCAATTTCTCCATGGCACTTGGACTCTGAAAAACATAGACGTTCACATTAAGACAACTCATTAAAAGATCATAAATATCAGTTCCCTATTTCCTTACAAATTCTTAGATTATCATTGACTGATGATGAAAAAATTATATTTAGAGAAAAGAAAACACTGCAAGTCTGTCAAGCAGAATCAGACTCAGTTGTTTCTAATGTATGTACTTCAATATTAAGTATCAGTTGCTCCAAGAGACAAGTTGACCAAGTCATTCAGGAGCAAGGATTCTAAGGACTCAACTAGGTGCAACAATGCCATTCTCAATGATAAATAACCTGCCGAGAGGAAGACCCTTTTCTGACAAAATTTAGTACAACAGTGGATTTCAAAATCCTTCAGGTAAACACCTTAAAAGAGGAAGAAGAGGCTTAGGTGAGGTAAAGCTTCTTGCTGGTTGGGTGATTTTAAATAAATCCTTAAGACATATGACTTAACTTCAGATAATCTGCAATTCAACGAGTACACAGAAACCAACACCAAAGAAGCAATAATCTCATACAATGAGTTCACATCAAATAAATAAATGAGACAGGAAATCAACCATTGCAACTTCAGACTAAGAAAAATAATTCAATTTGCCAAAAATTTAGATTGCTCCAAATAATTTAAGCGGGCAATGCTGTTTTTTGGATATATTAATGAATGGCTTAAAATTTCAGGAAACCAAACAACAGCTTACATTAAAATCTCCTCCAAAGGTGTCAACTTCAGCAAACATATCCCACTCATTCTTTTTTGCTTGGTGTGATGCCTCTTTTTTATCAGACTTCTCTTGCCGACCAGTCTTATCTTCAGGTGGGTTGTTTGTGCCTTCATCATCTTGAGTACTAATAGCCTCTTTCCCTTCATTATCCTCTGATTTACTCTCAGAGGGTGCTACCTCTTCCAGTTTTATATCTTGAGAGGCTATAGAGTTATTTTGATGACTATTTTCTTCTGACTGCATTTCCATTGGTGTATTTGGCCCTGAAGGACTACTGGGGCCAGAGGGCTCAATCATGGACATGTTGGAATCTTCACTGACAGCTCCTAATCTCTGAAATCATTTTAACATTGAAATATTAATAAATAATTGACTGATTTTATAGGTAGCATTAATAATGTATGAGATGCAATACTTGCCAACACCAAAATGCAATTTTTCATGATCACATACAGCCAGCAAGTGTTAAATAGAATGGGAAGTGCTGTAGGTTTCATGCCAGTGAAAGAGCTACATAGCACGATTAGCTAACCAAGCACTTACTTGGGCTAACATAATCAATGGCCCCATCAAGTTAAATGCTATAGCTAAAATTAGTCACAGTAGATTTCATCAGCCAAGTCCTCACCATACTCATAACTATTTCAAATGGCCAATTGAGTATATAATCACATAACTTCTGAGATAATTCACAAATCAAAATCTCACATAGGGTAGTTTCCAACTTTTTTTATTGTCCTGATCAAAATATTATAACCCCTGGAGTAAGAATTTCCAACCATTTCATTTAAAATGACATTAAGTAGTTTTTCCAGTGATTGAAGATGGATAAGTTTCAACGGCACAGAAATGCAATGGCAAACTGTTGCATGCTGATTAACTCAACATGTGACGTCATTAATGTACACTTTCCTGTCACTACGTGATTCTGCAAATGCTGCTAAATCAAGGCTATCTATGGCCTTGCAAATAGCTTCAGGCAATGCTCTCCATGAAATCCTCATTAGAAGTATCAGAGAAATACTCTTCAAATAAATAAACAGTTTTGATTTCATTACGAGGTATGAAAACCCTAATTATATTTGAAGGTAAGGAAATTGTAAAAGCATGAATTACAGTAGAACCTCAGATATGTGACCCTCATATATACGACGACCTCACTTATACTCCGATTTTTTTGGTCCCGTGAATAACCTCATAAGACCTCATGTATTTCCACCCTCGCTTATGAAACTTTCATTTATGCAACGAACTCTGTTATGAAACGTATTTTTCTGGTCCCATGACAGGAAGTACCTCACTTATACGACTTCCCATAGAGCTGCCGTATGGAAAAATTGCATATATTGATTTTAGCCGATTATGACAATCAGTCTCATGCTTTCAATCATGCGCGCATGTGTCATAAATTATTATTAGGATAGTAGGCATAAATGTTCACCATACTTTTTGGTGAAGTATTCGTTGAACAAGTGTTTTCCTTCCACGGACAACGTCTACATAGGAACCCCATTTTTTATAGTTGCATCATCAGTTTAACCATTGGGTTGATATGCCATAATTAACTTTTATCATAGATCAGAAGATAAATAATATCGAGTTATGATGCCTTAAATTCGACAATTTAGATCGGAAAATCGGTAAAATTCTGCTCACCCCATTCTAATTTCTCCATATTAAAATCAACTTCAATCAAACTATACGTACATATAAACATCGTCTGCACGGATAGTTTTAATTCCCATGATCGTCAGGTATTGTATATCGATCGTCATTTGTTAACTCGGCAAGGTGGGGCAAATACGGTATTACTCTGTGGTATTATTTTGAAGAGGTGTGCAGTTTAGATTTTGGCCCACCGGCTTCAAGTCTATCCTGAGTTTCCATAATCATCCGTATGTAATGTGTGTGGTTTGAAAGTTATAATTGTATGATTATGCGTGCAAATGAGTCGAGTTAATGGGAGTAAAGTCCACACACATCATTTGCAATTTTTTGATAATCATTCTTGTGCGACATGTGTTATAGTAGCAATGAAGTTAAGTTACATATTTTAAAACGAAATGAGAAATCCGTCGAATAATTCAGAAAACATACCGAAGTAACATACAGTAGAACCTCCATCTATCGTTCTCACATTGATCGTTTTCCCACATCTATCGTTCGCCGTCTTTGGTCCCGAATGTAGTTCCATGCTGATAACGTTAATAATTCCCGCATCCATCATTCCCCGAAGTATCGTTTTCCCGCTTCGATCGTTTCCAAATCACGGTCCCCACATCGCAATTCCCACATTCACCGTTTGAAAATGACGAAACCAAAAATTTACACCAAAGTAAGATTTTGGGATTTTTGCTGCAGGAAAGGAGGAGGGGGAGGGAGTTAGGTGACGCGCCGTGCAGGACGGACGGGTAGCCCTTGCTGTCCGAGTCCCTTCTTATCTTTATGGCCCAAACTCCTATTGTAAATTGTCCTACAGGTCAGTTGGCATTCCTCCTTTCCTACCCAAACGAGTCCCTACCTCGCTCTTTAGCGGCCGCATTCCTTCGCCATGAGCTTCTAACCTTTCTTCCTATTATCCTCTCAATGCTATCTTACCAGTAGTTGTCATACGCTCGCTCTCGGCACCATATCGAGATCTATTATAACCCATGTGGGTAAATATCAATGGATTTCCTTGGTGTTTGGTATCAAATGTAACAGAAAATAACGGACAAACTTCATATTATACTTGTTCTGTAGATTTATGCCGATTAAAAACTTTAACAAAATTAACTGACATTCCACTACTGCGCCCATCAGTGGGTGGGGCCCTTTCCACGGAAAGGGTCGTGAGGGTCAAAGGTCTTCCACCTGCCCTGTCCCTCCCAGCGGAAAACAGGGTCCCCCAATTACCTGTCTCACCCAATTCTTGTATGTAACCAGTGCATTATTTCAAATGACGTGGGCCACATGGGCTTAACCTTTACCTTCCTGAGTTTTTCCGTAGTCGTAAGCCTTGCTGGCCGGGGTTTTTCAAATGACCAGTGTTTTTTAAATGTCCATCAATGTGCCGAACGAACACGCTCGGCAACCTACGGACACAATTTTTGTGCCGGAGAGACACGCTCGGAAGATAAAGGTTAAACGGGGGAGTGGCTGAGGGAAGGGAGGGAGGTGGGGTTTCTCGTCATGTGACTCTCGCGGAACCAACCAGAGGGCAGCAGGCGTGGCTTGTAACCTCGGCAATTCAGTCACTCCCTGACCTTCGTCAAGGTCACTTCTCGGGCATCTAGTAAGTGCGGCCAAACCCTACATGCTCCATGCTCTATCCTTTTTCTATTTTTTCTATGTTTCGCCAGTGAAAGTAGGTATTTAAGTCTATTCATTTTCCTGAAGTGTTTATTTTTGAGCCTATAGCCGAAACTGTTCAAAATAGGCATTTTAAGATGGCTGAAGGTAACGCAGATGTTTCAACCATTAGTTTGTCGTAGTGGAAGTCCTGCGAGAGTGGGCTAAGTTCCTTCTCGTCTGTTGTCTGACGTGGGCTTGCATTGCCAGAAATGTTTTTCTTTTGTTTTTTAGGCACCATGGCCCATCAAAATGATTTATTTTTTGGAAATTCGTGTTCATTTAGTAATGCCAAGCCAAACTCCAACCGCCGATATTGGAATTCCTCATTTTAACCCAATTGGCTGCTAAGTTTTGCCTCTCTGAACCAGATGGCGATAACATGCTACACCTCTCTTGCTCTATACCTCGTGGGTTACGCGATTGCTCCAGATAAACAAGAGTACACTTGGTAGCGTCAAGCTCGCTCCATCTTTAACGGGTTGCACTCCTCCATCAGCGGAGCACAATAGAAAGCGCGAAAAAAGATTACATCCTCCCCAACCAATTTTAGGCGCGTTTCTCACCCTCAAGGATATTTGAAACAAATACAATTCTATGCATGAATAGGTCGGTGAGCGGGCTTGAGGATCATCCAATAACATGATAATGGACCTTGTTTATTTGCTTTTATCATCCAAGACACCATTGGGATATGTAATGCTAATAAAATATTTTAAACAGTTAGTAGTCAAACGAAAAATTAGAGATGCACTAAGTATTTTCTTTAAATTTAAAAATTCTCCCGCTTTTAAGAGAAATTCCTTTAAGATTCCCCTCTACTGTGAAAAGTTACCCTAAAATTCGTTGATTGTTGATCAACGCATTTTATTGCATTGATCGTTTTCCCGCATCCATCGTTTTTTTTGCCCATCCCCTTGAAAAACGATAGATCGAGGTTCGACTGTATTAGAGTACCTACCTACCTTTGCAATTCATCGTGTGAGTCTGAATAGCAACTCATGCACAACATAATATCGTGATTACCCCAAGCAAATTCCACAACTATTCTGATGGTAACTACAGTTAAAAAACATATAGATATAGATTTCTACAGTCGGTGACTAAATTACTGATGTGGTATAATTTCATGGTTGTCATGTATGCACATATCTTTTATGATGTTTAACACAATACTTTACGTGTATTCGCGCAAAATTTAACGTTTGCACTCTAGATTAGAATCATATTCTAAGTAAAATTTTTTGAATTCCACATTTTTAAGAGTAAATACGATGATATTTTACTATTTTTCAATGAAATATTGCCGATACTTGGTTTGATATCCTTCGTAGTCGATGTAAATACTCATATCCCACGACCTTATGATGCCTAAGACGGGGGTTTTCAAGCGTCGTACGATATGACGGCTATGACGGGGTTATGACGGCTATGACATTTACATAATCACTCCTTTTCGCTAGCCGTTATAGCTATGACGCCCCCGTCATATGAACAATGGTTATGAAGCCTATGACAGTTACATAATCGACCCGCAGGGACTGATGGTATTCCCTTCCATGACTTTGTATGTGCGGATGAATCATAAATGCTCCGGTGAGAAATATTGACGAACTTATTGACGACCACCTGGACACAGTAAGAAAATACTTAATGACCACTACAGAAATGGGAGAGGCTCAAATGAACAATTTCATTAGCCTCGAAAGTTACGTGCTAAAATCGCGAGTGGCCTTCGTAAAGCAAACTACAATAACGAATTTTTTTGGACAAAAATAAGGGTTAATTCATTTGTAAATGTGTTCTGAAAATAATAATTGATTTCAGTTCCGGAAAAGTTCTTGTGTTTTTTTATTTCGATAAATGCCTTTTTATAGGCATTCAGATTCCTTTCCTGGATGTTAGAAGAAAGCCTGTGGGAAAATAGTTGGTAATCGTTTTGTATCCTGCCCAGCCTCGAGCTTGATTAAAAATGTTTATCTTAAAAATTATTTGATAGGTAAGTCTTGCTGAAATCTGGTAAATGAGTTTACAATAATGCTCTTCACGTCACCAAATCAGGGTAAATTTATTGATATTAATTTAGAAATGGCTGAATGAACAAGGATTGTTGCCTTTGAGTAAATTAGAGTATTATAGGTTTCATTTTCCTGCCTACAAATGAGTAATTGCAGCCAGGAAGCAAACAGACCAAATTGGGCAGCTGAAAGGGGTTTTGCTCTCCCTTGCCATAAAACCTCAGTTATGAAACCCCTCCCTTATGAAACTTTTTTTGGTGGTCCGCTGAAAGTTTCATAAGTGAGGTTCTACTGTATACTTTGATTTCCCAAAACGAAGTACGAATGGAATCAGTGAAAATAAACCATTTTGTACAAGGAATTTTGCAGATTGGACAAGGATGACAAATAGGAAGTATGAATAATGATTGAATTGAGAAGTTTCTGAAAGGAGTGAGCAAAATGCAATCAAATGATCCATAACACACAGATACAGGCACAGAGATTTTGTAATTCATTTTACGATGACTCGTATGCACTTTTGCCATGAAGACGAGCCTCATAGGGCTTCACAGTAGCAGAGGTGGCAGAAAAAAACTAGGAGGGAGCATAGAAAGTTAGAGAACGACTACTAATACCATTCTGAATGGAGGAGGATTTCTGAGCCTTGAGAATGTTTGTAGCCAATTAATAATTACCAGAGTTTACAGACTGAAATAAAGTAGTTCAATTGATAAAATTCCCAATGCCTCTGCTAACTACAGGCCTGGGAAAGTACTGGCACAGTTGCCACATTCCTGTTTCGGGGCTTTTTCAAATGATCATAAAATTAACATCTATTATTCTTGTAATCTGGGATTTCTCTATCCAGATTATTTACTTATATGAATGAATTAATGTTGGGCCAAAAATTAGAGTTAATAAATTCTGGTGGCTTTGATCAGGGGCGATATGGAGATACATCCTCCACCGAAAATTTAGGGTTTTACAAAACAATTTTAACAACTAGATGTAGTTATCAAATACAATTGAACACTCCGATCACTGAGGTAGTCTCGAAATAAATTCCTGGGATTGCCCCTGGCTTTGATTAAGGAAACTACCCAATATCTATTTGAGTTGGACCAAATATGTGCATCTGATACTTTTGCTCTGAATTTCATTTAACTTCTGATACACATTTGATTGATAAAGAAAATTGATAAAGAACATAAGAACTTAATAAAAATACTATAAAATTCAAAGAAAGATATGGCACAAATATCACAGAGCGGGGAAAATTTTCCCAACTTTCTACTACCTAAAAGAATTTAAGGAGATCTCACACAAATAAGTAATTAAGCTCTGATTTGATCAAAAATATTCAGCATGTGACAATTGTAAATTTTAAAATATACCTGTTTTCGATTAATATTTTTAGAAGTTGTTCGAAAATTTAGCAACTACTGATTATTACATTGTATCACTAGAGAAAAACACATTTAACGAATTATTACCTTGAGTAATTCTTCCCTCTGCTTTCTTCTTTTCTGTATGATCGCTTCAACATCCTCCTCTTCTTCATCAATGTTGATGTCAGCAATGCTGAAAAAGCAAGACCAATTAATACAACAAACCTAATCATCAGCAAAATATTACTCGTAAGTAATGATTTTTCTGTAATGCTCTTTATTATCTGAGGTTGAACTTTTTCGTGATTTCACTCAGGCCAATATAGTAACAGACAATGTAAATTTCATAAGGTATAAAATACAATACCTATTGTTCTATCGACCTCTGACCTCTTAATTTAGAACCACTTTTAAATATCGAGGGTAGGTCAGGGGCAATGAAACTATCTGACTACTGATCATATCAATTCCAAGCCCTGATGATGGGGTGCATTACACTCTGAAACGTTGGCAAGGTACTATAGTTTCATTGCTCCTGACCTACTGACCAATGAATGATTATCAATTCCAAGCCCTGATGATGGGGTGCATTTCACTCTGAAACATTGGCAAGGTATCATACTTTCATTCCTCCTGACCTACCCTTGATAATTTAAAAGTGGTATAAAATAAACTAAACCAATGAGATTCCAGGAAGTAATTGAGCAAATGAATCCAAAACTAAAACCAATTTAAGATGACCTTTAGTACTTTTAGTCAATTTGAATCACTTTGAGCCATAAGCCATATCCATGTACATATGATGTGCTTTGACCTAAGGGATAGAAAGCAAGAGCCTACACCAGATCCGGTGGCCAGCAAATATCTTATGATCTAATTGACACAGAGGAACATCAATAAATAGACCACATATGAAAGAAGTTCAATTAAGAACACACTTTCAAAAACCTAGTAGTCATACACAATACTTACTCCTCCTCTGATGATGACTTTTCAGCTTTGAGCCCCTCAGAAAGACTATCCTTGAACTTATCACTCCTTTCACCACCTCGACCACGCTGATACCTGAAATTACACAAACATAATACTCCAATATTAGGTTATGGTAAAATATCCTCCGATTTTTAGTTGCCAGGCTAACCATCGAATTGAAGCAAACAAAAAATAAAACAGGATGGTCAAATGTCAGCCATCTTTGCAGTTACCAACTGGTTGAGAATGTTAAGTAATTTTATCTTGGCCAATATATCTTGAATGAAGCAAGTTACCACAGGAGAGATTAAGAATCATTTTTTCTTTGTGCCTGTCAAGTGCTAGTTATCTATGAGGGCAGTGCAATGATTATTAAGGACCATCAACACACATTTTTCATAAATAATAAATGCTTTACTTTGCTAATAAACACAATACGAAGGTGCATTATATTCCAATATAATTGTACATAACAAAGAACTAGGTAATGCTTGCTTAGGGCATCTGTGCATTGTCTTCAGAACAAATGTTGCATGCAAACATAATTTGTAAGAACAAGATGCCACTGTACATGGTACCTATTAAGTACCAGAATACATGAATAAAATACAGGGAAGGAGGTAATTATAGCAATGGAATAACTAAATTAATTAATCGACAAAGAACCTAAAAATGCTTCCAATAAACAGCTTTCCCAGAAAACTTAAAAATAAGAAACAAAAATTAATTTTAAAACTAACTACTAGTACTAAAGCATATTAAGTACATGTATAAGAGACAAATTTACATCCAACTTTTAAACTATCTTACTTCTGGATCCACCCATATACCATATGCACAATTTTTCCTGTAATTATAGTTGAAAAAGAGGGTGCACATCTTCCATCTCTCAGCCATTCTCAGAAATCCCTGGAGTAGCTTGGTCCCTAGAGGCATTTTATATGCCAGCATGGGTAGAATCTTCTCTTTTTTGGAGTGTTTGTCACAAAAGGCCAACACTACCTAACCCAATGCTCTCAAAACAGCTTTTCACCAGTGCATCATGTTTGCTTCGTACATGTACGTTTTCTACTACAAAGACAATTTTCGAATTTTACATAATGTGAAAAGCTAAAAGTGATTAATTACTCTGATGAAAATGGAAATCAGACAGCAGAACAACATTACGATGTGATGGAATATAGCACAAGGAATATAAGAAAGAAAAAGGTTGTACTACTAAAGCTATAATGACAGAAGACTATGGAAAAATCAGCCAATTATTCAACTGAAAAAGAACTGCAATCTGCGTACATAAGGGAGAGATGACAAATGGTTATGATGTGCTGATGGAAATGTGGGCTCTGAAAGTATTTCAAATAGCCAAAGAGTTGAATATTGGGCTAATTGAGTTCAAGGCTGGTGATATTTGATACCATAAGGAGGAAAACAAAAATTTCTCAATGAATGAGGTCGACTTTAAACCTCTCTGATCGTTTTATGTAGCCATCATGAAAAACGATCTCTTCTGTATGATTCAGATTGTCTTCAGTGCAGGATTGCACTCTTGCAAATTGGCATTCTTCTTTGATATTATTGAGGTTTCTAACTCCAGTAACTTTCCAACATTATGGCTATCCATCCAGAGGAAGCTGGCGATTGACCCTGGATCTCCGGTCTCCAATTTGCAGTACATCAAGGTCATCATTCGAGTGGTATGCCTCTGTGGCAGCCATTCCAGAGTCCACCCTTTGCCCATTTGTTTTCTGAGCCTCGGCATACATGAATACTACAGCCACTTGAGTCAAATTGTTGTCAAATTGTTGTCCACCATATTTCTTTGTGATTCAATGCTACACTAAACTTAGTCAAATATTAAGGAATGCCTGGCATAACAAGCGGGTATAGTATTATACTCCTATTCCTAGGTGCTTTTTGTTAGTCACTCATTTAATTTGACCATCACTATCGAAGCACATTCCAGTTCTCTATCATGGTGTGACAGACCAATCACGTCCATTCATGAACAACTGGAAAGCTACTCTTGAATGGCAGACTCAAGTGGTCTTGAATGCCATTTTAGTATTCAAGATGTCTGGTTCAGTATATCTTGAATAGTGTAAGTGGGCTTAACACATGTACTTTGAAGGAATAAAGCTTTCCAACAGACAAGAGCACTGCTATTATTGCTACATGAGAAAATCAGGTTCCTTTCTGATATTATACTTTTCTTAGGCCTAAACCACAACAGGGGCCACGAATGAGCAGGCCAAAAATAGAGCTAAAACAAACAGTCTCTTTTACTAAGCATTAGCTTAAAGAAGAGGACCAGAAAGTTAATTTCTGGCACAACTACTTGATAATACCACATAAAAGCTCTGATACCTATTCAGGTGAGGCACTAAAAGTCTTAAGTCTACGCACCTACAGAATGCCTAAAATGGCACTCCTCACTCACTGAAAGCAATCACATTTTGACTATGAAACAAAATTCCAGGACAATTTCCTATTTCCCAGAATTTTTCCATGTTTCCCAGGACCATTTTTTTTCCACAACTTTCCCAAGTTTTCACGGCCAGTGCCAACCCTGAAAATTTTTATCAATACATTCTTTCTAGGCATACACATGATAACATCTGAGCAGTTTGTGGCAACATAATGAAGGAAGAGCAATAAATTTCTTTACCTTTAAATGCCGAAAGTGCCCATATTGGCATGCCGTTCGGTGCTTCTCTCTGCCAAAAGTGCCATTTTTGGGCTCATTCATTACAGAAAAACCTCATAAGGACCAATTTAATACCTGCAGGGAGGGACTTCGAAGGGCATATAAATCCGGCGTTTAAAGGTTAAAGAATGTGAAGAACACAACAAAAAAAGTATGATATGCCTAAATGTTTACGTGGCAAGTGTGGTTACTTTAGAGCCTCAGGCAAAATAAATAACATGGGAAAAAGATAAATCTTGTTCTGATGAGAGCATAACAAGATACACATGCATGCATAACAAGGTATGTATGTATGCCTAATAGCAATTGTGGATGACATTTCATTGACAGGATTACTTCATAGAAAATTCTCTGGATGTAGTTAATAATACTAGGTAAATTTAATTATGGTACTAACCGACTAGAATGATGCCGTCGATCTCTGCCTCTGGGAGTAAAGGACCTTGATCTTCGGTGCCTTTTGTCACGGTCACGATCTCTTTGGTCCCTGTCTCGGTCATTGCCCCTATCTCTTCCCCGACTGTAGGATCTTCTTGGACTAGCCCCTCGCCGAGGACTCATCCTTCTAGGGCTACTTCTTCTTGGACTCATCTTCCTTGGACTAGCTCTTCGGGAAAGAGATCTTCGAGGGCTCATTCTCCTCGGGCTTCCTCGTTGACCATGATTAACTTTTCTTGGGCTACCATCACGCCTTGCTAATGATTCACTCCTATGGGCACTTCTACTGCGACTTCTCCCACGAGGGCTATAACTACTTCTTCTCCTAAAAGATTGCTCTGATGCTCTCTGGCTATCACCAATCCTATCCTTTTCACTCTTTCTTAAGTTTTCTAGTCTACTTTTCTCACTCTTTCTATCTTCATTCCTCTTCTCCTCACGAGATCTCTCCAACATTCTACTTCGATCATCACTTTTTCTTTTGTCATCCAGTTTTCCCTTGTCATCCACCTTTTTTCTACCATAGCTGTCATGCTCTCTAGATCTCTTCACATCCCTCAGACTTTCAGATGCATACCTGCTCTTCTTGTCTCTGTCAGGAAAATCATCTTTACTTTTATACTTATCATCCCCACGGGACATCTTTGAGTATTCATCCTTAGAAAATACCCTAAACTTCTTTTCCCGGCTTCTACTTCTGAAAATAAAGTATTGAGAAAATATTAAGAGAGTATAAAATCCAATGCGTCAAATTCATCAACAAAAAATTTAACAGAGGACTCCTAATATTTACCATACGTTGTCACAAGAAGTCACTGATTGCACCACAAAATGCAATAGACCATCAGGACTAGTTTGAAATTCACTGAAGTATTATTTTTAACAACAAAAAATCTCTGTATTGCATTTTATAACAAAACTGATACCGTTTGGCAGGAAGAAGGCATAGATGGAGACTTTAAAATAAATACGTTCATAAAACTTGACATAAATTATGAGTTGAGAGAGGCAATACTAGTCACAAATTAAGAGTTTGATAGTGGCAAGGTGAGCCAGCCACCTATGTCACTTCCGGACTTTAATCTACTCATCACACATCCCTTGAGCTTGATCCCACATCACTGACCCTCCTCCCCCAATCTTTGGCAAAGATATATTTACACTTCTGGCCAACACTTGCAATCTTGAACATAGGAATGATTAGCTGAAACCATGATTAGCAATGAATTATAACCACAGATAAGTATAAAGCTATAGTTTTATTGCTTATATGAATCACTGTAATGCAAGAGTGGACTGACCTGCTGTATTTCCTCTTTCTTTTATCAGGCCTTCTATCTACTGCCCTGTGAACTGGATCAGAGTCATCGTCATGAATACTTATAACTTCTGGGTCAACTTTACTGCTTTTAACTGTTGACTTTCCCTCATCATCTTCTTCAGACATATAAGCACCAAGTCTGGCTTGAAGTAGAGCCTAAATAACAAAACATTGTAATAAGGCCATCATGCAATTTAGAATCAAAACTTCAACTTGATTCAATCTCTAAATTGGCAGGAACAATGATTACTAATGCCAAATTTTCCATTGGGAACCTGAATTCTCCCTTTTGGATAATATAAATATACTTAAGTTGTATAATTAGAACATAACTACATAATTACGTACACTATGAGCAACACCCATTTCAGGCACATCACTGTGGTGATCTGACTGGGTAACAGGTGTGGTAAAAACTAGAGCTCCGTTCATTTCAGTAAAATGGTTAAGCCATACTGTGCTCAGCCACTGTTAACTTATCACTAGGAGATAGATTAACAATTAATACTGTTTGAATTTTGGAAACAATAATATTTTCCCAAAACACTTGGTCAAATAGTGGACACACAGGTTTAGTTTAAGAATGCAGATCAATAGCAGGAATAGACTTTTAAGTTCCAAACTGGCAAAATTTCACACTTCTAAGTCTTAACCGGCTGCTTTTATTCAATATTATTGGAAGCCAAAGACTGACAAATACACGCCCGAAATGACAAATACAAACCTCAAATTAACAACACACTCTCTCCTTTACCTATTCTGACCAAGAGCCAGTCATAAATTGCAAGGAAATTACACTTGAAATTCAAATACGATAATACTGATACCGAGTCCTCTTCCAAACTTGACCACTATGTTTAGCTTCCCTCACATAGCTTTCATGGCATGCATCTTGCAAGTAGTTAACAATTTTCAGCCAAAACCCCAGACTAACAACACACTCTCTCCTTTAGCTATTCTCACCAACTCTTTCTGGGAAAAATGAGTTAGCTATCTTTCTGATTATCTCCTAACTTTTTATAATAAATTTTTCAACTTCCCCAGTCCACTCCACAACATGACTGGACTGGCAGGACTGATAGCCATGGTCCTTGTTAGACTATTTTTGACATTTGAGTTTATTAGAAGGTCATAAACAAACTAATACATAGTTAGCCTTTAAATTCTATTTCTTATGCAATTAAATCAATCCAAACAGTTGACCGTAAGCAGCACTGAAGTGACGAGAATTAATCATTTATTATCCAAGCTTCATACTGTGCATTCATATTACCCGCCAAAGTTATTTGTGGTGAGAACGTGGACATTTGAGTTTATTAGAAGGTCATAAAAAGACACAAACAAGAATGCAAAATAAACTACCACAAATACTAACCTCAGTGAAGCTAATGATGGAATGAGGTCTACCAGGAATAATTACTTATAATGCACAGGGTAAAATGTTAAAGAAGCTACAGAGAGGAAAAGGAAGAGGGAATAAAAGCTCTGAGATGGCTGTTTCATTAGGATTCATGGAGGACCAGTCATAGACCACCCAATCTGCAGAATTACAGGCAACATAAGTGTATCAGGGGCACTTCGGGAAATACATAGGATGAAATTCAACTATAAGTAGACAATGTTTTTAAACTATTAGTAAAATAGCAGGATTACATATACGTAAATGGGAGAGCTTTGAAGAGAAAAAGTTAAACTATCTAAATGAAAATGGGTTTAGTAGTGAAGGCAACAGATATCAAATTGCATTGTCTGTGGAAGCATTCATGATGAGAAAGTAATTGATAAGGATTGGTCTGAACATATAGAATAAGAAAAGGTCAGACTGTGATACAGCCCCAAAGCAGAATGTGTTTTATCATTCTGCAACGGTTGATGCCAAGACAAAACACTTTCTGCAAGTTTTAGTAATAAATTAATCATAGAGGTTTAATAGGTGAATAACTGAGCAATTCACACATGATCAATTCTTTGTTTTTATTGAGCTTAGTAATTAGCATTCCAATATTTTTTCCAGTGTATATGATATCTTTCTTCAGCCTTCATTCTCCTTCTGCAACAATGTGGCGCCATCACTCGATGTTCTACTTTGGGATGATACAGTACCCAACATTGCATGGTTAATAAACATGGGCCTGGCAGAAAGAAACTTTACAGACAGAGAAGGCTTTCGATACGAGGTTGAGGGGAGGAATGAAACCACTGAGTAATAAGACTGACTGATGAGGAATTGCTGACGCAGGCCCTACTGACGGTGGGAAGCAAAGGTAAGTTGGAGATGGAGAATATGAGGTTGTAGTAAAAATGAACAGAGAATTTACTGGCACTGTGAGGACACGTTAAAGAGAGTGAGTGAGGGGAAAATTAGGGGAAAATGAAAAAGGGGAGGAAATAGAAAGCATTTCAAACCTGGATGGGGCAAGAGGCATAAGGATCCACCAAAGGACTTGGTGTGGAGAAATTAATGCTAGCTGAAAATAGATGACATAGCCTTGTGGTGACATACAGAGAAAATCAAAGCTCATGTCACCCGCACCATAGAACTACTTCTGAGAGAATCAAGTGCTCCAAGGGGGTGAAAAGGTGAGTGCTGCATATAGGTTCATTTCTATCCAAGTTAATACCATTTCGTTCGCTACTTCAATTTTGCCCCCAGGATTCTAAAATAGTATGGGGGTTAAATGCCAACCAGTTGTTAGCCTACTTTTGCCAGTGGCTTGTCATTTCATACCATCCTTTCATACTACCCCTTCCACACACAAATTCCTTTCTTTCCCGATTCCAGTATGCATCTCTAAGGTTTTGGTTTAAGCCAGATCCCTGCTAATCACTTGGAGGAACACCACATGAATGAGGTATCAAGAATCATTCCTAGAAGAAACATAGCCACACCCATATGTGCCTATTTCACAGAATAATCTGAAACCCTTCTCCCATTCCTTCTGGTCACTCTTTATAAATCATCCAATCTATGGGAGTCTGTGGATGGAAATATCGATCAAAGATTGACGTTCTCGACGAAATTTCTAAATCAGACACCCAAAAAATGAGAGAAAATAATCCATCCATCGAAATAGATTAGCACTATGTACTGGAGTTGACTCAAACATAATAAAATCTAGATCCTATAACAAAAATAAATACTGATCGGAAAGAACTTTCCCATAAGGTTCATAACCAGCATGGAATTTTCATGCAAAAAACAAATGGGCTTATTTCTTACCTTCTGCCTCATCAATTCCTCAAGATTCATATCATCTTCGATCACTGACACATCGATGTCTTCAGAATCCAAGTCCTTCTCGTTCTTAACCGAGCTATCATCGCTATCCGAGTCTATTTCAACTAACTTCGGTTGTACCATCGGTTCGTGAACCTTTTCTAGAGTCTTATTCACAGAAACATTTGTCATTCGGTTAGTTGAAAGTTCTTTTGTTGATGAATTACCATTGGACACTTTATCAACTACAATTGCATCAGCCCTAACTTGATTATCATCCCTTAAAACTTTTCGTTGAACGTCCTCCAACTTTTCCACCACAGTGCCACTGACTTCCTCCGTAATTTTCACATCATTATTAAACACGAGTTTTTCACTTGTCCTTTCATCTTCTATGGGAATTACCTTCGAGCTACCATCATTTTCTTTCTTCGACTTTTGCTTCTTGTGATGTTTCCTGTAGAATATTTCATTCGTGTTAAGACAAAATCAGCTCAGACTAAAGGCCTGGTTACACGATACATTAACCCGTACGTGTTCATGTACAAGTTCATGAACGAATGCATGAACCAAATAGAACAGGTTCTATTTCTCTGTTCACGCGTTCATGCATTCGTACAAGTTGGTGTGGTTACACGATGAATTTTCGCGTTCATTCACGCGTTCATGCATTCGTACATTAACTCGTACGGGTTAATGTATCGTGTAACCAGGGCTTAAGGTTAAGAATTAACAGGTTCTTAGCACTAAGTTTCATAACGTTAACCCAATATGTACTTACTTCTCCTTACTATTGGAACTGTGTTTTTTATGCTTATGGTGGTGCTTATGCTTCTTCTTTTTCTTCTTAACACCACTGTGCGATTCCTTGTCATTGTTTTCCTTTTGACTTATCGGGCCTTTGTCGATTTCAACAAAATTTGGTGATCCTGACTCGGATGACCTTAAATGAAGTGCACATCAATATCAAGAAAAACAACAGATGTTTCACTGACCTTAGGTCAAATACAATGCAATGGGAAGATGGAAGTTGGCTGAATAACTGGAAAAGTTTAGTTAGTGAACTACTAAATACTTACCCCATAGCAGTAAGAGATAAATACGATACTGGTAGGTACAAACAGTATTGATAAATCTGAAGACGTCACGCCAATAAATAGATTCACATTTATTAGAATCGCAACAACTTTTACAGCTAAAATTTATCTATCTTCACGTCCTAAAACCACCACAAATACTGAATCTCAACAACATTTACAGCAATCCTTTCTTGGAATGTTCAACACTTCCAACACATCAAACAAGATGGCTGATTCCCAAACGAAACTCACTCGACGAACGCAAAAACAGCAGAGAGGTCGTTGGTTGAGTTGAAGGAAAGAAAGGAGAAAACTGAGGAAAAGGAGGATTAATGAGGATTCGCAGTTGATCTGAAGGTTCTCTTTTCATAAGAGAAACCAAGTTGTGAAATATGGAATTTGAAACATTGTTTTCGAGTCAAAAATGCGTTCTCACCACAAATAACTTTGGCGGGTAATATGAACGCACAGTATGAAGCTTGGATAATAAATGATTAATTCTCGTCACTTCAGTGCTGCTTACAGTCAACTGTTTGGATTGATTTAATCGCATAAGAAATATAATTTAAAGGCTAACGATGTATTAGTCTCTTCACGCACTCACGACTCCGTCCCTCACAAGATGTTTCATTTGACCAAGCTTCAGTGCGAAAGCTGTGAAACGAGGGTACTGTTAGCTCGGTTGTAGAACTGATTCTCGCTTTTGTTATACTACAGAAGACGTTCTTGAGGAGGAATGCAGATTCAAGGGAAGGTACCGCTCTTTCAGGAAAGATGAATGACTGGGACAGTGTACATAATCCGAACCTAGGCTCCCTCATCATTTTCGTTCTGGTCTATATTTGGTCTCACAAGTGGCTGCAGATAAATGGGCCCACCCACATATAGCGCCACATACACCAATGGGGCTAAAATAAAATCAGAGGTGGTCTGTAGTTTCCCTGTTAGACTTTTTACCCTCAACTCCACAGATATGGTTGCAATGGAACAGTGAATTGCAATGGACACCACCATTACAATGAGGGATTTGACTAGACCAGCCACCTCAAAAGAAAGAATCTTCCATGCTCAGTGAAATCAATGCCGCCTTGATGAGGACATATTTGTTTCCTCAACATACATGATGTTCTTGGAAGACGATGGGCAAACGTTTCTGACACAGAGGTGCATAGCAGTGGAAGAGTTACAAGTTGAGTTACACTATATAGGCTCTAAACCTCATGAGGTATGAATATTACATGTCACCAAATAATTGAAATTTCTGATAAAAAGGTGTAGTAGGCCCTTTGCTAATTCACATTCACTTTTGAGTTACATGAATGCTGAGCAATAAAAGTTGAATTTTTAATTTATGTTATTTGATTATGCCTCACCACAACTGTTACCAAATGTGGACTCCCAGTAAATGAATAATAAAATGCTCTCAAAATGTAAGTCACAAATACAAGTTTCATTAGCAAATATACTTTGGATAATGCATGAGCATATAATGAATTATTGCACACATTTCTGTGAGAGCCAAAGAAATGATACTCCACAGGAATTCTAGGTCTATAATACCGACTTTCTCAAATGCCATTAAAACAATAAGTTACTAAGTTGATAGCGAGTGGAAAGGATGAAGGGGAAGAGGAGAGTAGTAGGGGAACCATACCACTTAGTGAACCCAAGGGGCCCGTTCTAAAGGTTTCAGAACCAGATACCAGGTAGTGGTGACTCCAGCAAGGAGAAACGGTTGTTGAGCTGACTCACTACCATAAACAGCCTCTGTTTCCAGCTGTCAGAGTTTTATAAGTGCCTACGCCCAGGACTCAAAATCATATACTGCACTGCAAGAGGAAATTTTGCAACAGCCATAGTCTACTTCTTATCCAACCCTGAGACCTCTTACCTTTTGCAGGAATGTTTCTTCTACAAGTGATTCTCCTTCCTGAACTTGAAAGTAGGAAGAATAACCATTATATTTGAAGAAGTAATGAGTTGCAGACTGCATACTTTAAGAAGCAATGGTGGACAGAGGCACTGATAGTCTTCTAATTTGGGCTTAATGTAGACTGGACAAGCTACTCTTGAGGACTACAAAATTGATTTTGAGGAAGTGGCAGTGGTTATGAGGTGTCTCTCAAGCCTGCTTCCAAGAGGATGTCTAAGCTAAAGAAAATGCATGAACAGACAAGCCAAAAAATGGTGAAAGCATAAAAAAATTGCACTACTGCATGAAAAAATTCCTAAAGATGTGGTTGCACTACTCACAAGCCCCCAAGAGTTTATGTGTCACTGAATGGAATTGGAACAGACTTATTTCTGGCCATGCGTTTTCCCCAGTTGTTGTTCCACAATGAATTTTTGGATGGACAAATATTCATTGAGGGCCTTGGGTGGGTTTGTGCATTGACTAGGCCTCTTTCTGCATTCACAAAGCATTCATTCCCTTGAATTTTGGAATAATTACAAACCTGGTTTACACAGGCCCAGAAAGAATATGAAGGAACATATCACGTGACTACCCACATGGAGGTTTTTACATTAGGCTCTCAACATCGACTGAAGCAGCTGGATTTCTGGGTTGTCTCCCACTATGTATCTTCTTACTTACAGTAGTTTGGCCAGTAATGCAGCATGCACATGTAGGTCTGAATTAAAAAGACGTATGCAAAGCTGATGTCATTAAGATGATACAGCCCTAAGTCCAGCTTCTTCATTTAGACCACTCCATGGAAACCTCCACATCATGATTTCTCTACTTCGGCAGATAAAATTTCTGATAATGCCTCATGAGAAGTGAGGCCTTTAACTGCAAGTTCCAGTTGGTTCACTCATCTAATTAGCCAGTAAAATAGGTCAATATCTTGACAATGAAATGACACAGTAGTGTAATCACCACAAAGTTTGTGCCGAATTTTCGCCTGAATCGCCTGGTATCGCCTAAAAGGGAGAAAATTGCTCATGTCTCTCATCTCAAGGCGTACCATAGTTCAGAACCCACTGTGTCTGTCTAATCCCTTTCAAACACTATGAATTGACCCACACTCTGCCAATTGTTTGTTTGAATAATAATGTCAGTAATATTTTAATAATAAGTACTTTAATGAAATAATAATATACTTTAATAAGAATAATGATACTTTGAATACACTATTTCTATGAATGCAACCAAGTATGTAATCATACCATCGTGCCAAACAGCTATACTTCTCTCATGACACCAGTTATCTTTTTCTAATATTTTGTTTGCAATTTGAGAGCTCTTGTAGGTTGGAGAGTGCCATTCACTCTCAAGTTTGCCATTTCTTTGAATTTTGCATGTCTATTTTTTTTTCTGGGTTAATACAACCAACCCAAGTTGCATGGGTATCTGATTCTGGAGCCAAGGCTCCAACCCAACTATTGAGAGAACCCAAACTCTCTGAAAATGTTACAGGGGTGCCAACCCGAGTAAGCTGAGTTCTCGGGATAAACTATGTTTACTTCTGGCTTTATGGCCAGAATGCATGTTTCTGCCCGGAATGGGTCTGAGTGCCACTGAGGGAATTGTGATTCCTGGCACAGGATTGGAACAATCCTTACTGTTTGACGTAGAGTTTGCAACCTCATCGCCTGGTTGGGTCTCCCAATGCTTTGGGTACCTGATCGCATTCAGCACCCAGCTTTCTTGCTGGTATTTGGGGGGTTGAAGGGTTTGTATTTCGGGAAGCCACTCAGTTACGATTGTTGGTTCCCGGGGTCCTAATGAGGACCCATGTTTGAATATTGTTGGGGGCAAACCCAGTATGACTCACTGGTACCCCAAGTACACATCAATGGTTCTGGACGACTGAGTCCTTTTTTGATGTGGTACATCCTGTCTGTCGACAGATGACAAGCCTAACTTTTGAATACTTTTGAGATTTCAATGATTATTGAATGGTGTTATAAGGCTGTTATATTAATTAACATTCAACCTATCAGCCATGGTCTATTTTTCCCCTTTCCCTTGTTGGCTCTATGGATAAAAGCCATTAAATTCCTCCCCCTTCTAGTTGATTTGCTCTCTGTCCATTGGAACCTGAACATGCAAAATTTACCTTCTTCTCTTTCAAACCCCATTATGGCACTGGGCTAATAATTGTTCAGAGCATTTTTGGCTAGTTGAATACTTTATTGTTTATCAAATTTATGAATTGTTTATTGAATTTAAGCATTTTTTGCTCAATTACTATCTGGTGTCTGAGACATATAGGGGCATAAGGTGATATTTTCCCGATCAATATGTGTAGGGCTGTGGACAAAATAAATGGTTTATTTCCAAATAACATGTTTGTAAGATGCTCTCCTCTATTTTCTCTGCCTAATTTGGTTCACTGTATTTCAGTTTCATTATCTATTTACTGATTTTTTCAAACTTTGTATGGGCTGCGCTAGCATTTGTTCGATTTTGTTAATGTCTAAAATTAGTGAACTGAAGCCATTGTTTTTGCCTTGGCCCATTCTCTTAAGGGCATAAATTCATGAATGTTGATTTTCAATGAGTGTGGAAGAACCACTAACTTGGATGATGTTTGATTTCATGCTATTTTGCTTGTTCAAGAGGACGTGATTTTTTTATGACCTAAGGAGGATTGTTCGGCGGTATGGTGTGGGCCAAGAAAAGATCTCTTTAAAGAGCAATTTCTCTACAAAAAATAAATAAAAATATGTACAAATATTAAATAAAATAATAATAATCTGTTAAAAAAAAATGATACTTGAATTAAAAAAAAAAGAAATTAAAAAGAAAAAAAAAGCCATTTATGGCCCACCCTCGCCTTCATTCCATGAATTCTACTGTTCAGTAGTTGCGATCTTTGTGACTTGTCAATTTTCCTGTTGTAAAAAGGGTTGCAAGGGAGTATACATGATGTTTTTGGTTTATTGAATTGACAGAAAGGAGAGCATCAAATGTCATGTTTCTTAATATTAATGACTCTAGAGTATAGGATAGTGATCATTGGTTTTATTCAGTCAAATCATAATGTTAATAATCAAATAATAATAATGTTAATAATCAAATTTTGCTGAGTTAAATATTTTCTTAATAATTTACGGGTTCATGGTTTCATTACAAATACTTTAATAATAATGGCTCACTTTCATGTGTACAAGTGAAGTGAAAATCTCCATAGTGGTGAGAAACTGTCACTGTGAAAATACCTCCCCCCCTATCTTCAAGTGTTTTTTGGGAGAAAATAAAAAAATCAGTGGGTGGATGTGCCGAATTTTCGGCACAAATTTGGCCATAATTTCACCGCGGACATTTTCGCTCAGTGTGACTGTTGGAAATCATTCCGTATAGGTCATTTTTGACTCCTTTCCCACTGTCAATTCGTTTTTCCGCGATGTTTGTCGCAAATTATGTGACATTTTGTCATGTAGGAGTGAGTTTCCATGTCTTTTCTCAAGTCTACTTGACCACCACAGGCTATTTCGCATGTTTTCACCACCATTTATCAGTAATATAGATATTCCACCTAATGCAATATGGTACCTATCTATGACATTCATAGCACAGAAACTGGGACTGAGCTATGCTCAGTGCACTACAAGTATTGTTTATTCTTTAAATTAAATAGAAATTTATATTGTTATACAATTTGGTACGCCTTTTAATGTATTTTATCATAAATTTACATAAACTCTTTGATAGTGGCCTAATTAGGATTCGTCAAATTAAAAAAAAATTATTTTGTGATCACCTGCTTAACTACAGACTCATTGTTTCTGAGGTCCACAAATCATCGGAAGAAGTAAAATAAATGAAAAATAAATAAAGCAAGGTTTTGGAGCCAAATGAAAGAAACTGATATAGCAGTCTGCATTTCAAATGGGAAGTTTGGCTCCTTTATTTGTGCATAAAACAGGTTCTTTACAGATATGGGACCTATATGTAATGATTACTCATACAACAAAACCCTTAATGCCAATATTTGGTCAGACCAAATAGCCAGTTTCAACAAAGTCATTAAATAGCTCATACATATAAATAGTTACGGCTTGCTTAATAGTGCAAGAAACAACCCACCACATCAGTTAGGCATTTTCATACTAAACACTGGTTCCATTGTTGAGAGTTGCTCACATAATACCCCATAGTCACAAGTCTTCTGATTATAGCTTCCTTTTCATAATACTAGCTAATATGCTAGTCGCCATTGAATCCTTACCTGATCAGTAATTTTGAAGGCAACTGCTTGCTTTTACGGAAATTAAAGTAAACTAAATGGTTTCCTCATACCCTAACAAAAACCCACTCTCAGAAGATGTGGTTCAATAGTTTTCATGATAATGTTCCCACACCCATATGCTGATAAATAAACATATACATTCATTCATTTATGCAAATATTGCTCCTTTACTGAGATACGATAAGCCATAAAACATCAAGGCAAAATTTTCCATTAATGTTCAGGTTGCCACGGAATTATGCCGATGTTAAAATTGGAGAAAAGAATTATAATTTTGTCATTGAAATTACTAATATTAAATGGAGTAAATGAAACTGATTGCAAGAATTAAATACTTCATTCTAAAATTGAACCCTATATCTTGATAGCAAGTAATGTAAAAAGGGAAAAAGATACCCGAGCCCTCTTTCCAAGTAAAACTTTGGGGTCCTAGGGTGCCTGAGGCCCTTGGTCCAATGGATACCTCACACCCAAAAACCCATACATACAAACTCTCAGGAGAATCAATGAGGTAGTTTTTGAGAAAATATTTACATTCCTACCTATTTATTACCAGTTACTTAAGCACCAAAAATCATCAATCATGTTGAAGCTCATTTCTCTCATTATCCTTCACAGATTAACTATGCATGCTTCATAAATGCATAGTCAGGTATGTAGAGTAAATTTGTTTTGCATTTAGTGACCGGATAACTTGCTTTCACCCTTGCTACCAAAGTAGCAGAGACACACTGCATATCTTGCAACTTATAGAAACAGGGAAATCAGACCCTATGGCACATGACTATCTTTCACCCCCAATTTTCTTAAGATACGTCAGGGTAACATATGAGAGGTGAAATTTAATGAAACTATCCAATTTTTTCCAAGAGTCTTTGAATGAGGAAATTACTTATTCTTTAGCGTTCATCTTGGGAGGTTCTTGCTCTTCAAAATCTACCAAACCCAGCCTAATTATTGAATATGAGTGTATACAAAAATGGAGGCCAGCAAATTAAAGAATGAAATTACAAGGATATCAGAAATAAATTAGAATAATTATGTTACTCTTCTTTATTAACATATTCTCAGCATCGTTATAAATAATTTTCACAATTAATCAGTCCACAAATTTAGAATTAAAAATTGCCACCTCAACTGGTAACAATTCTGCGAGTGAAACATTTCCGTTCAAAATCCTTTTAAAAATTCAGACTTATGAACATGCCCTTCCGATAAAATACCAGCGTGGACAAAATTACACTGTGAAAATTATAAATTTAGCTTTATGTACAAGCAATACTTTTTCAAGTGATTATTCTACAATATATTCTCACTTTTTGATATTTTCATCTGTACATTAGCACTGGATTCAATACCACAAAATCAGCACCACATTTTCATACAATATACCAATGCATCAAAAATTACAAAAGGATTTTTACACAATTGGCATCGATTTTGCTCCCAAAATGGTATGAAATATGGACTGAAAATAAATAGTTTCATTTCAGTGCTACCACACCATAGAAGAATAAGAGTAGTGATAAAAACCACTCCTTTTATGATAAAATGCATCATAAAAAAGTTTAATGGAAGTCAGTTATCAATTTTATGGGATAATAATACTATAGTTAATCTGTACAGTACGACAAATTTCTTTCAAAATATTTTCTATTCTACAGTATTAGTGTAGGCAATTCAGTACCTTATATACAGAAAGTTTCATATAATAATGAGTTTACTTGAGCATTGAGGATATAACTCTTAAACAACGTACTGGCATAGTTTTAACAAAATAACTAACAAATCCTCACAAACTGATTTCATGCCAGACTGAATGAACACAAATTAGCTACCTAATACTTATGATTGATAATTTCATTTTTAAGAAAAAGACAGAACCATACTCAATGTTAAATCTGTTTAAAAGAAACAACTACACAAGCAAGGTAAAAAAAATATTTTTTCCATAAATACTAAGTTAAATCGAAAGACTTGTAACAAATGGTACCAAAGTGACGTTAAATAATTTTTTAAAAGCTAGACAGCAACCAATATCATTATGGACTATCGGTTTCTAAATTCAGTACACTCAAGACATCAATGTAAAAAATCAGCATAGAAAAAGACATCCTTCAAATAGAAATAGTTCAGCTATATGAGCAAAGGAATCAATTAATGTGAAATGAAAATTTCCCCACCGTATTTATTGACACTCATTATTTTATGTATGCAAAAGCAAATCCACTAAAATTTGAAAAATAAAACAACAACATCAACAACAACGTAAATTCATGTATGATAAACATACTACTTCAGCATTTGGAAAACTATTTAGAGAAGTACAATTTCAAAATACTCAGTTTCTTGATTTCACTGCAGAAAACCCTGAATTATGCCCTTCTTGATAAACAGGAACAACTTTGAGGACAGTAGTATTAATGTGTACCAGTAAGTACACGTTTATTTCCTTACCAACTATAGGCTCTAAACCTCATGAGGTATGAATATTACATGTCACCAAATAATTGAAATTTCTGATAAAAAGGTGTAGTAGGCCCTTTGCTAATTCACATTCACTTTTGAGTTACATGAATGCTGAGCAATAAAAGTTGAATTTTTAATTTATGTTATTTGATTATGCCTCACCACAACTGTTACCAAATGTGGACTCCCAGTAAATGAATTACAAAATACTCTCAAAATGTTGGTCACAGATACAGTTTCATTAGCAAATATACTTTGGAAAATACATGAGCATGTAATGAATTATCGTGCACATTTCTGTGAGAGCCACAGAAATGATACTCCACAGGAATTCTAGGTATATAATACCCACTTTCTCAAATGCCATTAGAACAAAGACATTTCAAAGAGCAACTATGCATATTTCAAGCTCGGCAGCTTAACAACTACATACTTCTCATACAAGATATACCTGTAAATTTCTTTCCCTAACTTTCCAAAATAATAAGGAAACAGCACATACCACTGATCAACAAAATGGGGAATCTCACAAGTAAAAAATATCTCAAGTCAATGGGACAGTATAACCAATCCAGGCACCCGATCTCAAGTCAAACCAATTTTTCATCAAGTGATGCCACACATATGCGACCCTAGGTCAGCACCAATCAGCCATGTATTGAAAATCCCGGAAGAGAGATTGCTCTTCATCTGAAAGTGGCCGTGGATCTTTAGGTGGAGTGAGATGAGGTTTTTCAGATGTGAACTCTTCATCAAAATTACTGACATCTTCCAGGGAATGCTGAAAAGATTTTGCCAATTAAATGCCATGAGGTTTACAGATCAATAAAACAGAGAATTTAACTTCAAGTGGGCATTGCACCACTTGCCCAGCATCATGAGATGCATATTTGGTGTAGTGCATAAAATATTAATGTAGCATTAGATGACTTAAAATGACCTATGCATTCAACATAATCATTTTTATACTATGCCAGCAGATTCTCCTCCAAAATATTATAGATATATAATGCATTCATTTCAAAGGTGGCATTCACTTTTCCTCAGTAAGAAAAATAGCGATGAGTAGTTGTCTCTTCTCGAGGCCATTGAATGAAGACAGGTTTGAGCAAGATAGGACTTCTGGTGGTGAGAGCAAGTAGATGTCTTCTATTATATATATATTTAGGAATTGGATGAATGCTTAAATTAGCTTCAATGACTGATATAAAACATTAAATTCCAAAGTTATTAATACAAAATGAGCTGATCCCTTAAGCTCAAACCTTAATATTTTGGATTAAGAAAGAAAGAATTAGCAGCAGTTTTAGCTACATAATGAAATTTCATTCATACTCAAGTTAAAATGTAAAAAAAAGCTAGGAGAACAGCAATTACTTAATTTTTGCTTATAAATATAGCATCCTACACCTATCAGGATGTAATTGCATTCATTTTTTATTAACCACATTGCCATGAGTATTGATGAGATCTTTGGAGAGAAAGAAATTATCTTTAGAAATACCAATGCTGGAACAGTTTTAAAAAATCCTATCAAAACATTTCCATCAATTATAGTGGGTTAAGTTACAACATCTTACGGCTTCATTGCCAGAAATTGATAGTTTCGCTTATATGCTTCCAGGGTTAGTTGGTTTTGAAATGCCATTTTGGGATATTTTGGGTAAATTATGTAAAATCGCAACTTTGTCACTGGAATTTTTCTCTGAAATGTAATATATAAATCACAGCATGAGTACTTGTGGCTCAACTTCATTATCATGAACGTCATATTACTGTGGTTTTTGATACTGAGGAAGCATATGATATAAATGCCTACCACAGAATTAACTCTATATTCATATGTGCAAAATGAAAGAGTTATTTGAATGCCCGAATTTATTACAGGAAGGCACAATGCAGTTTCAAACTGTGACTGCAATAAATATCAACCTATTGGTCAGATTACAAATGTAATGACATTTACATAATTAGGGGAGAAATACCTCACATTTCTTTTGGATTCACCTCACTTTTAGCAATGTAAACATCAATTCTTGAAAGCACAGTTTAATTTTAACAATTTTTTAAACTTAATCTATGTTTATAACCCATTAACTCCTGAAAAATCCCTAAAGAGGACCAGGCTTAATTTTCTTTACTATAAAAATGCAGGTATCTGCTTATGATGCATCACCACATACCGGCAGAGCATAACCATGGCACAATGGGGCAAAAAAAACTGTAACATAATAATATCGCAGTTTCTGCAGCGTGAAAAGAGCTATGTTTTACTACACAGGCATTCAATGTAAGGAATATATTTTTCTGCTGCTCAACCTTTGTTTTTCAGGAAAATGTATAATATTTCAGTTTACCAGAAGCACAAATAGAAAGAGATGGCATAATGGTCTGTAGTGCGCACATTGGCTTGAAAATGTATGGGAAGGGTATGAGGGTGATGTGAACATGCCCCAAATGGTGAATTTCAACAAAATCATATATTTCACAGGTCCATATAATCTACACTTGAGTACATATTTGTAATATCATGATTTAGCAAGTAAAATACCAGCAATTTAAAAGTAATCTTACTAGGAGATTACATGAAGTGCATGAGTTTCAATTCTTAGGAATCCCACACCACAGAGTGCCAAGCCACTCAAGGTGCACACTTATACTAATTTTGATTAATTTACTGTAAGATACAGGATTGGAATGTTTAGGATGAGATAACATTTTTGGGAAAGAAAAATCTAAGAAGCTTCCACCTCTGGTCAGTCTACCCAAAATCTTGAGTGCAGGAAGCTTTCTTGTCATTAAAACTCAATTTTTCTGGAGATATTAGGGGAAATAGGAAGTCTCACGAAGAAGAATACAGTAACATACCAACCAATAAATACTAATGAGTAAATCAAGTGGCAAAATAAAATGGAGGCCACAATTTAAAGTGAGCCTTTTCTTATACAAATACTGCTCTTTAAAATAATTATGCACACTATATGCAAAAAAATTAAGTCATAAGACTTAAGCAGAAACTTTTAAAATAAGATTATATATCCATACATGTGCATACAAAAAAGAAAACTCTTTTTCATTAAGAAGTTAAAACTTGACCTTTACAAAAATACTTACAATAGTGGGAACAAAAGGTGGCTTCACACGCCGTAATAGGAGATCATCCCACGATATATTTCGGAAAAAAGCCTGCTTCTTGACATCCTCCGCATCCCGCTCACTAGAACCAAGTCGTCTCTCTGGATTTTTGCGAAGCAACTGAAATTTGTTGATGATATTAGTTTATTACAAGCATCTTTCAAACAGAGTTTGTTGTAATAAATATAAAAGATATTGTACAAAAATTAACTCACCCTACGCATTATTGCTATGGCCTCAAGGGATAAAAATCGAGGATATCTCACTTCATCATTCACAATACTGTCAAAAACCTCTTCTTCATCATCCCCTGGAAATGGACTCTGAAAAGAAATCAAAATGCCAATGAAATTAATTATGAGTAATTATTCAATTTCAAATTCATATACTTCCATGACCTCAAATAATTCAATGAAAATATTTCACATAGAAGGCCATATACACCCTCATCCTCATGGAGATCAATAAAATGAATCTTTACCACAAGATTACAGGGTGGCTACTTATATCCAGTTTTCAAATTCCCTGACCTTTCCCTGATGGATTTATCAATTTCCCTGACCAATCACCTAAAGGTCACCTATTATTGGAATCCTCTTTCTGCTGAATTAAATTTTTGTCAAAACTCAGAAAATGTTAAAAGCTGAAATCAATATTAAAAGCTACAAGTATGTCCTAATGACAAAATATATTAAACCTTCATAAGTTAAACTCTCATCCAAACTATACACACTTTTAATACATATTTTAACCCTCAATTAGTGTTCGTTTATAGAATACTTATCTTATGTATAAAGTAAGTTAGAGGTATTATACAACCACCAAAAAAAGCTTTCATTAGCTAAAGCTTGGTCACAGCTAAAATAAGCGAGTCGAGGTATACAAGCAATAAGGGCCCATTTAGATATGCTGAGCGCCGCAATATCATATGGCCAGATGCCCACTCACACTGAGGGTCCATTCATACCCCCGAATGCTCAGGCAAGGAGAAGGACACTACTATCTCAATCCCACCCGCTAACCTAAAGACCCTGAATGTCCAAACACACTTCAGTCCACTACCTCAACAATTTATATTCTTGTGACTACGCTAGTTGCCTCGCCGACTCTGTCACCTCAGCCGTCCTTCCAACCCAAACCAGAGCTAGAGTTTAGTCAGGCAGAGAAATATATGTATTTGTCTTATGAAGCATTATTAAAATACATTGATCTTTTCTAGACTCTACCTCATTTAACTGTTGCATTATGGTGAGTCCCCTGAATCATTGAGAGCAAAGTTTCACATGGAAACGGACGATCCGCGCTCCTCACTACTAGAGCCTATTGATGTTTCCTTCAGTAAAATTAAAAATTGACAATTTCTAATTCTTCATAAAAGAGGTAATGTGTCGTGGTTGTTCCAGGAAGTTGAGGAATACTGAAAAAGCATATAGGGGAAGGTTAACAGCCAATTTACAGGTGAACTCCGGCACAGGTATCACTAAGATGCGCAAAAAATATAATCCACAGCCAAGTTGTTGGACAGGATCAAAATCGGATGACACAAGTGACCTTCAGAAGAGAATAACAATTTGATTACTGTGGTTATAACCTCTTGACTGCTTGAGGGAACAAAAAAATGTAAAAATATTTGGATAAACAAACAAAACATAAGCGCACCATTGCAAGAGAAGACAGGAGGCAATTAGCAATGGCAGCATCAAATTCAGCAATATCTAGTTCGAGGTGGTTTGTGACCTGACCAAATTGCTTCGAGAAGGAGCTAACGGGGAATTCAATAATTACATCAAGCAAGAAAGGTGAGGGGAGGAGGACTCTTTACAGCCTCCCAAAGGGAGGTGTGGGAATCGAAGATGACCTTGCGTAAGATTTTGTTTACACGTGAGATCATATTTGTACGACCATTTTAATATTCACCGTCTCGTATTTTGAGAACCGCAAGCATGTACTTGCTACGAGCCAGTGTGCTCTCTTAACCTCTAAGATAACCTCTTGACCGGAGTCTCAGAATTAAAAAAAAGCAAGGTAAAATTTTCCGAACAACATAGCCTCAGATTCCTCGTGATGAACTTAATACATTGTGATCACGAATTTTAACACCACTAGGCAAATATCGCAATGAGGATATACAAAAAGGATATAATGTACATCTGATTCACATCAAAATAACTAAGATTTACAACTGAATGTTCCTCGAATTGATGGGGCTTATTCTATGCACGTTAGCAATGGACACTAGTTTTAATTGGTGAAATGAAGGGCAGGAAAGACTGACCGATAGACGTAATGATAGAAAAATATCCAGGATTTCCTATCCCTGTTTCTCCCTGACTGTTACGAGGATTCCCTGACTATTCCAGAAATTCAAAATTTCCTGACAATTCCAGGTTTTCCCTGACGATCGCCACCCTGGATTGATACCTACTTTAATTTAAGGACTTATTCAGGGTTGCTAAAGTCCTAAAAAATTATAAAATTCCTCGACTTATCTAGGTCAAAATTTTAATTTTCCAGGTGACAATATCCATTCTATTTTAACCGCTTCCCTGACAAATTTTTTACAGTAAAATGTAAAAATAAAGTCAAATTTTTTAATTGTTGAATATTGTTGCTTTGAGCTAGATAAACGAGGATATGTGATTACTTATGCTCTGGGACTTATATTTCAATTTAAATGTTACTAATAAACTTTAGGCAAAAATTGATTATTTTTTCAGAAAGTGGGAAAGGTTTTTGATTTTTCAATAATTGCAAAAAAATTTTTCCCTGAAATTCTGTGATATCATTTCTTATCACATTTATTTAAAAAAAAACATATATATAGATGAAAAAAGATACATTCAACATAAAAAATGCAAAAATTACACAGTTGCATTTGTGTGATAATTTCTGAAGCACGGGATGACACAGAGTGACACATTGCACTGTACACACTGGTACCTTGTCTCTTTGCGAATTTTTTTCCCCCTTGCATCACGCTTTCGGGAGCACAAATAGCATTGTTTTGAAGGGTGAGCCTTCTTTTCTGTGGCTTCTATTATTTCGGGGAAATGTCTCTCCACGAGTCGTCGTGGATGGGGCATAGCGGGAGGCCTACCCACCCTAGGGGATATTATGTCCGGGTGATAAGTCTCGATCATTTCCTCTATAAGTTCTAGGCGGTATTCCAAATGCACTTTTTTTCCGCCATTCTTTCTGTAAAGGACAAAGGAATTCCACAAAGCGAGTTCAACCAAATGGAAAAATATTTTTTTATAATATTTTTTACCCCGTTTTCTGGGAATGGGGTAATCAGCTAGGTGCTGGTCAACACGATCCACACCCCCCATCGTATCGTTATACTCGACCACCACTACGGGTTTCACTTTCATTCTACCTCTTTTGGTTACACTTTTCACTGCACAATTGTGGATGGTTGACAATAGGGCCACTTCCTTCTTGTCCTTCCACCGCAGAGCCATCATTTTTCCTTTCCTGAAGGCAGCCACTTCCCCATTCTGCAGTCTCTTCCCCTTCAGCTCGGCTGGCACTCCTCTGCGAGATCTATTCAAAGTCCCGTACGAGTCAGTAAGCCGGGAAGTCAAAAGCTCACTCAACTCAGGGGAAGTATAAAAATTATCTGTTGTTAGACAATAGCCTTTGTCCAGTAGAGGTTTCATGAGCGCCATCACCACCTGGGAAGACATAGGCATGCGAGCATATTCTTGATCGAATACTGTGCCTTTACCAGTGTAAATAATGCTCGACCACACGTATCCACTGCGCGATTCACAAAGTATATATGTCTTGATTCCAAATCTGGCTCTTTTTTGAGGCATGAACTGCCGCCATCCCAATCTTCCCTTGAACAGCAAAAGACTCTCATCTATGGTGACATCCCTCATAGGTGTGTACATTTCTGCAAATTTCCGCCCCAACTTCTCATAAATTGGCCATATTTTGTTCAATTTTGGATTAGGGTGAGTCTCGGGGTCATATTCCGAGTTGTTGGTAAAATGCAGAAATTGGCGGATTTTCACAAACCTCCGGTAGGCCATTGTCTGTCCAAAAAATGGGGAAGCCAGAATCGGCCTCGTCGACCAATAAAATTCCGTGTCGGGCTTCCTTACGACGCTCTGTAACATCACGAGGGCTAAGAAAACACGAACTTCTGAGCTCGTCACGTCACGCCAAGAGCTTGCGCTGTCACTACTAGGTCCCGCTCTTGTCTTCAAAGAATCACTGGCGTAGCGGTTGGTCTCGGTGATGATGAAATCAATCAACTCATCATCAAAAAAGAGCTCAAAATACTTCAATGCACCAGAGTCTGGAGCTAAATGAAAATGCATTGTAGAATCGCCCGTGAAGGGAAACCTTTCTGGTGCTGGAGGAGGATTCGATGAAGAAATCTCACGCCATTCTTCTTCCTGTGGAGGAGCAGCATCCCCGTCCGTGTCAGAGGTGGTGTCCCCGGAAAGACTTGATTCCGAACCGGAGTCTTCAATCTCTAACTCTTCGGAGCCACTGTCCGTCGAAAAGGACTCTTCTCCTGAATCCATGGTAAAACTACACGATTCGAAACACAGGCGCAATGTTCCTCGGCAAAAATTGGTAGTTGCCACAAAATATGCTTTTTCACGTATCACGTTATTTTGAACTAGAGAATCTAGACGGAAAAAATGTGTGCGCGCTCCAAAACTCAAAGAAAGACTGACTGACGTTCGTTCGTCGAACGACAAGGGGTCCCAACTTCCATATGGAAGGGATTTCACACTCTCGTGCTAAGTGGTGTCCTTTACCCATCGTAAAAATTTCTGCGACTTGTCCCTTCTATTTCACACAAAAAAGGGACATTATGCACGTGCGGTAGTCCGCGGCCTCGGGCGTCTTTCACATAACGGCATTTCGACGTCGGGAAAGCTTTGTCGGGAAGGCTTTGCATTTGCCAGAGCGTCTAGGGTAATACTACTTCTGTGTTCCCAATAGTACCAAACTGTTCATTATTCTCTGAGGAGAAATGCAAAGTATCCTATCACGGTGTTTTAGATGTCAAATCGCTTAGTTTTGATTTTTTACCCTTGAGCTCTTCAGGCAAAAAGCATTTTACCACGTATTCCATTTTCCATGATCAGATGGGTTCAATGCGTAATATCTTACGTAAAAAACATTTATAAGAAGGAGAGTGTGCGAATAAATAAAATAGAACGTGAGATGCATAAAAATTCACACAATGCATAAAAAGATTCATCAATTTCTAGCGATATATTTCTTCTAACTACGTTGAAACACACCAGATCGGTGAAAATTACCATGTTTGTGAAATGTCCATTTTTCTAATGTCAAAATACCATCAAGACATTTCAATCGCCAATGAGTTTGGTGGAAAAAATATAATTTAGAGCTCATAGGCAGTAAAAGAAAGAAAGAATGATAAAATAGAGACGAAAATATATATTTTAAAAATTAATTACTGTGTTAGAAAGTTTTCTCATGCAAAAACGCAGTTTTTATCCTAATTTTGTAAAAAGTTTCCGTAAAAAATAATAATTTAGACTTTATGTATCGTAAAAAAATATCGCCAAACAACTCTTTACATTTTATCAACAATGGTTTGGAATGGTAGTAAAATCGAATAGAATTCAATAAGAGCGTAACTAACCACCGGAACAAAAATTTACAACCTTCGGATCGCCGTGACTTTTACAAAAAGATGTTGCTGCTCGAGCATCAGAAGTCACTATTTGAAAAATGCGCCGCATACGGCAAACATGGGCCTACGCCGTCAACAGCACTCGAGGTGGCAGGTCCGTTAACTACTAGCATCGGTCGGAAATTTCCGGGCAAAACGGAAAAGATACGGCCGTCGTAGACTTGCCCGGAAATATACGGGCGCGTCAGGGAACGCTACGGCCGCGGTGCCCGAATATTTCCGGGCGCGTCAGGGAAGCGGTTAAGTACATATTTTAGTAAGGGCACAAGATTTAAAGTACAGCACAATGATGCTTCCTTGACATTTAGTGATGACAATAGTATTTATAGTACATATATTACATGAAAACATGCAATGAAAAATACATAGACATTATGCACATGATTATATTTAGAAGTCTACGAGGCTTGAGTCCAACTTAGAAGGGTATCAGCTGTCAAACTGCTGGTGCAAGTTGGGATTTATATTGAAAAGGAGGATTTTTCATTCTTTAAAATTAATTTATATATTTTAGTTCACCTAGCTCCCTTTTCAAGGGGCTTTAGCCAAACTTATGTTTCCTTCTGCACAACACTCAATATTTTCTTAATAATGCAGGCCGCAAAATTATTTCATTCATTCGAGTGATTACCAGCTGACTGGTAGGTTTTTCCATAATCTTCATCATATGGTCCTGTTTTCCCTACTATACATGCCTCAGCATTAGAATCCCCTAAAATTCCACATCATCCTCCACTTCTTATTTTGTCCAGAATTACTATCCTCTTCCTTCCCCTTCCACACTCCCCAGTGTTCTTCCCTTTATTACCTCTTCTATATTCCCTCTCCTTTCAAAACTTCTAATACCTATGCCACCTACCTTCCACAAACCTTCACCACCAGCTTCCTCTACTCTCAAACCATATCCAATACCTCATGGTTCATCCTCCTTGCCTGCCAGTTCACCCTTTCCATTCTTTCCCAATCCCATTTCCAATGCATCAAGTATCATCTTTGAGCAGTGACCAATTTTCCAACCCATACAGAGCTACCATCTTTGTTTGTGTTATTTGGTTGATTAGCCTTTTCTTTACACAAGGCTATTCTCCTACGAAATACTACCCGGAAGTGTTATCTACTTGACCAGTTATATTTTGTGCCCTCTTACACTTACATTCAGCCCTGCCATCTAACTTCTAGGAAATCTCATCTCTTTCACTTTCTTATGATCTACCTTCATCCCATATCTATTTCACAGCACCTCTAATGCATTCATCATTGATTGTAACCCCTTGGCTGACAGACAAATCAATTGTTGATTGGTTGAACACACAATGGCAGGCATCATCATCTGCAGCACATGCATCAGCATACAAAATGCTACAGGAGGTTAAGAAGAGTTTTAAAAAGAAACGATATGAGTAATAGATATAAAATCTTCATTGACACATTTTAAGACGTATTCTATACTGAAATGATATTTCAAATGATTTCATGACGGATGACAGAGTTTACTGTGCACGTACCACCTGCTCAACTAGATTTGAATGCATTTGAATTTTTTTAGAAAGGATTTGATAAGATTCGATTGAATCTTGAATCCATGGATTCAATCAAATCCTAGAATCCTAACCACATCACTAATATTGACCATTTAAAGTGATAAAATTAATTGCTATACCGACACTAGGCCTTGAACTGGTGAATTAAAACCAAGCTCACAATCACAGTTATCACAGACCATCTAGTTAAATACAGGATAACAAAAAATTCTTCCTAAATGAGGAAAATATAATCAATCTACATTACTCCCTCATAACATTTCAGACAAGACATTTATGCAAAAATAATATTACCTCTCCAACCAGCATCTCAAAAACAAGAACTCCAAGACCCCACCAATCAACAGCACGGGTATATGATGTTTCAGTCAAAACCTCAGGAGCAAGAAATTCAGGCGTGCCACAGAATGTACCAGTTCTATCACCAAATCCCATTCCTTCTTTACACAATCCAAAGTCTGCTATTTTTACATAGCCTTCAGTATCTAGCAGAAGATTATCCAACTTCAAATCTCTGAAAAAATAATGTAGGACAGGCTCTTTATTATCTTCATGCATACCACAATGTATATTTCACTTCTACAGAAAGGAAAACACAATAGCTGTTTCATACAAGTATTTTTTCCTGGACTTCATTGAAGAGAGCATAAATGAATTTTATGTTGGTGTTTTAACAATGGACCTACATTAACCCTTTCCTGCCATGAATTTCAGATAATTGGTACAAAGACTACCAATGCTATTTTCAACAGTAGTTAATGTTATAGTTAATATTAAAAATATCAATGCTAATTCATTCTACTAAGGCTAATATAACAATTCAGAAATAAGAAAAACATATGGGAAGTAAATTCTGAAACTAAAGGAAATTAGATTGTATTCTGATGACAGTTACAATAAAATATTTCTTTTTAAGCAAATGAGATTTCTGGTGTATGTTGTCCAAGGGCAGATTTCTCACCAAGGCATCAAGATCAATAAACCATTCCTCTGGCAGCAAAACAGTTACAAAGTTAAGATTAATTAGGTTACCACCATGAATGGAGAAGCTTTTACTATCAATTTTCGTACTGGGAATTGAGGATTTTAGACAAAAAAGTAGCTCTATCTGAGACCACATTGTTAGGATTCTTATTTCGCAACTTGGATTTTAAATAACCAGTTTAATGACTTACCTGTAAATTATCTTGCTTTCATGGAGATACTGTAGCCCCAAGACAACACAAGCTGCATAAAACACAGCTCTAGGCTCTGAAAACACATCAGCGTGTATATGCATCATTAGATCTCCACCAGCTGCATACTCCATGACAAAGCAGACATGACACTGAAGAAAAAATGTTTGTAATTAGCTAATGACAGCTTTATTTGAAGGAATAGTGGTACACCTGGCATTCCATCATCATGGTTGTGTATTCAAGAACCTACCTCTGTTTGAAAGCATGCAAAAAGATTCACCAAGAATGGATGACGCATGTTATTAGCCACTTCAAATATTCTTTTCTCAGCAAGAAGAGATTCAACCTCATCTCGTGCAATGATATCTCCCTTCTTAAGGGCTTTGATAGCAAAATATTCCCCAGTATTACGATACTGTGAAAGAATAACCTGGAAGAGAAAAAAAAACATAAAACATTACAAATGAAGGAGAGCTGTGAATAGTAAAATTTCATGGTTGTTAAGTCTAATACCTTTCCAAAATGGCCTCTCCCAAGAACACTTATGAACCGAAAGTTTTCCATGGACATTCCTGAATACTGTGAATGCCTCCTAGACTCATATGCACTGTCCCGATAATCCAGGCTTCTGCCTCCTCCTCCTCCCCCTCCAACTGCAGCCCCAATGACACCAATGCCACCAACATTCGAAGAATTATTTCCAAGCACTACTTCCGGTTGGTCATATGGTCCCTGGTAGACATAAAAAAATATGCTGGTATATAATTCAAACATAAAAAAGAAAAGTTTGTATAAATAGATGCACACATGGCAAGAAGTTATGCTTTGATAAATAGGGGAAAGGGACATGTTTTTTTAGGTAAAAAAATTTATGAGTATAAAGGGAACTTAATGCACATATGAATCATATAGCACATGACATGTAAATTGACTCCTAAAGGGCTTTCCTGGTAAACTCTTCAGCTGTTCTGATTCACCCAGAATGCCCACAGATTGAGAAGAAAAAATCCCCAATTTTCCAAGCCAAAAGTGAAAAAAATTTCCAAAAATTTTACAGAGCAATTCCTACAATATTAATTCAACCTTTCCCAATACGTTAATGCATTGTTAATACCTCCTTGAGCAAATTCATAGCATGCACCATTTGATCAATTTTTTTACAGTGAAAAACAACTTTGGGTTGAAATACGTGAAGACGCTTAAATAAAAGCATTAAGTAATCACTGGAGCAAATACAAAGGAAACAAACACATAATACTATGTAAAACAAGTCCCTACTGTTCTCTTCCATGGATTATACACTAAAAAAAACTGATCACTTGACATGGTTTTCCTCTTTTATCAAATCAAACCCAAGTGTTACTGAATAAAACAACATCAGTGAAATCATTAGGATTCAGCTTTTCAATGAAGAAGTAAAGCTCCCAATAGTTACCATGTAAACATCTTTTGTGGGAAATGCTGATGTTAGCAAAATATAACAAAATCAAAGATAAAATATTGCTCAAAATTAAAATCGATAATTTTCTGTAATGCCAGAATTACCCATAAAAAAAATTAATGCAAGTTATAGGAATAAAACAACAGGTAAAAACACACCTTCACCAAAAAATGATGCAATACTTCCAAAGAAAAAGCCTGGTATGCATGCAGGTACTTCTCTGAGGAAGGGAAGGAGAATAACAGAACCAAAACAAAATAATTTAATGGGCAATATAACATGGCTCAATTGCATTATTTCCAGGCATATAACTGACCAAGTTTGTTAAACCTGAACCCATAGAGTGAAATCAATGAGTACAAGGCTGCAATTTACAAGTAATGACTTAATTCTAGTTCCCACAAAGTCCCTCAATGTACTGAAAGACTTCCACGTTAATAGTCACAACTTATGTGAATTTCAACAGTTGACGCTGCAATCAATGAAGAGCTTCTACATTTTAAGTATACTTAGAAACAAATTACAACATTTCAGTCTACCCTCCCCTGGTATCCGTGCAACTGGAAAAAACATAAAACAACCAGAATAACACAAAGAGTTTCAATCAGTCTTAGTACCTCATCATCAGGGAACTCTATCACAGGTTCTGGAGTAGGAGGCTGGACTATCTGAGAAAGTGCTTGTTGTGGTGGTTGATTAGGTGCATATTGGTGTAGCTGAAGAGTGGGGTGTGATTGTTGTTGATGGTGCTGAAGGAATTGGTGTGGATGATGATATTGGTGCGACGGTATTGATGACTCAGCACGTGCCCTTGGCTGATGAGCATTTCCCTGAGACTGAAGAATCTGCTCGGTTGGAGAGGCTCTTTCCTCTTGCAGGAAGTCAAACTCTCTGAGAGCACTCTACAAGGAGGTTCAAAGTGGGGGAAGCAATGGAAGTAGAAAGAAAGGGTGAAGTCCTTCATACTACACAGCCCAGAAGTGCTTCATATGATACCCAACATAATATATGCACAATTAAATACTATCAATAAAAATAGAACTTTCAAATGATAGTAGCAGAAGAAGCAATCAGACAACTAACTATGCAGTCTACCATACAAAGGCCAAAAGTTAGGTTATGAGTGCCTTCTAAAAACACATGCACATTTTGGGACTAAAGGTATGGAAAACATGCTATTGCCAAAATTCACATTTCAGCATAATTGGCATTCTAGGCACAAAAAGAATTTGCCACACACATGTATATCTATGGCATAATACTTATGTCTATAGCAAAGATGCTCACATAATATATCAACACAGGCCACATAGTTACTGCACGTCTGCTGACATGAGAACTGATCCTTGAATAGTGAAACTAACAAGCTTGGTGCAAAGTACTTCAAAAAATGATACCAAGAGAAAACTGCAGAATAGCAAATGTTTCCAGTTCATAATTACAGAATGTACCAAAATCAAGTAACATTCGACCAAATATCAAGAAAAGGAACAGATTGTAATGTTCATATTCAAAATGATAAATTATCAGATGTTGGAAAAGGCATACATTTTACAAAATCAAATATCTATTTAGAACTATCACCTTCTCATTATATAGTTATTCTTTGAAATATTGCTGAAAACTGTAAATAGGCCAGAGATGAAAACTAACATGACAGCTAAAAGGACAGCAATGCCTATGATAACCATTTCTTCTGAAAAATAAAACTTGCCACCACTGCTAAAAGCCAATTTACAGATTTTTCCTAGCCAAAATTATCTAATCAATCAATAGCTGGGAAAAGAAGAATTCATAACATGGCACAAAAGTTATTTTCTTTCTCATTTTCAAATTCTACCAAAAAAGAGGAATGGGTAAAAATAAGGGATGAGATTTAAAAAGACCTTACCCCTGAAAGTCTCAACTTGCTGGGTACAACATTCTTTCAGAAGATAAGGGGAACACGAGTATCCAAAAAGCATCATAAAAAGGAGAAAAAACATATACAATTGTAATTTTCTTATGACCACATGGTAAATAATGTTAATATTTTAATTCATGGAACAAGAGAAGGACATACTCTAGGGTAAAAATATTTAATTTTTAAATAAGAAAACTTATGAAAATTTGACTGAACTATTAAGATAGTCAAATTTTAAATAAGTAAGAAAAAATAGGTAACTTCCACAGTGGTAAAATTTATTCCAACCGGTTTCGCTTTTTACAGCATCTTCAGGTGTAAATCCTGAAGATGCTGTAAAAAGTGAAACCGGTCGGAATAAATTTTACCACTGTGGAAGTTGCCTATTTTTTCTTACTTAGTTATGTTCTGATTCCACTCCATCAAGCCTGAAACTATAGAGTATATAGTCAAATTTTAATGGTTGGAAGTAAAGCCAAAGACTGATCCACAACATAAATTATTTCAACGTACACACAGGTATGGACATTGACTGCAGTTATGTAGGCTTTACTGACCTCACATGATAAATGAAATTGGACTGGGTCATTAGATAAAACAATGAAATGACAGATGGCAAGAAACTACACAGGCTTTGAAAATGTTTTTAATAAAAATAGAAGTAATAGAGGATACAAAGTGCTTTCAAATCACCTAAAACTAATTGTATGCATTGGTGCAATTAGATTTACTGAAAATGTTTTCCTCGTACAGAACTAGTTTGGCATAAAAATCCCCTGGTATCACAATGTCCTTGTTTGAGCTAAAGCTTTATACATATGGGTTCATTGAACTTCAAAACTGTCATGATTTTCGCTTTTAATATAAATTCCCACACAATGATAAGCCTTTGGATATACATACACATGAGCAAAACTAAAGTACAATATTCTAATAATAGACCATCTTTTATATCACAAAAGTTAAAGAAGATTGTTTGATTTCCATAACCTAACAAACATGCAACTAACTGTAAGTATGAGTAGGTCAATACACCCATTAAAAAGAGGAGGAATATAATACAAGAGAGATGAATATAGATATCAGTATTTAATTCACTAAGGTGTACTACAGCATTCACCATTAATAACGAGAAAATATGATCAAATGAATCTTCAAGCTGTTTTTAGCTTATATATCATTTACTGCGAGGAATTCCCGAAGCACTACATGCTAGGAAACTAACAGGAAACCATAAGAACACGATTGCTTGATGAGCAAGTAATTGCTGAAGCATATTAAAGAGCATTGATCAACCAAAAGACATTTTGGAGTGTAAAGCTTGATAGTGATAATATAAATCCTCATTTTCTAAAATAGATAGACACCAATGACATTGATCACTTCTTGCTCTCTCAATGTCATTCTAAGCCTACTCAAAACAAATTGGGCCTTCAGGACATGAGGAAAGGAATTACAATAAGTTTAGGAGGAAGGTAGGAGACTAGCTTGGCAATTTAATGGCAGTAAATGATAGCAGCAAAACAGACCACTATTTTACTTTTCTTATGATGAGAGTATTGTACTTCAACAGCACCCCTAATAGGAACCAATTAGAGGTAAAATTGCTACTGAAACATTTCTGACATCATCGGGTTACAAACCCAGGCCCTCCATGTGGAAAGTCAGCGCTCAAATCATTAAAATGATCCAACCCCTTCGAACAAAAACAGTGAGCCTCCAGTCAAATATGTGGCATTTCCAAGACAAATTGAGAGGCTTAAGTTTTATGAAATTAAGCTTGGCAACATTTTTCATTTCAATTCCTCAAACACAGTAGCGAATGAATAGGTTTAAATATTAATTAAGCCATTGCCTTCAGAATTGGGATATAAAAGTAATTTAAGACCCGAGTGCTATCACTCGGGTCTTAAATTACTTTTTTTATTATATTATAAAGGTAAATTTATAGCCATTAACACTGTGAGGTGAGTACAGCCTCCATCAGGCAAAGATGGGAGTCTATGGTTGCGACCTTGATGAGTGTATAATTAAATTGTAATATACATGAGATGATGAGAATATCATTAGTTCAAACTGGAGCAGCGCCAGTTTCCGATAGCATGGTAATCACTGGGAATAAGTGAAAATATAGCACCTTTTTATATCTCCTCAGCGGAATACTATTAAATATTACTTATGTAAAACTTTCGAAAATTAGATAATCTGACTCATGACGGTTCATAAATCAAACAGTACTTTCGCCTGAATGAGAAAACGATCTCAGGAGTATCACTGGAATGAGCCGGTAATACAATTACCAAACTCCTGGCTTCGTGGTGATAAGTCACAATTTTAACGATAATGAAAACCCACGTTACTTAAACGAGTTCTGAGCCCTTACAAAAATTAGTACGAGCTATTAAGAGAGACGAAAATGGGGAAAAGACTATTAACGGTCATCTGAAACAGGAAATCCCGAAAATCTGCGGCCGAAACGAATACCGTGACGAAGGAATGTGGCCTTACGCATCTGATACGCGACGTTCAAGGACGATGACTGGCGTCATGGCCGTAAGTTCCCAAAGCGCCCCACGTAAGAACCTTCCCTTCTCGACGCGCGTGGAGAACGGACTCGAATAGTAGCAGTTTAGGAATATAACGTTCACTCAATAATAACTTAGGAAATATAATGCAGGTAACGTGACTTGGTCGTGGTCTTACTGCGGTCACGCACCGTAGCCACCAGCGTTCTTCATTATCTGACATAGCAGTCGTCTTTTTTATCGAGAATTACTAGCAGGAAAAATCCCCGTCGGTTTGCAGGCGCTTGGGAAGAACGCAGCGAGTGTGATCGGATGGACTATACGAAATAAAACTGGTATACTAAAGTAGTAAACTACTAAAGTACTAAAGGAGTATACTAAATACAACTGCTATTTAGGCACATAATTCGCCTGGAGGATATTTCCAACGCTTGTGAAAGATTAGATCCAAGCGAAAGTCACTGTAAAATAGTAAGAACCACCGAAATTTTACACCGACAGAAGCATAGGATTTCAATCCAAATGTGACCGACTTATATTAATACAGTGCATCGTACATCGATGTAACGTATTCAAACGCATTAACACATTACACTGTAAATCACAATACATCGCCTTGTAAGTAAAACTAACGCTCCCGCAACGCCACGAAGAGGGGAATATCCTTTTGCTGAAGATAACAGCATTCTCCGTTGAGAAAATTTCCACTTCAACTAAAATTTGAAGTACTTCAGGCTCGCCTATAATCAAAGAACAAGACCGAGAAACTTGACGACAACACTACGTAAAAGGCACGATTTCGATTGAGCCAATCGTAGAAAACGTGTGGGTACAAAACACCCAACTGATTTGTACTTACGGTAATCAATGAGAAAATCATCCAATTTCAGTATAAATATCTTCACTTAACTGCCGGTCCATAAGCTCATCTCAAATGCTGGTCTCTCACTCCACCGCGGGATTTATTAGGACGCACCATTCTCCCATTTCTTGAGAAATGCGAGACCTATTAATTGATTCTTCCTCTACACGACCCTCAAATGAAATTCATCCGCCACTCAACAGGCAAACATTGACAGGAATAGACGAATTTTAATGGGTGTCTGTAGTCACCAGGTGCGAAACTTTTCCGGAAAGTGGGAGCCCGGATTTGGTCCTTATTTCGCTTCCAATGGCCCTTAGAGAAGTCCAAGAGTACCGACGCGAAAAACTTCCCCTCCGGAGATAATGAAGCAAGAGATTACTTTTCAGACTAGTAGTCTCTATATTGGTCGTAAATCTGAAGGGATAACATCACCAGATAGGTTCATAATTTAATGTACGGGCGGGTGGGGATACACCGGTCGACGTGACAGGCCTACCCATGAAATTCAAAGAAAGAAATATTGAACAAGGCTGACATTGGAAATTATATAAAATTGCAACCCATAAGATATTTAACCCACGATTAAAGCCGGATCGTGAATGAACCACGGAGGGATGTCTTAGGAGTCATTATTTTTTGAGCTCGAAATAAAAACTCAACCATCAAATCTCATTTCACATCCACCACATAAATTGCATACGCTGTGGTTCACACACCTAGCGAGTTCGACCAGAAATGCTGCATACCATATATCATAATCACCAGACTTACGCCACAGAATGACGACTAGTAGGCTTACACGCCTATCAGTTTATTTCGTGGGGTACACAAACGGACAATATATTTTCTGCAATATCAAAACAAAACTGGAAGGAATTAAAAGAGGGCCTGGCTTGCCAAGGACCCATTTAGCCCTTCTGGAACCGTCTCACTCACTCCTAAATATTACAGCTTACTAGTAGGAGCAATTTGTATCACGAGCGGGTACAGGATTTACCCAGTAATCTGAGCCTATTCCTTAATTCAATAGATATGAAGATATATTTGGCTTTTTCAAAAGAGTATCACCCCAACTAAATGGAGGAGTCACGGGAAAATAATTTTCGGAGGCCGGAGCAACGTTGGACGGAGTTCGTCCACCTCCCGCTGAAAGATTCGCTTTACTAAACACCAATATCCATTTCCTTACACTGAGACATTCTTAGAAGTCAACTGCCAAACTATCAAGCATACATGTACGAACATTCCTAGAGCTTGACAGTAAATAAAATTGCCCAATCGTTACAATCATTTACTCATTCTTTCTATAACTTGTTCGCCCATTAAATTTTTAAATTTTATTAATATAGGACAATGCTACAAGCTATTGGAGACGTCTCTAAACCTGAGCAAAAAGAAAAAAGGTATTCGAGAGACATTATAAATATAGACACGGAACGAAGGAATTAACACAAGACATTATTAAGTGTATTTCCATTATTTAAAACCACTATGTCAGGTAGACCAAATAAAAAAATATTCAATAGAAGTGGACTCAATCTAAAATAAGGTGAAAATTCAACTGCTTACTTTTTCAAGTTCTTCACGCTTATTACGAATGCACAGCACCGCTAATTGCGATTCATCATGCTTCGACCATGAATGATCGTTTGTCACTCAGTTCCCCTGGGAATAATGATGCCGGTGTTGCAATGGAATGCCTTACCAACAATGTCCACTTACGTAATTAATGAAATGCCTCACGTAGCGGTACACGTTGGGAAGCAGAACTGCATACAATACCTCAGTAAACGTGACGCACGCAATCACTTAGTAAAAATTACACTTCGTTTAACGTTCCAAGAGCTTTTTTCAGAATACAAAGAAATCCATTTAACTCTGCGCATTTCCTCAGAGTAAATCTCCATGTTTAACCATGACTTCACAGGCATAAAACAGGTTTACGCACTCGGATTTTTCAAGCAAAAGGGAACTTCAACTTGGACGTGTTTTAAAGTTCAACTATCACGAGTTTAAAGTTAAACTATCCCGAGGAGTAAATGAACGTTCCGTTCCATTGCCAAGGCAGACATCTCCCCACCATAGTTGATTGGACTCGAAGAATCTATTCCTCGAATGATACGGATTTCCAATATTTATGATTTTATTACAGTAACGAAGCGCCTCTAGAGCCTCATTCTGTAAAATATCCCCCGAAATGCATGTAAAACGGGGACGGGTTGAGGTCGTTATTTCGGCGCAGTGGATGCTACTTTCCGCGGGCATGAGTGGCAAGGATTACCTTACTATCAGCACTTGTTCTATTTTACCAGGAATTAAAGGGGCCCACCGCACACTCCCTCAGCACTCCCCTCACGTAAAAACCACAAAAAATCTTTTGGCGATTTCTGGAGGGATGCACCATTCATAACGCTGGCCTATCTCGGCGATGTAGTACCTCAAATATTCCCAAATATCTATAAGATCAAGTGGAAAGATCCATATGGTTATTTTAAACAAATTCAAAGCAGTAATTGCCCAATCAAAAAACGTGGACGTTCGTAAGGAGCTCAGAATACCTAAAAGATTGTTTCAATCACTGTCACACCCGGACACGGAAGGTAATTTAGCAAAATTACGGATCAGAGTAAAAAAATGATTCGGTCGTTAATGACTGGGGTTTCAAAAATAAAAAAAATCGGTAGAACTTTACAAAGTAGCACGGTTAGGATACTACGTTCGACCTGCGCATTACTTGATTTGGTAACTGCAATTAGGAAGAGGAGTGAATGAAAGTGGTCTTTCTATTTCATTACTTAACTCAGACCACTAGCGCTCGCTACCAGCCTCACAACTTTTCCTCCTTTGCCACGCATCGAAGAGTCTGGACCTTTCAACCAAGCAGTAAGAAAGTCGGAAAGTAATCCCCCAGATCCAAATTGTGAGTGCACTGCTACCGCCAATGACTGTAGCATTACGAAGACCAATGCTTCGCACAGGAATTAAACGCATAGGCAATGCAATGCTGACAGTACACGCGATTTCAATAGAACGCAAATCCACCAAGAGCATCTCGGAGAATTTTCATGGCAACATTCCAAGCATTCTTGAACGCACGCGATGCAATAAAAACAATTCAATGACCATCAAATAGTTTTAATTTATAAGTAATTCTGTCGGGACCACGAATCTGATCCTATTCGGAACACATACGACAATGGAAAGTAAAGATTGACAGCAGAGGTAAAAAAGAAACATTCTTCGGAGTGTCGAAACACTTTTTGTTCAAGGAAAAAACAACAACACGTGCTGCAAGAGGAGTAGCAACGCAATGGAACGCTTCATTCATACTAAATACAATGGGGTGGTGGGTGGGTGACATCACGTAGGTGATTCTCCCGCTTCCATCGCTTTAGCCTTCACCTCTAATCGCTCGTGCAGGTATGGGAACTGCGCGTTGAATTCTACTGCGCAATCTATCGACAGAACAAAGTGTCATTTCGTCCCTCTGAACACAGAACGGCGATATCAACTGAGCTTCATACTTCGTGACTGCAATTTCATCTGCGGTAGCGAAGTTAAAAAAACGAGGCGCTGTACGCAGTACTCCCACTCAATAATGACTAAAATCTAGCTTTAAAAAAACTTGGGCGCGAATTGTAAAAATGCACCATTTTATCATCAATAATGAAAAGGGAATTCGATAAAGAGGGAACAACATTTTGACAGAAGCATATTTTGGTCTTATTACATGAACTAGCAGTCCAAAGCGTCCCTTCACCTTTCTGCCTAGCTTTCGACGCGAGAGCAACCAAATGGGTTTTAATAAGCGTAAGTGAAAAGCAAATCGATTTCAGCAACATAACTATTTGATTAATAGCCAGGAAAGCGATTTTACCACAAAATTAGCAAGCACATATTTTAAAATTTTCATCAACTCACCAAATACAACAAACGCTCTCCATAAAATTTAAGTATGAAGCTTTAGCGGCACTTCAGTCACTATGTAACTTTTCATCTCAATACTACTCCGCGTATAACACAAAAGTAACATAATTACTAGTAGTTTCAATCCTCCAGCGATCATAAAGTCGTTTTTATCATTTAGATGACGAAACGCTACAAGGAAAAACAACAATCACTAGAGCATTACTCCAGACTGCTCATCATGTTTAGTATTTTACTAGCGAATGAAAGGTCTCTCTCCAAGAAAAAATCTTGACAGCAAAGCTTCGATATTGGTTGAGGATTCACTAAATCAACTGAAATCAGGCCAACAGAAACGGGCAATGACCAGCATATCACGTAAGGAAGACCATTCGGCTATAGCAACGGCGTATACCTAAAAGGGCAAGTCTTCGCTCCCGTTTTCACCCCTCTCCACAACCGTTGAAAGCAACTACCTGACATTCCGCTGGAAGTGGGAGCGAGTGCCTGCCACCGGAGGGCAGACGGCTCACCAGACCTCAACAAACGGGTTAAACACACACACACAGAGGAACACGTCCGAAACCAATAAATCCGCCGTTCGGAATGATCCACGACTCCATGCATCATCCAGACAACTTCTTACCCCGTCCACGTTCACACTAACGAGAGTCACATGCTTCCAGCGAGCGATATGCCAGTGTGGGGGCTCCTCTTTTCCCTCGCAGTCACCGTGGCGAGGAGGTAACGCGGAGCCGTCTTCCCTTAGAGGGGTTGGGGAGGAAGCATCGGGAGCACACGTTAATCGCGGAGTCGCGGCCGTCTCGCAGTGGCGCCTCTCCACGCGGGACGCCCGGGACACGACCCGGTGCCGGCGCCGAAACGTCAGCCTCCTCATAAGGACGGCGAGGCGAGCGGATGGACCCGCCTCACCGTATCGCCCGCCGCCATCCAGATGCATGGCCGCGGAGGACGGCGACGGTGGGCGAGGTGGGAAGCACACCCCAAGGATAACGCGCCACACCCCCTCACACCGGCGGAAGAGAGCGTGGTCGCGATAGGGAAGCACACGCGGAAACAATCGGCGGCCGCCCACGGCGGGGCTCCGGCCTCCTCACGGTCTCGCGCACGAAAAACTTTCTCCCGAGGGCGGCGCAACTTGACGCGGGCGTTGTCACGTGACCTCCTCCCTCTCCGCGGGTAGGGGGTGGTGGGTGATTTCTCACACGCGGCTAGGTAATGCATAACATCAGCGTCAAAAGGAAGGGTGGGGCAAGGCCTTGCCGGTCAACACATAACCAGGCATGATACGGAATAAATCCGCGTACACACACGGAAACGGCGAGCCGAGAACGCTATTACTAAACGAATAAAATGGACCACGTGGGAAGGAAGTTTAACCTGTGATTCCCCAAAAAATATCTCCGACAAATATTAGCCTCTTGCAGAGAAGCAGTGAATACAAACATTTCAGGGAACTGCATCAAAAGAGAAAAATCAACTAATTGCAGACTACAACAGTTTTAACTGTTGCTCAAATGCCAGCTTCCTGTCCTGAGGGCTGCAGCATAGCCCAATGAGAGAGGGGCGGAAGAAATTAAGTAAATAAAAAGAGGAATGAAGTGAGAGGAGGGTGCCTGGGCAAGTAAAGGAGAAACTTATACATCAACATTGTTCCAGTATAGGAAGTGCAAGTACACAACTCCATGTGTAGGATAGGACATTGATGTGGAGACCCCCACGTACCTTTCATTAAAAGTAGTCTAATGCAGATGCTAGGTTCTCACTACACCATCTTGAGTTCATCATCAGAAGTTACAGTCAATAGGTACGACTCATGAAAACAATTTTTGCAACCAATTATCCTCTCCTTGGAATACCATGAAGATATAATATACCTCCTAGACCAGTATTTGATCTGCTCCTTCAAATAGGCCCCCATAAGCACTACTTCATAAATCGCCGATTTAGGAGCAACAAATCCATTATCCTGAGAATTCTTTGGCAAATATGGAGTTTTTTAAATCACTGTTATCAAATTTTGCAAAAAAAAACTTCACCACCATTCTCCATAAACAAATATATATCTATGCCAATGACATTCTTGAAGAATACCAGAGTGGCTTCGGATCTGGAAGAAGTACCATAGACCAGATATTCAAAGTAAAGAAAACAATGGGGTAGTGCTACGAATACAGCATTGATTTGCATATACTCTTCATTGACTTCAGACAAGCCTTTGACAGTATGGATAGGGAAGAGATGTTCCGCACACTGAGAGGTTACAGTATTCCAGCAAAGCTAATTAAATTGGTTGTAATTATACTGAAAGAATCCCAAGATTTTGATGGGAGTAGAGTCAGCAGAGCCTCCAAGATGACATCAGCCATAAGACAATAGGATACAGTGCCAGCTGCATTATTCAACTAGGTTTCATACAAAGCAATGAAAGAATTGAAACTGGTATAACCATTGCTAAAAAATATAAACAAGGATTTGCACATGCAGATGATATAGCTCAGATAGCATGAACTGTGAATGACCTTTGGAAAGTGTTTCACATCATAGAAGTAATTGATACAATAATGGGTTCCAAGGAACTCTTAATAGTTTGAGGGTGTGAAAAAGTTCACCTCTCGAGGAGTTAGTTAAAATTAGTAGAATAAAATATTTGACGAGATGGACCAAAGGGTGATGACCGGCAATAAAGCATATTTTGCTACTGTACCTCTACATCCTCTTGTCAAGAAAAACTGGAAATATAAATGTAAGACCCTCTTACGTCTTGCAGTCACATATGGAGCAGAGATGTGAGTCCTTACCAAGAATGACAAGGAAACACGAGATTCGAAAGGAAAACATTAAAGAGAATTCATGGTGCAGTTAGAGATGGACAGAAATCGATAAAGCCAACTTATTAAACCACTACTTCGAAAGAGTATTCACTAAAGATGACAAAATACACCATTTAGACATTCCAGAAGTTAATGTGCCGATGGTGGACGTAACAATTCAGGGTGATGGAATAATTAAACAACTGCATTTGATTAAAAGTAGCAAGCCTCCAGGTCCAGAAAGAATACCATGCATGCTCAAGGAGTTAGCGCCACAGATTGCACCATTCTTAGAAATTATACTTAGCAAATCATTATCCGAAGGCAAGGTGCCCCAAGACTGGAAAATAGCCAATGTCCCACTGATATTTAAAAAAGGAAATAGAAGTGACCCAGGAAATTATAGGCCTATATCGTTAACATCGCTTTTATGCAAGATCCTTGAACACATTGTCGTTAGCAATATTATGGCATTCCTGGATAATCGTAACCTCTTACTCAGTAGTGAGCATGGCTTCCATAAGGGCAGGTCCTGTGAAACACAGCTTGCGCTCTTCCTTCATGATATCCTAAAATCAGGTGAATCGAATAAGCAAATCGACGCGATATTCCTTGATTTTAAGAAGGCATTCAACAAGGTTCCTCACAAAAAACTCATTTATAAATTGAATTCATGCGGAATTAATAAAAAAAATAGTCAACTGGATAACGGATTTTCTCAGTGATCAAAAACAAAAAGTAGTTATTGATGGTTTTAGCTCTGATATGGTCGGAGTCACATCCGGTGTTCCTCAAGGAAGCGTGGTTTGCCCCTTTTATTCATTATTTATATTAATGACCTAAGTTCTTGAATTAACAGTAAATTAAGATTATTTGCAGATGATACAGTAATCTACCGTGAAATAAGGGAAGACGCAGACTTTGAAGTTCTGCCATCTGACCTTAACAACGTTCATTTGTGGTGCCAGGAGTGGGGTTTAGAACTAAATATTCGTAAATTGCACCACAGTTCGCTTCCGGCGAAAGTCATCACTCAAAAGCCATACCTACACCGTGGGTGGAGTAAACATAAAATCTTCAAATACAGTAAAATATCTTGGAATTACCTTACCATCTGATATATCGTGGGGATTACACATACAAAACATATGCGGCGCAGCATTAAAGAAACTAGGTTTTGTTAAGCGTATAATAGAAGGCCCTCGGATGAAAAAGTAAAAGAGAGATGCTACTTTGCTCTGGTTAGGCCACACCTCGAATACGCCGTGAGCATTCAGGTCTCTGGTGATAAAGATTTAACCAAAAAATTAGCAAAGTACAAAGAAAAGCAGCATACTTCGTTAAAAACTGCTATGAGCAAATATATAGGGTTACACAACTGTTAGAGGTATTAAGGTGGGAGCCCCTAGAGACTCAGAGGCTACACGCTAGGCTTAGGCTGCTTGATAAATTCAGAACTAATATTTTTCAGAGCGACACACAGAATATTATCATGACACTTCACTTCATTTCTAGGTCTGACAGATGTGATAACATAAGAGAGATACTCTGCTGAACAGATAGGTACAAAAACTCGTTCTTTCCACACACAATAAGGGACCACAATAGAAACTGAGCTCCTCCAAATACACTCTCATAGGACATGTCACCATTTCACCTCCAAAGCTTTTACATCTTTACATGGCTGGTGACCAACCACCCCCTGCCACACGCCCAAATGGCGGCTTGCGGGGTAGTATGCAGGTGTAGATGTAGAAATGGAAAATCAGAATGAACTGGGAGATAAATGAAATATTAGGAGGTGAAGTTATAGTTAGGTTCGCCAACGCACTGTGGCTGGCATGACTGGGCCACATAGAAAGAATGGGTGAACACAGAATGTCCAAATGACAGCTCAAAACCAAGATCAAAGGGGTCAGGAAGAGAGGAAGACTGTGGAAATGGTGGCTGCAATTTGATGAAGGAGAAGGAGAGAAGATTGGAATGGGGGCATACAGCAAAGGAAACCAAGGCCCACCCTGGGCTGCAGAGCTGGTGATGAGTTTTTCATTAAGTCATTACATATCTTGCGAGTCCTAATGACAGGTTCTTGAAATATCAATAATTGAATTCATTCAGGATCACAACATAATCCCCCATGACTAAAATGTATTCCCAGATATCATTTATACAGCAGAGAATTTGAGGAAAATCATCTGTATGCAAGTTATTTTAACAGTTATGTTAATAGACTATACTTTAAATCTGAGAGGGATGGGGGTGTATTAGCACAAATGACCAAGTGAATTGTTGATCTTTCCCTTAAAGGCCAAGTCAATTAATTTCTGGTCTAGCCCACTTAACTATCTTATCAATTTGAAATACATTAAATTACATCCTCCTCCATCTTGACAGCAGTCATGCAAAGAAACATTATATAATAGACAGAAAATAATGGAGATGTATTATCCCACTGAGTCCCATATGCTTGAGCTAGTACGTAGTAATAAAACAATAAAAATTTACAATAGGTTTCACTCATTTGCACACAAGTGCGGAAGGTTTGACAGAAGTTTCATATGAAAACCATTGATAAAAACTCCCACAGGCCTACACTCTATATTGCCAACAGCTCTGCCCTTAAAATATGGAAAAAACTCATTGAGAGGAGCACCTATAAATATTGGACATTACCAGCAATGATAATTGGCAGTTGACAATTATTTGCCACATCCAGTGTTGGTAGAGTTTAAATCCATCTTCCATTCTAACACATTGTCCACTTCAACTCCTGACTCTTCAAGGCTTGTGACACTATTGTAAGAGACTGAAATTACACTTTGAAAATGTTCATGACCCGAACTTTTACCTTTTTTCTCTTCTTTCCAGAAAAGATAGTGCCTACATAATAGCAAACACTTTTTTCACATAGATGCATGCAAAGCACAGGAATGAGCAGAGAAATTCATGCACACATACGCATGCCAACGTAAATTCTATTTCCATGCTTTTACCACACAATCTCAATCATTAGCAAAAACCCTTTGTGAGCAGGTTATTAAAAATGAGAATTTTAATAATGTCTAGAAAATGAAAAAGTGAATAAGTACAAGAATAAAAATACTTCTCACAAGAACCACTATAAATCACCAAGTCTTTCAGGAAAAAATTCAGCCGAGCAAAGACATGGATGAGATTATCAAGAATATGAAGATATCTCATGAAGAACAGGTGAGGAGATCAAAGTGAATTCACAAAGAGAGTGATTAATTACCCTTAAGGATAAGGCTTGAAACATGGAAAAGTAAATTAAGAGTTGTTTCATCAAGAACCTTCACATTACTCCTGATACCATAGATGTTACAGGAAATATTGATGAAAATGTTATTTAATGCCTTATCAGTGGCTAAAAGCATTGATAGCAGGAAACAGTGCTTATCAGCAGTGTAAGGAAAAAGAGTTCCAGCAATTGCTGAAACAATCTCACAGTGAAACTCCTATCCTCAAAAGAGAAGTTCTAACAAGTCGAAAAATATCCAGGAAGATCCAAGTTGATCATGATTTTCATTGCATACATTTTGTATTGAAGCTGATTACCAAAATAAACACAACTTATTTATTAGACAATTTAGTTTTATGAAACATGAGAGCAGCAAAGATAACACAATGAGATTATTATGCTTACAACCAATCAAACACAAACAAACCAAGAAGATTTTAAACAATCACATAATTTTTTAACATATATTAACAAATTGTTAATAAAGCAGGCTTTGATTCCAAATAATTAACATGAGAAGTACTAATTATTAACATTTAACATGATTGTTCTAAAAAGCCAATGAAACAATAATAAAAAATTAGGATCGGAGGTGGTGATCTTTAGCACAAATACATTAAAGATGTAACATTATAAGTTTTACTTATAGCATTGTAAGGCATTTAACAATTATGAATGAAGTATTTTGTAGCATATGTGAGCTAAAAACAAACATAAGTTCAGGAATATAACTCTAGTGCAAGTTAAAGTAGGTTGCCACTTATGAGAAATTAACATTGTAATGGGAATCTTCGATCAGTGAAAATTCTACTTCTCTAACACAATTACATTTCTTTTGCAAGAATCAACAGTATCTCATTCATTTCTTGGTTATGCAAAATGCTAAATTTCACCATCTCTGATTATGACACATACATTACATGCATGCCAGTTAATATGTCAGTTTCAAATTACATTTACAAAAAGTCCTGAACTTTCAATTTCTATACCAGAACTATAGTATAAGCAATAAAAAAGCATTGGACAACAGTAAACCCTTGTATGACCAACATTACACAATTTGGTCATGACCTGAGGAATGAAATATGTACATGCACATAATAACTACAATAATGCACAATATGAGTTGTATACATGTGAATGAATATAACAGATACATCACTGGTAAAAAAATAAAATATTGCAAAAATATAACCAAATGACTCTTAAATAAACTTTCAGATTTCACTCACAGCACTTAAATTTTAGTTCATCATTAACTTTACTCAAACAAATATGAATACCAGACTAAAACTGCAGCAATCACCCAAAGAGGATAGAGTGATTCATAAATGCAATTTATTTTCCGCTTCAGCAACCATGTATGCCAACCAATGGATAAATTGCAAAAATGCATTGCATTTGATTTTAGCAAGAGCAGTACAAATTCTTAAAATTCTTCATGTATTTTGACTGCAGTATATAAGCAACGGTAAGAGTTCTTAGTGATATCTTGCACTTTTAGCTACATGGCAGGGGGTTTAGTCACTGGACACAGAGTAACAGAGAGGCACTCAACAGCTCAAGTCATTCCTAAATCACCCAATTAGTCACACTGATTGAACACTGTTTATATGCAGAGAAAAATTGATAAATAGGAGCAAAATATCAGACCATAGTTGACTTTTGCAGAATGCATGATTATACAGATTTAGATGCTTCAAATAACAATGAACTGAAGGAGCAGTTTCCAACCTGTCATCCCGGCTTGTAATTCTTATCACGATCTACTACATTATTCTTTTCCAGGATTCTTGTAACACAAAGATTACAAATAACTATCTATAAAAGGGGAATTTCAGAACCACAAAAAAACCTCTGATGAGCCATAACATACTAATATTTTACAAGTATTTAATACACCCATCTGTTCTGCATTAATCTGACAATAATCTGTTGCACAAGTAACAGCTACTTCATCTTTATATTCATCAATGATTGATGCCACCACATATCCAGTCTTAGTTGATAATATTCACAAAACAATACTGATTCAATTCTCACAGTAAATTTCATAACTGATTTCATAAATAGATGCATTATTGAGTGCCTCTCCTACCATACTTAAAGATAAAACTTAACCACACATGAACTAAAATTTCAAAAATAATAGTGTAACTAGAGTTTATCAACAACTATCATCACAAGTGATAGTTGTATTTAGACTAAAAAAAATTAGGTTTCACATAAATATTAAAAAAGCCCTTTGAGGTAATGGCATGATTTTAATTAGCCCCAGAAGCTTGAGACCTTCAGTTTCACTAGCCCCAGAAACTTCAGGTTAATTCATTCATGGATTTCTCTTCAAATCAGGTTCACAAAAAAACCAAACACCAGAGCAATTATGTACAACCAATTATCCAATGCATATGCTTCCATTCAGCAATAAAAAGTAAATTTTGTGCAGACAAAGGTTATTATGCAATTACTATTATAATGTAAGTATGCTGGATTACACTCATAAATAGATTGGCATCCTTCTATTGTAGACAAATGCATTACACATGTTATAAGCTGAAGAGGGAGTCACAGCTTTATTGCTTCAAATACAAAAGACATGCTTTCCTAAAGCATGGAATTGTTTTACGTTTATAAGGCCAACTGCCTATTGACTTCATTAGGTACTAATAAATAAAAGAGTGAGACTACTTCCCCTAATAATATAGCTTAAAAAACTACCTTTCCCAGAGAGACATTCATGAAATCCTAATTACCAACAAATGAGAAAATCCAAAATATTGTCAAGTATAGGGTTTGAAATGAAAATGAACATACATTAAAAATATGACATTACAAATTTCCATACTTATTTAAAAATTAACTTTCTCCATTCATAGCTGAAATTATGGTCAGAAATCTCTTTATATTTGTAGAAAAATAAAGTTTACTTGAAAAAATAAAACTTGAACCAGCAGAACTCACCTCAACATCCAGCCGTGGAGAGAGAGCACTTGGTGGTGGTGGAACTTTCTTCTTACTCGATGCTGATGTGGCTGTTGGGGGCAAGGATTCTGGGAGTGGCGGTGGTAGTGATGATGGAGTGGCGGGTGTCGACGATGACGATGAAATGGATGATGTGGAAGATGACGTTGTAACCCCGAGGCCGAGAGGCCTTGCCCCTGACAGTCCAGCTGCTAGGGGATCAGGGAGCTCACCAGGAGCTTCAGTTTTCTCCTCAGCTGTTGCAGGATCATATACAAGTTGCAGTGGCTGAGGATCTGATGAAATTGTGAAAGTATCAAATAGAAAAAAATGGTGAGATATGAAGGTCACCACTTAAATGAAATACACTCACTTCTCTCAAAGAATCATCTATTGTTTGATATTTCATAATGGTTTGTGTTATAAAAAACAACTTATACTGTGAAAAATAACTTTTCAGTAAATGGATGTCATTAATTTGCTACCCTAAGAGACTGATTTCAAGTAGAACACCTAACTTGAATGAGTGTTGTTGCTTTTCTTCCATAAAAGGGAAGTCATATCAGAAAACGAAAATTGGTGTAGGATAAAACAAGATGGAAAAAATTAAGCAAAGGATGGGTCAAAATATGATGTGAAACTTCAGGAGATTGTCAAACAAAATAAACAGCTAAATACTTGTGTACATTTATACTAAAAGGGAGGAGTGAAAGACTACAACTTGAATGAGCGTACAATAAAAAAACTAAGTAATTTACTAAAATATTGATATCGTTGAAGAAATCCCAAAATCATTAATCCCTTAATCAACTTAACAGTGAAGCTACATGGCCATGAAAATAATCTGCCATTAAACCGAAGAAATATGATTAGGGCTATCTGACTAATTTGTCTAAGTGTATTATTATTTACTTAAAATGAATTATGAACTAGACCCCTGCTAAAAAAACGTAATTTTGGGCTGGGGCTTCTATGCAAGAACACCTGCATCACAAAAACTATCACTTTTTTAATCAGGTCCATGTAATGTTTTTGTTTCTTGCACATAAAGACAAGCCAACAACAACATTCTGAGCAAAATCTATAACTTAACATGACATAAATCAGTTTAGACCTATTTTCCATCTTACGCTCTTCTTCACCTGACAGTAATTTCATAGTGATATATTTACTTTCCAATAAATTTAAGAGTACTTTTTTTAAGGTTAAAAACAGTAATTAGTTTACTGAGCTTGGTAGCATAATTAAAACATTCCTAGAATATCCTCATATTTACTGAACTACAACTGTGAGAGAGATTTCACTAAAATTAAAGTGTATTTTACGCTTAATATACATTACACCAATAATCCATCCTACTGGAGTATATTTGGCAAGATCAATGATTATGTACTTTTCCTTCTTAATATATCATATTTTATTAGTTATATAAGGTTATATCGTTTTATAATTTATAATCCCATTTCTTGTTTCCTGACTAGCAGACCACATACAATTTTCATATGTCATCTTTAACCAAATGACAGGTAGAATCAAGCATCAAATAAATTAACAGTCACACACTAACTTCACTACAACCAGGGCAAAATAATGAACTCTTTCATCTTCCTTTCCTCAAGATTCACTTTCCCAAGACTATGATTTCCTCATTACAGTGTAACCACAGAGTTCTCTATGAAATATATAGCTGCCCACTAAGTTCTTCCTCGAGTTCCTACAATACCAAACCAACTGAATCTCCCATTTCACTTATCCCTCACAATGTATATCCCATGAAGTAACATTTTGAATTTGATCACTGATATAATTCAAGAAAGGAGTAGATAGCAGCAAGTGTAACTATGAGGATGGATATACCTACATCACTCCACACACTACATATATCCATTCTAAAGAAATCTCCTTCACCAGTAACCAAACTATTAAACTGTGTGAATGTATAAGCATCATGATGAAATATAGCATTGGACACAATTCACAAAGAATAAAAAAAGACCACAAAAATTAGTAGAAACACCACACCTAGGAAGAAATATCATACAAAAGTAAGAGCAGATGGTGAGTTGTCCAATTTACATCATCATGCTCAAATGCAGAAGTTTCCCTTAAGCCCACCCTAATCATAAACCACATGTATGTCAACTTTCACAGGGAGGGGGCTGAGAATTGCACATCCAATGTAACAATGTATCTAATTGGCCAAGTCATTGGAGCTAAACATGAAAAAACTCATTGTGTTGGGCCTAGTCACGTAACAGGCAATGCTTTTCAACAAAAGAAAATCACAGTTCAACTGACAGGTTCTGCTGATGCAATTACATAGCTTCTCCAAGATTCATTTAATAGAAAATATGGAGCAAAACTTGATAGGATGAAACTGACTGCAAAGCTGAAATGACCAGATTAGTCACAATAGCAGCATCTCATGGTGCAATGGCTCCAAAAGGCATTGCAATTACTGCACATGGTAAGAAATTAGCCCTTAAAATGAAATTCAGGGCTAAACAGAAAAGGTTAAGCCATGGGATGAGAGAAGGTGATGGACTATGAGACTTAAAGAGGTTAGAAATGGGCAACACTGAGGGGCAGGGAGAAAACCATCTCTAGAAAGGGGAGGAGATAATTTTTACATGTGACTTAGTCAAATTGATCTTTTAGTAATGACTTGGAGCTGTGATTGGATCCACAATATCACAGCTACGGGAAAAATATCTGAATTTATCTGCTCTGGTTGAGTTTTTTTCTCCTGTCATTCAGCAGCTGTTTCTTATAATGGTCTTCATAGCTCTAATGTATTGCTAATTGATTAATCATATCTTGCAGTTGTGTCAGTTTCATACCTGTTGCAGAGTAGGTATAACAGTCGGCCTCTGAATATGAATAGCTTATATCCAAAATTAGACTTTTGGTGCCATGACTAGATCTGAGCTGCAGGTCGGCATGAACTGGAGCTGTGATAAAAAATGCCAGGCGCTACTTCATGACACTAAAAGCTACTTTCCAAGATGAATTTTATTGTACTAACTAATGAATGATAATTCCTCATTCAAGAGAAAAATTGTAGTGTAAGGTGGCAAATTGTATGATTGCCTGAGTGACGGAATTGGAAATTGAACCTGCTCTAATTTCATTGTCTTGCACATTCTCTGATACATTCATTAGTAAATAAAACATACCATGTAAAGAGGCCATAATTCCCCACCACCTTGGCCATCCATATTCATACCTGCCGAGTAGCCTCCTCTACAGCTAACCTGACACATAATTGACTGGAAAAGGGGCATTCGAGGACTCTGATAAGGGTCAAAACTGGTCACGCTATTGTATTAATTTTTGTAAAACATGAAATTCTTCAGCTAGTCTTCTAACACAGTTTTAAAGAGTTAAGTAAAGAATTATAAAAAAATTAAATAAAAATTCAGCACCACTTAGCCTAGGCATGACACATCAAAGGTTAAAAAGTATCACGACTTTTGAATGGTGGCAAAAATATTTCGGTAACAACACTACCCCAGTCCAATCATACTTGAGAATTATTGCATTTGATGAGTATTTATACAAAAAGATACTATCGGTTTCCAGTCAGGTGGTTGAGTATCTGCCAGTTAGTAAAACAATATTCCAATTTTACTACTCATTATTCTTTTCATATAACCATTTAAAAAATGCAAATGATCAGAACCACTCCCTTACACAAGGACTTCTATACTCTAGAAAAATTGTTAGATGCTACCATTTTAAAGAATAGTTTCATTATTATGGAAGCATTGTTTCATAGCAAGCAAATACAAATTGTGAACCTAGATAAATTATAATGCAAAGCTGAAGTGGTATTCAGTGCCACAGATTTGGCACATCAAGACCGAGTGAATACGTTTGGACACACTCATTCCTGGAAGAAATGATATTTTCCTATTTAATTCATCACAACACCAAAAGGAAAATCTTTCCATCAAAGCTTACTCATGGTTATCCAGGTTTCATAAAAATGACACCTCATATAAAATTGTTGACTACAGATTAAATATCAAGGAAATAGGTTCACAAAAGTATTAGGAGTTCTTTTTAAATACTTTAGTAGGAGGAAAAAACCTGTGAAAAAGGAACTCATCCCAGAATGTATAATATTAATGTTTTAAGAGATATTTCACTACTCTTTCCACACTTCATTTCAAATATCAACCAGGGTCAATGAAAATGGATGACCTAGCATTGGACGGTAATGAAATTATGACTGACCACAGATTGACCAGAGAAAAAATAGCAGCCAGTCACTGATATTTGCAAATAAGATAATACTGCATCTTGCACACAGAAAAATTGACGGCCATATAATATTTCAGTAATCAGACATTTTTCACTCTTCCTTAGACAATAGCATTTGCGTGACCTGCTACTATAATTTTCAAGCAAGTACATGATCCATCAATGTCTCACTTACACCCAATAAGAGATTGGAATTTATTGTGCTACCAGCTCAATGATAAGGCAAATTGCAACACTAACTTTGGACAACCTTCAAGCAAAGCATAATTAATCACAGTGGGGGTTTCATTCTCAGAATGATGGTTAGACCAATTTAGCTTTACAAGTTAAAACCTTAAGTAAAAATATTTTTCATACAATATTAATGACACAAAGCAATTACTTGTGGATATTATACTTATGAGAAGGTAAGATCAGGTGGTGAAAACAACTTTTCATAGTAAATCAAGAATGAAAAGTGCATCAAAATCAGTATTATTGAAAGCATTCCTCTAACTAAATGCACATGACAACTATTAATGAACTCATTTCTTTTTAAGAAGCTGATTACGAAGTGTACATAGCATGCCATGACAATCTTACTCTCTTCAACTTCAAAAAGTCAAACACATTTTTGATGATGTACTCACTTTTAAACAATCTAAATAACTTGCCAGGCACTATAAGGTATTATGAAAAAGAAAAAGAACTTCTGTATCCACCTTTCAACCACAAGCTGATTGGATTGAAATATTGTTGTACGGAAGGCTATTCTATAACACACGCATATCGTACCTTTTTCACATATTTTCACTTGAAAGTAATGCTTTAAAGCATTGTAAATGCTTAAACACAAAACTGCTGGAAGGTGACCACGATACGGTCTACTTTCACAGAGAGCATCTTGCCTATTACAAATGAATACTGTTTCAGGTGTATATTTTTCTGGAATGTATTAATAAATATTATTTTTACATCTAAACAATACAGCACAGCTTCAAGGACAATAAATGCCTTAAAATGTCACTGCTGGTATTGGCTACCAACAAAATAAATTTACTATAACTATATAAAAATGTCTCACTGACAATGAATAGCCAACTGGTCCAGTTAAAGAAAACACATCAATAGTACGACTTAGTGAGTGGAAGAGAAATAAGATCTTAAAGAAAGCATTATTTGAGTTATAACATTTTCAAGCTCTATTATTTAATCGAATAGAGAAAAAGAAGACATGATGATCAAATGCAAGAACATAAAAGTTCTTCATCATAATAGGAAAGTGCTTAAGACATCAAATTTACACAATTTTAGTCTAAAACAATAAGTTCTCCTGACGGTATAGCATATAAATAATGAACACATATGATGAAACCTAAATCAATCATGAAAAAAGTGAAAAAATTACATACCGGGTGTACTGGGTTCATTGGCACAGTTATCCTGATTACTTTGCATGGATGGATTAGACCTCTTGAGCAATCGACCCCATGTAGCAACATTTATGTTCATCTGATTAGGTCTAGGGAAGTTTTTACCCTGCTGTTTGAAAATTTTCTTCTGCCGCTGAAGTTTAGGTTTTCTTGAAATCATGGGGTTCAAAAATTTGATCTGGAAATTAAAACAAACAATTAAAAATGGGAATAATAAGGGGTGAAAATTTTTACACATAGAAAAGTTCAGTGAATTACCTCAGCAAACAAAAGACCTTGAGGTTCCAACTGCAAAGCCATTCCATGTCGTACATCATCGATAAACTCTTCCAGGCGAAGAAATTTTATTGCACATAGAGACCGCCAGTCTCTCCAGAATATACCTATTTCTAGCTCTCTTGATTTGTCTAGATCTATGCTGAACCTGACAAAATTCAAAAAGACAAAAGAGATTTTTTAAAACACATTAAAGAGCTCATAGTAACATTGAATACGCCATATCTTTGATTATGATTGATTGATTATGTACTATCTTTTTTAAGATAACTAAACATTCATACAAGGAAAGGGGCCAAAGTGCACTCAGCAGATAAATAGGCATCTAGTTTTTCTATATCTCAGAAAGTGAAAAAAATGTTGAATACTAAAATTATCGGAGCTTTTACAAGCTGAAGTTTCCAAAATATAGGGATTTCAAACCACTAATGTATTATGACGATAATAACCAATAACTGACAATAAGAAAACACTACTACCAATCAAGTATTAATAAGATATTGATTTTTAGATAACCATGGATGACTAACAGACATGTATCATGGTTCTTATTCACAAAATGAAGTCTCTTATTTTTAGCCATGAAAATGATATGATCACTTTAAAAGAGTCCAGGTTTTAAGCCCAGAGACAAGTACATTCTCCCAGGACAATTTCTCCACTTTTCCTGAATGCCCTTAAAATGGGTGTGTTCATTTCAGAATAGGTGAGATAATAATTTTAGTTCATAATTTACACAGTCAACAGCTGTTCCTCCCATTTGTTTCTACAATGCTTGACTTAAAAAAAATACTTCCCTTGCCATATTCCTACATGCTTTGTGAAACTCTATATTTACACACTTCAAACAGTCCATAATTTCTATTCCCTGCACTTACTGTGGTATCCAAAAAAGATTAGGTATCCAGAAAATAACAGAGCAAATTAAACTGGACATTCTCATATCTTATGACCTCAGCTCTGTAACAATACAATATAGACTTCAACAGGAAGTTGAAAGTTATTCCTGTCCCACATGGAGAAGGCCTCCATCCCAGAAGAGCACAAACTAATTACTTCACCCATCATTTTCCTAATTAAGACAGTTCTAATTTTAAAGCACAGGGCTTACACCAGAGCATAATAATCAAATGTCTACATTTACAACAAACAAGCTCGAGCATTTATCAGCTTGATAGTAACCAAACATGGATGTTCTCCAACTCTTAGGGAGTTCAAAAAATTACAAACTGAACTGAAAATGGATGATGATGTTTGATGAAGAGCACTTCAGCCAACAGCCAATTGTAATTTAAGCCATCAATGTGGTAAGAGGTCACTGCTACCGTTCAAATTTGACCCTAATCACAACCCTAGTAAATCACTGAATTCAAAGGGCTACCACACCATTAAAGACCTAATATTCGATGAAAATACTTATAAAAGCAATGGTTTTCAAAACAAATGACTCACAAGCAGCGGGAGAATAAATATTATACATATTCTACACCCAAAATGCTTTAAGGCTACCTGAAATGAGGTAGCTCATATGGTATAAGTTATCGACACTTCATAACTGTAATCTCGAGGTATGACTTCATGATTCACACCCTGAAATATTTTTCCTGGTTAGACAGCTACTACATCTTGTAGCAAACTCAGCAAGTAATGAAAAATAAGTACTTATAACACAAAAATACTAGAAAAAGGGGAAAAAAACTTTATACCAGCAATAAACCACCAAAAAATAACCAAAATTGAAAATTGTAATAATAATTTAAATCAGACTTTGAAACATTATGTGTTTAACAAATACATACCTAATTCACTAAAATACTGCTTGTGTAATTAATGATTCATTCCATATTTACCTCTGATCCCATGCTTGCTGTGAGCACGGCCGCCAATTTGTCTGGCCAACAGTTTGATTGTCCAACTTCAATACAGCCATAATTTCATCTACATTAAATAAAGCAGATAATGCCATTAAATTAAAGATAATTACTAATGGATATTTATGAATGGTGCAAACTAAAAAATATCAAAGGGAAAATTTTAAAATTTCAACTAAGTTATAAATATTTCTCTGACTCAGCTAATAATATTTCAGTTTTTATTAGGTTCAGGTAAAGCAAACTTTAAATAAAAGTTACAATAACTTTGACCCAAATCGTAAAAGAAAAATGTGTCTACCAGTCAACATGCTCATATTTTAATGTTTTTTTTCATGAAATTTCATAGAATATTTTAAAGTGAAATTTCCAACTACACAGAATTTTAGTTCATCTGCAAAATATGCTGTTTTCCATTATTGAAAGAGTATATGGGAGATCTAAGGAGAATTTCCCATTCCAGATGAAAGGGCACCAAAATTTAGCTTGCCATTGAGGTTTTAATTAAATTCCTTAACTTTTCTGTATGCTAGTATGATTAGAATTTTAGGTCACCACTTCATATGTATCATGGTGTCAATAAAAGCCTTCAGTACATATTTGTATTGTTTCATAGCATCGATAGATTTTTACACCTTGACATGTTCAGAAAGTGAAAATTGCAAAAATGATGGCCGAAATATTCATAAGCATAGTGGGATTGATTTGCTGCAAGAAAAATTAACCAATAATCACCTTTGGCAACCTGAGTAGCAAAAAATTTTCAACATTTAAAAAAATTCTCTTCTCCCGCAATATGCATTCCCATCTTTTGGTTTCTAGGTTCTCTAACCTTCCCTTTGCCGAACAGGGTCTGGGTATTACTCTGACATAAAACGAAGTGGTTCCCAAGGGGAAAATCTTTGACAGGAGCACTGGTGGTCATTAGTGAGCTTGACATAGAGCTGTTCACTTGTGATTCTCAAGAGAGATTCTGCATATTCACCGGTGATATCTAGGCATATGCAAGGATCATTTTAGCAAGAACAAGAGGGGTGAATTTCAACATGTATCCAATGGCTCATTGCTAATAACAAGGGGGAATTATAATGCTGTTTTCAATGCTGTGACCAACTGCACTTCTAAAATGGGGATAAAGCAGGTGAATGGATATTTTTCTGCTGAAAAAAGGGAATATATTTTCCAATGACCATCATAATTTCAAAAATTTATGAGAGCACAGTTGGTGTGGACTTGCACAATAAATAATTTGCAAAGTACTGCACTAATGTAAGGACCAAATGTGGTGGTGGGCATTGTTTGCTTGGTACCTTGGATGCATTGTGCAATTAGGGATGGCTATTTAGACAAAAAGAGGAGGCAAAACATACCTATTCTACAGTTTCAGAGGGGAATAGTAAAATACTTACAAGGAGCTTACGGTTTATGGTGCCAAGAAAAGACAGACTAATAAATGTGGACCAATGGAAGACCTATGCAGAGATAACACAGATCAAATTTTTGTCCATAGGGGAGTGAAGTTAATAAGATATGAGAAGCAGGGAAACTGAGCAATATAATTGCATAAAAAGTGCCTGTGTTCTAAGGCATTACATTATTGACACTGGTCAGAAATTTCAAAGAAAATATTGAAATATCACATGTAATTTGAAGCAAAATATAAAATACTGTAAATAGAAATCAATATTGTCTTCTTATCTCTATCTTCTTCCTCTCTTAATACATCATCATTTACTCATCCTTTTTCAAAAAAGTTGGGACTATCATTGTGAATAATTCATGTGTTTTGGCATCATTTATCAGGTAAAACCAGCAGACATGGCTAATGCCCAGTGGCAACTTGAGTAGCCAGGAAATAAAAATATGTTCCACTGACAAAACATTTTTTTCATTTTTTTTGGGTAATATAGGTTAGTGGAGAGAGATCAACATTTGAGCAAAAAAGCTCAGAGAAAATTTCTCTTGGCATTTATAGGTTGATTTTAGATCACATATTTTAGTCAAAAAAGTGCAATTCAGAGGCTGGGAAAAATGATACTTCAGTGCCAGCCTATCTAATTCAATAGGGAGCTTAACACAGAGGAAAACACCATACATAAAGAATATAATTTCTTCACTGAAAGCTGTCACTTTCTCACAAAAGAATCTCTGTGGTGCTAGTTACGGACATACATTGTTATAATTTCATCATAGCTAACAAAGTGATTTAATGAAGTACTCACTGCTTGTTTCATCTTTAACACTGTAAGACTTGCTAGAACTGCGGCTAGTGACTCCTTTGACAAAGGAGCGGAGATCTCCTGGACTTCCTGTAATCTCTTTATCCCTTCTTGAACGTCCTGGAACTTCCTCCAGTAAGTCTTGGCAGCCCATTAACCTAAGGAATCATTCAAAAAGGCACATATATTAAACAACCAAGCATGATGTGCAGCCAACTTAAAATCCAAACTGAAATCAATGAACTTTTAACAAGTAAAAAGTTAACATAAACACTAATATATTTATGGAAACGTCTGAGAAACCAATGCTAAATTGGTGGACAGCTTTGTAATTTCCCAGTAAAAAATAAAGAGTTGGCATCCCTCTTATACTTCAGGATTATAAAAATGAATAAAAATCCAACCGGCAAAATCTCATCATGCACCATGAGAGCGTCCTATTGGACAGCTTTCCTGAATTGTATTCAAAGGTAATTATAAATTCACTTCTTCCATTAGAATCATTTGAATTATCAAAGAGATCAGTAATCTGGCGTCAGAGCTACAACTGCATGGCATAAAAAATATCACACACAATTGTATCATACTTGAATAACTCACATCCATATGGCTGTGTTGTAATGAACAAGAGGGGAAAAAAAACTAATTTAATTTGAAAATGGCCCTGAGGAAATTCTTTGGTCGAAATTTGGTTTGTTCGAAAATAAAGAAAAAAGTACACGGAGAATACAGCAAAGAAAAAGAGATCCTTACAAGACTGTGATGTAGTAGCATGTATAAGAACAAAGAGAATGAGATGGGCTGGTAACATGATGCGAATTGAGTAGGGCACACTATTAGAAGAGGTAGATATAAGAAGACCAGGAGGAAGAAGATTCCCTGGGAGACTGAGATGAAAATGGGATGGAGTCAAGACAGGCATCAACTGGCTGGGGGAACAGTGGATGAAGCAGTAAAAAGAGGAATGGGGTGGTCAGTTGTGGGAGAGGCCACATCCTGTCTAAGGTATCGATGATCACGGGAGTAAGAATTGGTTGTGCTGCAGTTATCTCTCATTTGATCAATATTTTTAAAATTTCAAATATTTCTTGCCCTTAAAAAACTAATGAAACTTAAAATTACATCAGCCATAATGTTGAAAAAAAGGGCAAATATTAGAGACAGTTTTCATTATGTGACCATCTCTCATTGAAGGACATTTACTTCTAAACCATGAGAAATTTCACCAAAAAATTTCCACAAACCAATTATAACAATTAACTTTCATTATCACTGGAATTATTCATGCTTCACGGAGCAAAAAAAATTACAACTGTGGATATATAATTACCTGAAGCTTAAAGCTGAAATGATCCTTTATGTGTCATAAATATTGCACCGACATACTCAGCATCCAAAATTAAAGTTAAAAGTAAAAGTGGACAATTGGATAATAATTTTTGAAAAAAGGCCCACTGAAGCATAAGGAATTCATTCTCAGTCACTAATTTCATAATGATTTTCTATAATGGGACTCCCAGCATGTACATAGCGAGGTTTCATTAAAATATCAAATAAATGTATTCAGAAATCATTCTACAGGGAAATATTGAAAAGGCATGAGAAGAGGAGGCCAATATTATAAACACAACCTCATGGTATTCCAACAAGGAAACAAAATAACATGAAGATTTTAAAACTATGTAATTACCGGACTTCTAATTTCCCAGTAACAGCAGCAGTTCGTCCTAATGGAGATACTGGAGGCACTTTCCCAACACCAGGAAAGCTGAAACTTCCACTTCCTCTCGTAACTTCACCAGGTCCTCCAGTTCCCACAATTCCTGATGAGTTTCGGAATGGCTGTAAACTTGTGTATGTCACAGGAACAGGACTTGCAGGTTGGACATTTTGTAGTTCACACTTGAGCTGGGCTGCTGCAGGAGAATCGGGGGGAAGTTCTTGTCGTCGCAGCTCCAATGACTTCCTCAGGAGATCAAGCTTTCTGCTAGACTCGGCAAGGCTTACTTGTGCCTGTAAGAATTCACCCCCATTTTCATCGCCAACCAGGGGGAACGTTCAACTGAAGAGCTCTTCCAAAAATATCTTGTCACAAAAATTGGGAATTTAGCAAGTAAACATCTATCAACTTCTTTCTTTCTTAACGGCTAACGTATTTTGAAATGAAAAAAACCTAGGTTTCCACAGATGGTTCCCTGGCTGAGTCGCAATGCAATAAAAACATGAGAAATAAAAAAAATAACAATTGCAAGTGCACAATTTTCTACTTAATAATGGTAGCTGGGTTATGATGTAGCATTACACATTTATTCACTGAAAGCATTACACAGATTCAAAACTTTTCATCCAAAATATTTCATTACTGTTATGAAACTTCAAGAAAATTAAAAACTCACACATGTCCGTTTCATGTCATCATCCCCATAAAATTCACAATTTAAATGCATATGAAGGAACACTAAACCTCTCCAACAAGCTTACCTACATGACTACCGTTAGATGTGTTGGAATTCCTTGCCTTTTCATTCTGTGACAGAGGTCTACCACCATTACTGGTCATGTTCTTTTCCACTTCACTATCAGATAAACTGGGCACTTCCATGTTGGAGTTGTGGCTCCTCAAATTCATTTGGGATTCTACATCAGCAGGAAGAGAAGTCTGCATAGATGACACTGAAGACCAAGGATCAATCTTATCCCTACCTATAGGCATGTCACCGACTGATTTGGTACGCTCTCGGTATCGTTCATCAACTGGATGAGAAAATTTGTTAAAATACTGACGACAGTGCTCACAGCCACATTCTGCATTTTTAGATGGGCCAACATGATGGCCAGGCTTTCGAAACCTTCCAACTATAGCACCAAATCGCTCAGCTTTAGACATTGGATCAGTTCTGGCACCTTGCAGACTGGTGAATGGAGAGACAATGCTGGACTTTGACGGAATAATACGTGGTGTTGACCCTGAACCAGGTGATTTTAGGGAGTCAACATGTGGCACAAATGGACCTCCAGGAGGGGCAACCCAACGAGGAGACAATGCTCGTCTAAGCTGGGCTGGAGGGGACACTGCCCCCCTCACTGGTGAAAAAGATGAGGCGGATAATGGAGATAAATTTCTATTATCGCCATCTTTATGAATTACAAGGGAGTCAGCTGCTTTAGGCTCTTTAGTAACTAATTTACCCTTTACACCATTACTCATATTTTCAATCACTTCACTTTCTTCACTTACATCAGAATCTAACGAGTCCTCACTGCACTTATCAGACATTGGACCTGGGGTAGCTTTCCTCATGTGCTTGGCAATTAAATGCTTAAATCTAAGCTGTTGTAGGTACTGTAACCTCTCCACCTGAGGGGAACGCCATGTTCTAGGGCCTATGGATCTCCCCCCTGATGGGGGGCCCTGCACAGACCATTCTAGTTCTTTTTCTTGAATACGACGAAGATCTTCATCATCTGCATACTCAAAACTATCACTCTGAACTAAACTAGAAAAACTTCTTTCAACATCATTGTCTCCCATATCAGTGGTAGTATCTTTCCATGATGTTGCAGTCGAGTCCGAATCGTCATCTTCATTGTATGGAAGGCCACTTGAAGCAGAGAGGGTCGACCATGAAGGATCACGGGTTGGTCCTCCACAACCACCACATGCACCCATTCCGCTGCTTTTTGGTGCCCCAGATTTCAGGTCCTTGGAAACTTTTGGCTCCAAACTAGCACATGAATCTGAAGAACTTTGGAGTTTTGGGGTCTCCTTGCTTTCTGCATCAGCTGACCTTTTGACAGTGACTCCTTCATTATTTTTTGAAGGAAAATTTTCTTTTGTAACCTCTTTCTTGTTATTCTTTTCTTGAGAAAGTAAAAATGATGCAGGAAGCTGGTTCTTTTTAGCCTTGCTATGAACAACACGAAAGTCTTCAGATTCGTACACAGTTTGAGGAGATGATGTGGAATCTTCATCACTTGAATGTTTCCCATCCTCAGGCGATGATGTAGATTGACTAGCATCTGCATCATCTTCAGAAGCAGTACAGTACACATCAATGTGCACAGTCCTTGGCTTTTGCCTTTTTTTCCCATTGGATTTCAAAGAAAAGCTTGTAGAGGCTTTAGGCTTCATTCCTTGGAATGGAGATGTTCCTCTAAGACGAGCAGGTGATCGCCTCAGCTTATTTCTCTGAAATTATTGAAACACTACATCAATTCATAAAATGAAAATAGTATGACAACATGACTTAATGGTGTGTTTCATAGCCAAATTACAAAGTGTTGCTGAGATGAAAGTTTTATAAATAGTACCTACTAAATATTTAATCAACATAATTACTAGTTATAAATTTTCACTCTTATCAAAAATTGAAAAGAAATATTAAAGAGAATGCTCACCTTAACTTCTTCACCTATTGCATAATGAGGATCTGAGGGTGGATGTAAATGGAAACTAGATGATGAGCTTAAAATGTCTGAGTCAGTCTTTCTTCGAGAATCATAGCTTTTGCTTCTTGACCTCGAGGATGATTGCTTACTCACTGAACTGTAAGATGTTTGACAGGATGCATCACGATTAGCAATGATGCCCTGAGTACTCTGGTCCTGAACTTTTATCACTGGCACTTCCGGGAAAGTATGAGGGGAAGGGACTGTGTTCACTACTCTGTCACTGCCACGAGCTAATACTTTAACCATTTCTTGACTTGGACTCAGAGGTGAGCTGCACACATTGAGAGTGGTTGGACGTGTTGGTCTACATTCTTCTGACAACAAAGTTGAGCCAGAAGGGCGATTAACTGCAGGAGAAGGTCCTGAAGAGGTCTTAAAACTGTGACTCCTAGGGAGATCAACTCTCAATGTTTGCCCAGGATACAACAGAAGTTGTCCTTGCAGAGGAAAACCAGATGCATCTAGTGCTTTGCTGCCTGACACAGTACTAGCAGCATTGTGTGGCACATTTGATGATAGCACTAAAGTGCAAGAATGAGATGAGTTCAGGTTGCTAGAGGGTGCACATCGTGGCAAGGTTGCATAAGTAGGTGGTGAATAATAGCCTGAATCTTGATGACGAGGTCTTGATCCTGATGGTCCAACGTGAGCACTGGGTGGATTTCTGGAAAGGTTGCCTTCACCTCTAGTGTGTGAGACAGCACTTGACATGGGCACAAAGTGAAAAGAGTGGCTTCGAGGCTCATGTTGGTGTCGCTTTAGAGATACAACAATACTGCCAGATTGATGCTGCGACTCTGGCTTGGAAGGCAAATGCTGACTGGATGATGGTTTGCTGCCGTTTTTCCATGTATATTCCATGTGGACACCACCACCAGGGAGGTTTGACACCATGGCAGCGGGACGTGGAGTCTCCGGGGCATTGCCTGTCATGGCTAGCTGAGGCTTTGAGGCGGTCGTAGCAGAATATCCAGCGCCGTGGGAGATGGTCAGCTGAGCGTGCAGTGACCATTCCCTCTCCATCGGTGTTTGGCCGAACATCCTGGCCTGCGGGCAACCCGCCTCGCATTACGACTGGACCCGAACGCTCTGCGCCATTTTACGCGCAAGTCACCGCAGGAAATATGCATCTGTCCGAAAACAATGGCTCATCTCAGGGTCTGTCAAATGCAGAGTACTCTATTTATCATCGGCACTATAGAACCTGGATAACTGCCCGCTTTGATTTTTTCGCAGCAGATGTAAACACAAGCAAACGACGTCACGTGTAACACTAACATGGGAGTTGAGTTCTCACTCGGAGGGATGTAAAAAGTAAAACTTGCAAAGAAAGTAAATTATTTGTTGGTTGCCAGTGAGCTTAAGTAACCTAAAATTCTCTAACGAAAAGGCAAGTATATAGAAGAACGATAGATACACCGATTTATAACTAAACAAGAGTGGGAGAAAAAACGAACTTCATTAAATAAATTAATGATGCTTACTTGAAGGTTGAATGCATACTGACCGAGCATGAAGGGTCAGACTGAAAAAATAGTAGATAATTATGACATTTTCCAATAAAAAAATTATCGACACTGAGAACTAAATCCCTCGGCTGGTCTCATAGCACATTTATAAAAACAAATCCCACATAAGCAGTCTGGAAAATGCAACTGATTTCGCAAAACGAACAATAATCCTCGCGGTACACTGTACATGAAGCAATTCAATACATATCCTTCCTAATTCATGGGGGGTCACTTCTAAAATGTTCCCCTTTAAACGCTTATTGGCTCAATGACCTCACTTTCTCTCACGGGTGAATGGACGTCGATAATTCCTCCCAGTTTTTTTATGTCCCAAAATATACACACTATCTCTTCAACCGGAATAGCTTGAGACAAGAAGATCGCGAAGGCACTGTAGGGAAAATCACATACTATTTCAATAGTCCCCCCAAACTGGATTCCAAGCGAAAAAGCGCGACGAGAGATAGTTCCATACAAACTATCAATTCACCGGCCCGAGATGATCGACAGCGGGCCAACCATTAATCCGATAAATTCTTGAGTGAAGGAGGAACACTTTTCCAGGGATCGTCCCTCCTGGTGGATTTGCCGTCGCGTGGTATGTCCACACGCACCCTATGCTACACCGGGCGAGATACTGAAACCCCAAAAGGTAGGGAACGAAGGAACGCTTTCGATCAGCAAGGCAGGCTCGGCGCCAGATGCGTGGAGCAGTTCTATTTCGGGGTCCGCGGGAGGTGGTACATCCCCCTTTCCGATGCGCGCTCTTCCCTCAAAGCCAGCACCTCCCCTTTCCCACCCCCGAGGTCGCTTTTCTCCGCTTTTATTTCTTAACCGAGTACTCATTTTTAGTTAACGATGCACGGACGTCACCTCAAGCTCTGATGGGGATCAACACACTTATCGGGGGTTGTTCAAACAAGAGGAGGATGATACACCGCAATGGTGCTTCTAGCTAGATCCCGCGAAATAGCTGTCGGAAGGTCTGGTTGTAAGCGAGCGGTATGCAAGTTAGAATGAAATTAAAAAATAAACAGGATAACATTTCCGCGTAGCGACGATGCATCGTAAGTACTCAGAATTACGGCAAAACAACAAGAAACTTTTCCCTCCAAACGCTGTTTTGGCCAAAAATTCGACGCCATCATAACTAGCGAGAATTTGAATGGGATCATTGCCACTGTATTAAGCCAAGAGCTGAAACAATTGTTTTCTCTACAAACAATGCTTTCATCTCCATAACCAAACAACTGATTCGACATCACGCCGAAATACACCTTATTTACGAAACAAATATTGTAATAGTATACTTTAGATGCATTTCCAATGGTTTTCTAAGGATGGTACACATTTTATCTGCATCTTAAAATGAGCATCACTTACTTGCCATAGGTGCTTTCGCTCCTGTTTGGATATAATACGTTCACATTAACAATGGAGTCTTCGAGTAGAAAAGCGAATACAAAATATTTTCCTTGCCTTTTCTCTTACGCCGAACGCATGTTCCAGTTTCTAAATTCCTTAAGCTTCATCCTTATGAATTCTTTATTTACCCCAACTGAAAAGGCAACTTCCTATGCGACAAAAATATATACGTATATGTTTTGCCAAAGAACGATCAAAGATTAACACTCACATAGTATAAAGACGTTAAATTACAAATAGTTACGGTAGCAAACAAGGCCTCCATTCGCCCCCAGATTCACCACAGAGCAAGTTTTTTGAAACAAGAATGTTCACCACATAGCACTTAGATAAAAAAATGTACAAGATACATCATCAGGGGGGCACGGCCTCCGCTCACCCGTGGATATATCACTGAGGCCATCCTCCCCCTCAAAATAATAGATTCGTCATAGCTAGAACAAATAATGACACTTCCGGATAAGGATTAGAAGTCATGGAATGGTACGGTCGTAAAATGATAAGGGGTTCAACGTTTATTTGATCCGAGAGAAGATTATCTTATCATGAAAAACTCAACCCCGGAAGGTGCATTTCGAGATTCCGCGGGATGATGGTAAGACCATATGGAATCAACTGATTCTAGAAGCCCGTTTTGGAAATACAGCGTTCAATCGAGTAAAAATCGCACTTTTTAACCCCAAATACAAAGTAAAAATTAGGGTGCGACCCATGCAAGACATGATGAATCATTTTAAAGCGATTTATACATACCCACCACGAAGTTCCTTTATAGGATAGGCATTGGTAAAAGTTAGTCTCGTTGATAGGCCCATAAAGGTGACAAGTTTCAATGACTTCCTCCGAACTGTCCTATTCTCACATACATCATTTGCCTCGGGTACACTCCCTTAGTACCGCATTTAATCCATTCAACAGTTTATAGAGTTGCTATCACATAATGGTAATGGGAATTATTAACGGGCCTTCGAGAGAAAGTTAAGCCTTCATACATCTACGTCATACCCTGCACGCCACCCAAAGGGTGTGTGGCAGGGGGTGCTTCCACACCAGGCATGTATGAATGATACGGTAGAACACCGAAATTACATTGAAACCCGCGTACCACACATGTAAAGCGCCAATTAAAAATCTAATAACCAAGAAACATTCTATCGTCAATCGTTCTAACATGCAAGGGATAAAAAGACTACTACCTCATATTCAAAATATCATGCATAAATAAGAACATCAATATTTACATCATGTATAAATAAGAACGTAGAGATTATAAAGAGAAAGATTTACTGTCTGCCTATTTTCACAATTCGAACTATTCATGACGACGATCACAGCTGTTATGGTCCCGAATGGTACGCGAAAAAATGACATTTTATACCTATCGGTTCTACAATCTAGCTCTCTAATTTTATTGGCGCGATCTAATCTGCCGTGGTACGAGGGGGTTAATAGTATGTTTTTTACGTCGTCAGAGAAATGATTTTCCTGAAATTTCGTTAGGAGGTTAAGCCTATAATTTAATCTACGCTGTGATAGCGATTCCCATCCTAATTCTTCATAGATAGTAGCAAAGCAAGTAACATACCATGAAATTCGCGTAGAAATGGCGCTTCAAGATATATCTTTGTCATTCCGAGTCACAATGCCACCACGGAGGAAATTTCGAATTTTTTATTCTATTCATACGCATAATCGAACCACTGAAATACAGGTACTATCGGGATGAAAGATCGTAGTAATGAAAAATAAAAGACAAGGATAATAATGGTCAAAATGTGCAAAAATAGGGAAGGGCCGAGAATATAAACTAACCAGCGGAAAAAGGGAAGCATTCAAGAAAGAATATTACCAGACGACCTACGAGCGAAAGTCAGAATCACAGCACTTGGTAGACTGGAGTGCGCCACTAACGAAATGGGCATCGCAAACTGACCTTCCCACGATGCCACATCGTTCGGAAGGATAGAAAGCAGTTCTTCCATCAAGGGTCACTAAGATCCAAGAAACCAATCGATAGCACGCGAAGATTAGCCAGAAAAAAAACTTCGGAAAGGCCTTCGCTGAGGCACTCCAATATCCAGATGTCCAGATTAACACTATCACGATTAATGGTCACGAGTATGAATCAATGTAATAAGAACTGTTCTTTTGACTTCTCCTCAGACAAATTCGAACACCACTCAATCATCTGGACAAGTAAAGACCCCGATCTACGGGCCTAACTAGATTTTAATAGCAAAATAAAGGCAATGCTATACGTCCGCACATTGAACAATCTTTCATATCAACTAACAAGAATATCAATTTACGTGAATCACAAACGCAAATTTGGTTTTCGATTCTTGATTCAAGATATTCACTATGGCACTAGGACTGGACTAGAGAATATCCTATCTTCAGTACTGTACAATACTACGGTCAACAACTTTTCCGAGTTAAATTCGTTTAACTCAATCCAGTCGACTGTCCCACCTCGGAGCAGCATTGGGCATATTTACTTCTTCAGGTCCATCATTCAAATCAGTCGTGATCACGGAGCAGATACAAGATTATTCAATTTTAACGTCATCCTCGTTCGAACGTTCTCTTCAAACAGAAGGCAATCGGTACAAAGGTAAAATTTACTTTTAAATATGCCCATAGCGAGGTTTGTACGGAACGATACTCGTCGATATTTCAAAAATAAAATAACAGTTGATCTGAGCATTAAAATTGGGTTACTTTTAAAAGGAGCATTTAAAACATTAGCACGCTAACACGTAAAACATAATTTAAAAAATAAAGCAATACCACACAAAGCACGCACGTAATAAATAGACTTAGATGAGCTCATAAATTCACTGAGACTGTTAAAGATTAAAGATAAGGCTTATATGTAAATGGATAACATCCGTAAAAGTTACCGTAATATTTCATCGGTTGCGGCCAAATTTTCAGGGAAATTGCTAATACGCACATTATTGGTTCAAAACCTTAAGAAGCTACATGAGACTAAGCGTAAATATATATGTAATTAATAAATAGGTAAACAACTGAGTGTTTCTTCGCAGAATTGAACTTAGAGCAGGCTTAGAACAACAGAAATATGGCAACACTACTCATTTCATTAACAGCATCACATTCCTCTACGCTTCACCATAAAAATTACGGACACCAACTTCTCTTGCACTTCCAACTCACCTGTCTCACCTATATCACACATGTGCGGAGCACTATCCTAAGAGCGATATTGGGGACACATCTTGGCTACGCTGAAGATTTCCTGTTTACCACAACTACCAGAGAAATAAAAACGAGCATTGACCAGGAAAGTAGCCCGTTCTTACGTGCAAGAAACCAGGATTTTGCCATACTTCCGGCAAGATGTGATAGTTTTCAGATAGTTTTACCAGTTACCCAGTTCACCGAATTAACATCCATTTTGTCAACCAAGACTGGCAGTTTGACATTTTCTCGAAATGTACGCAAAAGCACATCAATACGTATCCTGAAAATAATGTAACAAAACCTGAAACTGAATGGTTTACAATGCCGATGAGTTTAATCGGAAACACTAAAATAATTTATGCCAAGCCGCCAGGAATTAAATCACCGTTCACCTGCCCGGCCTTAAGGCCATTTTCACGCGCCGTGGCCTGATTTAATTACCCGAGCACATTAAAGGGCCATAACCAGATAAAATTTGGAACGTGCGACGCTCTTAGAATCTTTGGCTGCGATTCCACGTGAGAACCTCCAGCACAAAGCGGGAGCGGGCGATTCATCGTCTTACGAAGGTTAGGTTCCCTGATCGTCTTCTTTCATGTATGTCGCATCGATAAACACAATTTTTCCTCGCGTATCCTTTAAAATATCTAGGTTTACCAGGAAGTTCACACGGTCCAACCCAATTTCGCCTCAGGACATCCCCGAAAGAGAAATCTTCACGGTTTTATTTCCTGCACATGATATACAAGGGGGTAAACAAAGAAGGCCTATGGAAGTACCAGCGTCTTCTATAATAATGGTGAAAACTTGCTCGCAATTTGAACTTGTGGGAGATTCATGTTATTACCAAACATACCCATGGAGAGAACAAAGTGCTCTACAGATCTCTGATGGAGATAGAGGCGGACGATCATATTTCTCGCTACGACACCCATTCATATAATGTAAATCACTGAAGTGAATAGCACCAAAAATAAGCAAAATAATATTATTGTATCTCTTTTATTATTGCACATAAATGCTTCAGTAAGATTAAGAAGACATTCAAATATATTTATGTTGACGTCCATCTCATTTTACGAGGGACTTTCATGGGAGCAGTTAATGCAGGACAAAGAAACTGCTTCTTTTACACTGACCCAACGAAGTTCAAACGTTATTTTACAAAGACGGGCTGAGCTAAGACCTATCCTCCGAAGGTAGTTAACTTTTCTCTTTATATTTAATTTCTACCGACTTACTTAAATAACGTAAGGATCGAGTTTTAGTCAAGTTTTAAACCGAGGTCAATATACAGGAGAGAGGACATTGAATTTGAGGTTCGTAAAATTAAGTATAAGGCACGCAAACATACAGGAATAATTAGTCCGTTGTTGAGTTTTATAGTCATGTTAAGCGAATGCGTGACTTTCACAATTTCAAACATTAATTAGAAAATTACAATAGTTTTCTAGAATAGTATTTTTTGATTCTGCGCCGACTAAGGCAAAAAAAGGATGTACAAGGAAGTGAGCAACTGGACATCGGAAGTCAGGTAATCAGATAAATTTCCTGAAAATTACGTTTCCTCTCAATAATTTGGTTTATAGAGCATAACTAGTAATAATTAATAATCCAATTTCTACATTTAAGATATAGAACCTATCTAGCTAACATACAACGAATATACGTGAAACAATTTGAGAAACGGAAATCGACCAAAACAACCGTTTGCACAAATTTAAGTATTTAATAATTAAGGGCAAAATAATACAATTATATATTATTATAAATCAACATCACATTTTCATTTCGTGCAAAAATAAAACGTATTCCGCCTAAAGGGTCTATCATACATTATTATTAATCTATTATACATTAAAAAATAACATCCTTGGATCCCACTGCCAGTCAATTAATTAGCGATTTCATCACCGATATTGTGAAGTTCACGTCAGAATATATTCATACGCGCTAATTCATCTACATACTTACGTACGAGCTGACGCATGGGCGTTTGGCAGAGGGTGTTAGGACACCAGCCGAGTAAATGTGTGAAGGATGAGGTTACGGGAGGTGAAATAGTGAACTGCATTGTGAATATGTTTTAAGTGGAGCTCCGGTTTTATTATATACATCAAAATCGCTTAGCTCGAGAGCAAAGTGTACCAAGTCCATACTCACACAGATTTCACGCTAATTCATCTACGTCTAATTGGTACCCCGCAAGCCACTTCAAGGGTGTGTTGCTGGGGAAAGAAGAATTATACAGAGACAAAAATAAATCACGCTTTTTCATTCATAAATTTCCCTCCTAAACGGCAATGATCGACCAAAATGATAGCAACATTGGCTAACATTCTCAGGCTAATCCTCTCAATGGCTCACCAACTTCATTTGAAGTAGGAGAGCGGATAGGGCTGGGAAAACGCAAATAGGCACGCGGATTTGTACACGCTTCCTGTTGCTCACGCTACGGTACAGCGCCTCCGAGGCGCGCGTACTCGTGATAGTTCGTAATGAATACGACGTATTGTGACAATCGGGGGACTCCGATACCAGTGCGACATACCTCCACTAATTCAGCACAACGAGAGAAATAAAGTTGAACCGGTGAAAAAGGATCATATTTTCCTTTATGCCAGATTTTCCGGTAGCTACATTCTTAATAAAAAAACAATAGAAAATACAGAAGGCACTTACGAAGCATATTACTTCAAAGAAAATTCAGTTTTCGTAACACGTTTCATTTTTCGTAACAGATTTTTGAAGATGGACGTAAAATGCATCAGGTGAGCTATAATTCCACCAAGAGGACTGATCTTCGGGTTCATGATATTTCTTACAGTATAAGAATCCAATACAGACAGTTAATCATCCCTATGGGAGAAATGCGTACGCATCTATACTTCGCCAAATTAGATAGACGACTTGCATTAAATCCCCGTCTTACATAACAGAAAAAATTAGCAACACCGCCAATAATATGATTTGAATTACACTTCAACGTAACTAGAAAAAATATTAGGATAATCGAATAGTCAGCGAAGACCAATGCTTCCGAGTGCCTTATCAGGTTTCTTCTCTCGAGGCACGGCTCAAAATTAAGTTGTGATGCGCGTTTGTAAATGTAATGTCAAGCCTAATGCGAAGAAAGGGCGAAGCGATGACACATCTCTGTTGAAATTCAAACCAAATGCTATAAGTATAATGCATAAAAAAAGGTGGCATGCCCTAACTTAAGATTTCCGTCGCTACGTTGGGAACAAATCAAAACTCGCTTTAATAATAACAGCCTTTTGAAAGAGACGAAAACATTACTTCAATACTTTTCTTCCACATTGACGGCTATCAATGGCAACAAAACACTAAGTGACTGAATGATTGAAATTAACTCGTTCAATTCCGGAAACGTCAAAAATAATTAGTACGAATCCAAAAAAGCAGACCACACTTGTCAAATCTGGCCTCTCGTTAGGAAAAATCAGAGGCAAACAAAGACTACCACGCACCCACATATCTAAAAAGAGAAACAATGAAAATATACCAACGGTGTTCTAAAACGATCGAGGACATGGCAATGAGCATTCACAATAATTCTACCATCGATAAACCTCTCAACGAATAAATTCCTGCGGCGCACTTACAAAGAAGCCGCACACGGGCTGCAGAGAGCCTTTGCCAGGACAGCCATGAGAAATTACGTAAAGGGAAGCCGCCAGGTCTAGGCCAGATTTACCTTACCTTCGAGAGAGCCATGGCAATGTCAATGGACACAATTTGAAAGATAAATCTTCTTATTCTCTTTTCGCTTCCACGAATGATAATAAATAAATCGATTATTCTTTTTTTAAACATGATTCAACAAAAAGTTTTAAAAGATCTTCACGAAAGTTTGAAATACGGATAACGGAGAGGAAATACACAATTATATGGTAGGAAAAACTCCAATATTGCCCAGTAGTTATCACCATAAAACACAACGAGACATTTTAAACTGAAAAACGAAACATAAATATCCCAGCAGAATAATTTATGATTGTTACGGGAAATTCAATTTTTACTGGGCAATAAGCACACTAAAAACAGAATGAAAGGTAAAACAAAGCCAGCAAAAGTTTTAGGGTCTACGGCCAAAATGTTGAGTTTAAATAGCAGACAACGCCCAAAAATACTGCCGTGAAATTATTCCGACGAGGTAAATTGACATTGCAGTGCCCTTAAATCGAGCGCTCACCTCTTGAAGGGCCTTTTTGTCCGCCACCTTCGAGCTTTGAAGGAGGCGAATGACATTTTTGGCTCCATCCACCACGGCTGCTTCAATCCGAAGGCGATGTCGCAGCTCTTCCACACGCTCCTCCAGGGGAAGTTCCAGATTTGGCTCGTACTTATCTGTAAAGAGGACAAGCATGACCTTTCTGAAGCCAAACACAACGCAGATAGCGGTAACGGCTGAGTAAGAAAATATTTTACCTTTCAATCCTATGCCTTATTGTTAGCGTTATGAGCATAATGTCATCCACGAGTGTGTAGCAGACTATCAAACAATGGCGACTCATTCATCTATGGGAAATAATAGCACAGCAACTTAGAAACAGACCCGGATTTCCGAAGATGTGACAAAGAGGTGGTGACGTTTATTCAGGGTACTCTATTATTAATGCTTCCGAGGTTGGAATTTATTAAGGGCACATTAGCGCAGAAAATATCGCCATGACATTTGAAATAATAAGGTCGAACATTTGATCATTTTATATGCGTGAGGAAGGGTTGCTTCAACCCACATGGAGAAAATAACCGAGTTCTCCTTCGTTTACTCATACATAACCCGAATATCCATGTGGACTGCTTCCTTCTCCAATAATAGCTCAGCAACAGTGCTTAAATCTAGACAACAATTCTTTGCAAATCTATAAATGCATACGCTAACTTCGTTGCTTAACATATGGCGCCTAATTTCAACGAAAAGAATAGACGGCAAACTTGAGTTGCAGTTGAGTTGAGAGTTGAAACTAACTACAACTCAAAAGATCAAATTTTTCCGTGTTATTGAAACTTAGATGAACGGTGAGAGGGGAGGGAAAAGAAGACAAATCGAATGTAGATGTCAATGCCGTGAATTGGCTGGAGCCCGACTTCGCTTCGCCAAGTCAAATCGTAGACCTCGACTGCGATGCAAATTAACCGGGACCAAAGAACATGAATTCTTTAGCATCAAAAACAAACAGGATTTAACATAATGGAAGACAAATGAGATCCCATCTGGCGAGGGAGCTAAAAACGAGACTCTTACGGACCTCAAGTGCTCCTCGGTTATAAGGGAATTAAAAGTAAATACACAAAAAGTAATCAGTAATTACTGACAATACTGAAATACTATTCTCACCACAAAGTGTGCCACGTTTTTAAATAATCATCAAGACCTATCTGGAATTAAAATTTTAATGTCAACTTATACACAGAGCGTGGATAGTCTGAGAGAATCAAAATGGTCAAAATGCCAAAAGCAAGCAATTAAGCGACGCAGCACGTGGTTTAAAATGAAGGCGGCGAAATGGCAAGCTTCCAAAGACGGCTGCAAGGAACTTGGGCAATGTTTTGAGAGCCGCATTTGGCAAGCACTCGTAGGAGTATATATCACAATGTAAAATTACACGTGCGATAAAAACAAGACTGCAAAAGGAACTGAGATATCTTACGTAGAGAAGCATCGGTCATGTGGAAGTCAGAAATGTACGAAGAAACATATTTTGAATAAACAGAACCGAAAAGGCAAGGACGAGTTCGTAAGTCAAATGAATTTCGAAAGCTTAAACATAACATTCCCATGAGAATTGGTAAGAATCGTAGGGAAAAAGTCATTTAAAACTATTATTTTATTCTTAAGCAATAATTTTTCCAGAAAACCATTCTTTCATTGCTCGAAAAATATTTGTTCGGAACACTGAGGCAGATGGAGTGGGCATCACGTCATCAAACTGTAGCCTGAAAACCCAAATAACAACCATATTGGTTACCCTTACTCTTTCCTCACTTTCTTTTAGATAGTAGGGCGAAATGGACGAATTAGCGGATGCATAGCGAGAATATCCACCAACTGTTCGAACTTTAAGGTAAGTAACTCTGGAAACATTAGTTCGACTCGATTTGACAATAGTTTTCACTAGGAATGAGAATTAATATTTAAGTAAATAAAAATATGTTAGGAGAATTCACAATTCACATTAAATAAGTAAACGCACGATGATCTCAAGTGATTTATCAATGGAAAACACTATAAAATTGCAATGGCCACCATAGCAAGCGCACTCTCGATCAATCTCAACGGCTCGGAAAATTCGGCAGCAATTAATTTTGAGTTGGACAAATGTTTTTACGGATTACGGAGCTATTTTTGAGATAACGGGAAGCAAGGACGGGTCGAAGTAGAGACAAAGGAGAACATTCGCCATCATACGATTGTATATCCATTCTGGAGTCTCTACATCTATATATCTACATACTACCCTACGAGAAGCTGCATGGGCGTGTGGCAAAGGGCGTTACGTCACCAGCCGTGTAAGGACGTAAGGTTTGGGAGGTGAAACGGTGACGCGTATTATGGAAGTGTATTTAGTGGAGCTCAGTTTTTATTGTGGTCACTTATTGTGCAAGTTTTTGCTCTTATCTGTTCGGCAATGTACCTCTCTTATGTTGTCGCTTCTGTCAGACCTAGAGATGTAGTGAGGCATCATGATAATATTCTCTGTGTCGCTCTGAAACACCAGTTCTGAAATTCTCAAACAACCTAAGCCTAGCGTAAGTAATGAAACACTATATGTTCGTTCGTACCAGTTTTTAACGAAGCGTGCTGCTTTTCTTTGTATTTCATTAATTTTTTTGGATACATCTTTATGATCAGGGTCTCAAATACTCGCGGAGTATTCGAGGTGTGGCATAAAGTCTGTCTCATACTCTTGCTTACTTAAAATGAGTAAAACAACTGAATTCATCAAGGCCGACAATCGGCATTTCCGTGACTTTTCCTCTCGCCAGTAACGAAAGTCGAAGCACATTCTCGCAAAGAATCGAAATTGACATCCTTCTGGAATCTACGTCTAAAGGGGAAGTGAAGGGTTACGCTAGAACAGAGTTCCAACGAGAAAATGGGGAGGGTAGACTAAAACGACCACGGTACGCCTTAGTAGGCTGAAGTAAAACCAGAAGTATGCGGTGGGTAAATCCAGGATCCATTTCTCCATTTAGCCAGGGTGAAGGTTTATAAGACAATGAGACAAAGGTGAGAGTAGCTCTAGAGCCTTTGCTAGCGTGAGTAGATATGTGAGCAAACAATCACTCATCTACTAGCGCGGACACGAGCGTCATGACGACTAGCCTTCAAACGTTGTCACTCGACGAAATACGCAAATCAAACCGAAAAACGTATTATGAAGACGATCGTTGATTTGGTGAAAAATTCCCGAACGGATCTGCATCTTCTAATTGCGGGTATTTTCTTTTTTCCTAGCTAGGCTAGAAAAATAGGTTTCTTATCAGAATCAAAAAAGGACTAAAACACAATTATTAAGCGTTTAAAAGAATGTTTTAACAAGCCATCAGTTAATTCGCTGCAACCAACCGTATCCTATAAATAGAAGCGCAAAAATCCGGTCTTTTTTTCTGAACTAATGAATTAATCAATGGATCCTTCTAATTAGAGGTATCCGTTACGTTGTAAAAAGTACAGCAATCTCTACCCTGGGAAATTAGTTTCACACGCCGATGAGTTTTATAAATACTTGGAAATTTCTGCGATACATTGAAGAGACGGATACGAAAGATACAGTTTGACTGGCGGTTTGACATTGGGTGGCAAGCAAATATAGTTCTCAATTTATGAAATCATTGAGTTTGATGACAGCGGGAATATTAACTAGGTAAAATACTTCCGACACTATTTACGCTTTGAGGCCTGAAACAAATTAACCATTTCACCGCCATAAAATTAGTCGTTTATTCATCGGACTCCGGAAGTATGAAAAAGTCTAAAAGAGGTCGCGTTTATCGTAAGAAATTAAAGTCTACGGAAGATATCCTTCACGGCTTCGTAAAGACGCTACTCAAAATGGAGACAATATCGTTAAAAAGTCAACAAATTATTAATATTTTAACAGAATGAGAGAGACTGAAAGCCAGCAAAGGCTCTCCCGTAAGCAAATGTTTCTAGCATTTTTTACTTAAAATATCAACTATGTTCCCTGAGTGAGATCATACCGGAATCCTTATTCAACTAATGAAAAATTAAACTTTTCTTAATTTGCAAATCTAGTAGTCGCAGGGTAATAGGGACGTAAATATACGGTTGAAATTTACACACGAGAACAAAACAGCCACCTTTGTGATAAAGGAATTGTACGGGAGCACATCATTGAATTGTGTGGCATAATGGTGATGAATATGCTTATATACCGCCATAACTTCAACAAAAATCAATTTACGTCTGCGTTGATTACGGTGAGTTTTTAACGGTACCTGAAAGTAGTAACCCACTTTCGCAGAATCAACTATTTCCTATTTTCAGATCACATCATCAGCGCCTCGAACGGAAAAAATATCTGCAAACATAATAATCTTGCATAAATTGTAAACAGTAAATAGCGGGATTTTTAACCGTAGAAATTGATGCTGTAATCACCGATATTCAACCCTCACCGATAAAACCCCAGAAGCATACCTTTCTAAAACATTTAGAGTATAATTGCGGCCTTGATTCGAATACACCTTACTTCGAATGTCTCAATCCCCAAATCGGAAAATTGTATACATAAACTTCGGAAATCCACACTTAGCATACAGAAGAAGCACTGGTGACTCGGCTGCATGCGTATGCACGCTGATAACTTTGACAAGTGCTGGTCACACAATTAAATTTTGTAAGCACCACATCAATTAATCTTTATAATAAAAAAAATCTCCGCGACTGCATGGGAGCGTGATCGCTACACCTGGCGCTGGCAATAATGGCGACTATGTTTGCAACGAAATCAAAAAGCTTTCAATCGACATATGCAGCTGACGTGATAACCTAAATGAAACTTCAAGACACTCTTAAGATAACGCCTAGGCATTGAGTTTAAGGTAGTTTGAGCGAAATTTAATTTCACCTAGAAATCAATGAGGTTGACCTCGTTTTAAAGTTAAATACCTCATCCTTCCGAAGATATCAAAATATCAATCCCTAATCGCGCTACTTTCCGAGACATTTGCCAAAAAAATACCAGCCCTTTTAAATGGAAAATGGTACATGTATGCACTACAAAGAGACATTATTTAAAAAATTTGGAATTTCTAACACCTAGATCTCGTCAAAAAACTGAGTGTGTAATTTGTATATTTCCTAATCTATTTTTGAAATTAAATCATTGTCACCGCCGTTATTTTTTCAGGATCAAAAGAAACCTTCCGTTGTGGAGTTCCAAACGCACCGCGCGAAAGAAATTGGTCAATAGTTAGACTTATTGTTACTTGATTACTTAAAATTGCAGTCGTATTAAATTAAATTATTGCGCCATTGGTAATTCAATACTTCATTCATGCTTCCTACAGCTGCAGAAATTAATACGTATAATTCGAATTTGGTTTCTCTAATGATTAAGGTTCTATCTCGCTCAAACTACCTTAAGTTAGCCACTCAAAATAACTCGAAGAAGGTAGTCATTCAGGATCACTCTGCGCGCGACGAAAGATACTACGCCATTGTACAAGCTGACAAGTAAAGTTTGGCTAATCTAGCATTCTATGTGGACAGTTTTCTACCGAAGACGTCATTAGCCTTTGTTTCCAGCTCGATTGACGGTAATAATTTTAGGACTAAATAACATACAGTAGGTGAATCCACAAGTGGTTTTCTATGCGCTCGGCTTCCCGGATCCATCGATTTCGTCGAATGAAATCAGCAACTTCGCAACACAACAACCTTACTTGAGTGAATCTCAATCGAAAGGGAACACACATTAAATTAAAGAATAAGAACAGCCATATGCTGCAATAGCAGAGGAAAACATTGAAGACAAAATACGCAATCGACCGCACGGAATGGATCACTAATGTTGTGAATACACAAAATATAGGTTTAGTAGCGGAACTGAAGCGGTACCTTGGTTTTTTATCTGGGTGATACGTAACGAAAACAATAAAAAGGCACGGCATTATTCCTGAAATTTATGCATAAATCGCGCATGATGGCCATGTTGAGTGGATCAATTTTTTGCAAAAAAAACAGACTACGCATGTCCAACGCCATTTAGGGAGTTACTATCTTCTCTAATCTAAGGATGGCAATAATCGTTGGCGAGGGTCAGAAACTAACGCAAGCTAAAGAATTGATTTTCGCATAGGGCCACGAATTCTCTCACGAAAAAAATCTGGCGGCACTACCGAGGCCGAAGGTCGCATTCCATGAAAGGGAATCCGTCACGCTAGCTGAGGTAGATGCCTGGAGGTCGAAACAGGCAACCTCCCTGTTACCGCGATAGGCAAAGTTTTCCAACTATTTTTACCACAAACCCTGAACAACCTCTTCACCACACGCAACAACTAAGTGCAACAATACGATACGACGATATTTTATGTGATGCGAAATATGAAATTCCGACTATTTTAATCTTATATATCTCCGTGAATACTGAATGGATTTTAAAAATATTTTCACTTCATATGTTATTGTAACTAGTAAAGTAACTAATTAAGAACCGTATTATTACAACTAAAATTTGGCAAAATACCCAATTACATGAAACAGAATGGAAAAGGAAGATTTTTATCAAACCAAAGCCTACAATGAATGGAAAGAAAGAGATTAATATTTCACCCAGAAAAGAACTTATGCTCAAATCAACCAAGATCATTCTTCATGTTGAGTCGCCAGTTGCAAGCTGGCAAAATTCCATTTTATGCCAGTGACTTAGGCTGTATGAGAAGGACCACTGTTAAGGCGTAGTCGCCAACTCAATTTACTCCGGCTAATTAAGTCGCTTCCTCCAAAGATAACGAGGCGACACATGGACTTGCGGAAAAATCGCCACATTTTGAGTAAAACACCATTTTAAAAAATTAAACATTATTTCGGGTGGGTCAATATAACTTGACCGCTATGAACAACTACAGTCTATTACTCGACATAAAAAAGCAATAGTCACAAACTTGACCGGCTCTTCTTCGCATTTACGTGCACCATGGATACTCCTCACATTTATGACGAAATGATACACTGATGACAAAATTTGTCTTACTACGAAGATAATTTCAATACTCTGGCTATAACGTCCGAGTATTAAGTCTCCGAACGATCAAATTCCCTAGAATTACTTCAGACTATGTATCACGCGAAAGAGGCTTACTTTTGTCAAGAATGCTGGAGCATCTTCACTATTATGAAGGTCGCAATCCACACTCGGGGACCGTACGACAGAGGGTACCTGCATTACAATGCGGCCCAACGAATAATCTGAAGGATGTAAATAAGGGTGAGAACGATAGGGTGAAGTAACACCAGTGCAAGCAATACAAATTGAAAATATGTAAAGACCGTTTTACAGGGGGCACTCATTTGCGCAATTTGAAGCACAAAAATTGCGAGATCGCGGGAACGGAATCACAGCAGGGGCTATTTTCCCCTCCGTCGTTCACACATTTGCGCATGTTTTCTAGCAATTCACCGCATTACCTAATGCAATTTTCAATGCACATCCATACATACATCAAATTCTGTAATAAAATGCCGTGTGCAAAACGGCCACGAGAACGTGTTGAACCGGGCAATTTGGGACGCCTTGACTCATAGGAATTGGAGTCAGCCGAGTACTTGGGTAATCCGGAAACAAAGAGACAGAAAGAAGGCAGAGTTATTTTTACCATTCTCGCAGGAAAATGTGATTAGAGAAACGGCGAAACTTCGTACGAACTTGTTTGATTTCGTGGAAAAATAATTTTAGGCCTTCTACGATAAGATTCCGATGAATCTGACACTAAAATTAACAAAAACCTCTTCATCATCTCGACCTTAACATCAGGCTTCTCCATACTAGGCGTATGCACTTCAAAATGACACCCACACTAAAAGAGTAAACGTGCTTCGATGGCAATGGTTTTCGCACTTACTGTCTCATATTTGCATACGGGGAAACAACACTCGGAGGATGATAACCTCACCGTATCTGAGCCGAGCTTTACGATGTTAAATTTCAGTGCTATAACAGATAACGGTTTAAAGATTAACCTAAATACATAAACTGGCTTAAGTCGATGTCCCACGGTTCAATTTGGATAAACATTTTGTATCCATTTTGGATACAACGTAAGTACACCGGGTCCCAAGGTGGAACTTTATCGACATTAACTTTTGGTCCAAAGACTTACATGAAATCCCTTTTGGTTCAAACGAATAGAACAGGTTCTAAATCTCCACTAAAAGGGATGACAACTAACAATGGGGTAAGGTTTTAGATTGTCGAGCAAGAGATGACGCTAAGACAGGCCGACATTGGCGCTCCGTAAGGATGCATACCTCGTATATGCTACTATCTAATGAAAACGCAACAGCCTAACGTTACTAATACGCTTGCAAAGTTTCTCTCAAATTGCAAAGGCCACATTACAACCAAATAAGAAAGGTGCAGTTAAGCTATGGGAGGTATATTATGGTCGAAATTAGCGAATAACTATTTCTAGCGACGAAGGAAAGAAAAATCTTTCACTACGCTTTTTTTAACAACTTCCAACAGGGAATTTTTGGTGTACATTGACAATTTCTGCATTCCATAAAATTAGGCACAATTACCACCGATGTCATTGATATTGACTGAATTTTCCTCACAAATCAACCAGGCGAGAAGGGTACACGATCGACGAATTTACGATAATATAAGATTTCTGACAAACCTTCCGCCCAAAATGTGAAATCTAACCAGATGAGGGTAAATAATAACGGTTTAATGCGTATGAACAAGAACCCGAATAATAACAATAATAAGCATTATATTCACCATAAATAACTCGAACAAGATTCAAGCACCAAGAGGCTATGCCACTAGAGTAGATTATAAGCAATTTTTCTTCTTGATGAAATGGACAAAATAGTCTGCGACGAGATAATTTTAGCAAAAATATGCAAGAATTTAAACTTTGAGCGAGGGGAATCCTTATGAGGATAGTAGGAATCTCCAAATGAATATTTTACCGACAGTTACTTTAATTCTTAAACTTAAATTATACAAAACTTAAGATTTCGACGGAGGGGAATTTATAGAAAATAGTAATCTATGCTAATGGAGAATAATTCTCCATATGTCAACACATAGTATTCGATAAGGTACCGACAAAGTGGCAAGTGAAAGAGAAACGTTTTCATGGCTATAAATACCGTAACTTGTTAAAGCGCAACAAAGCGTAGGCCAAGGAGGGTCGCACATCTGTCGCTCACATTCAAGTTACTAAACCGCGGAGAAAGCACAACGAAGAGTTCAGACCATTAAATGAAGAGATGAGATCATCGACCTCATACTCGACGCAGGAAGACGACCGATCGGATGTTATACGGCGGAGCTATGGGAAGTAAAGAAGGAAATAAACGAAAGGACGAGAAAAAGAAGCGAAGTATAAAGCACCGATACGGTATAAAAATGAATTGACAATAGAGAGGTCGGCAGATATTTCAAAATCCACAGATCACTGAGACCATTAAAAATGACTACCAAGATAGTCAGCAGTAATAGGTTAGAAATTCTCGCAAAACCCGGTGCTTATTCGAATTTTACAGGATAATAAGGCATACAATTTAACACGACTATGCATTTGTTCTTGTGGGGCATTTTAAAAACAGTACGGCCTCACGTTACATATAAATATATCCGCTTTACAGGATAATTCCAATTGGTAACGGATAGAAGATAGGTAGACAGTCTTATGACACACGGCGAAATCGTCACCAAGAAACTTAAAAACTAAGACATGAAACTAACCTTTTTGAGCCATTTCTCCATTTTTATTTGGCCTCTCTTTTTTGCTTTGCTTTACTTTCAGGATTCTCATCTTGAGATATTCAATCTTGGCTCTTGAATCTCCCAACATCTGCTGTGCCTCAGCCAGAAGTTTTTTATCACGAGAATGGCCGCCACTGCTGTAACTCTGTATCATGTTTTCGGCCCCTTGCTTGACCTTGAAAAAAATTATTACGTTACTTCTCGTCTCAGAGTGAGTCAGAAGAGTGACCTTTTGACATTACACTTACTTTGAGTTCAATATTTAGCTGCTTTTCCAAGGAGAGTAGCCTTTGGTCCTGTGTGGACATCACGCTCCCTTCGTTGGGACCTAGCTCCGTTATGACCACTCCACTGAACGGAGAGAGTAACCCATCTGGAAGAAAGAAGAAATTTATTAACATCGCGGAGAAGGAGAATTGCCATTAGCATTATTATAAAAACTCTGAAATCACCAAAGTCACTGAGGTCACTGAAATACTACAACGCAGGGCAGGAGTGAGTCAAAATCATGGCGAAAAATTGACGGATATAACTTAAGGCTACATTTCGTATTCAGACAACCATACTGGAAATGCAATAACCATACTTTACACAAAAACTAGACAGAAGAAAATTTGCTTCCATTTTCAATAAAATAGCATATCATTAGATTACAACTTGGAATTAATGTTCAGCTAAATGGGAACAACAGATAATCCGAGAATTAGACAGCAAAACGAAAAGTTTGTAAACTTGATTACGATATTTATAATACGCAGCAGGCTTGATCGAATAAGTCGAAGGCACGCACTGTGAAAGGCTCCCATACACTGCTGGGGCTTCTGGGGTAGCCCGCGAGGAACGCCTTGCGAAAATTGGGGCTTCGTGTTCTACACGCTGACGGTATAAACGTAGCTAAAAGTTAGCCATGTCGGCGATATTTCCTAGGGTAATGCGTAGAGTCCGAGATAGTTTCTGCAAGGGGAACATGTATGGAATTACTTGGGTATCATTAAGATATAAGGAGAATAAATGGATTGCTCTCGGTCATTTTCATGAGAGATTAACCCTGATCTTTTACGCAATCGCGTTAGCGCTGGAAGCTTACTCGGAGCTCATTTTCCTCAGTTCCCGCCAACGAAATCAGTTCTCAAAAAAATTTCTAAAAGGGTACTTTTTCTACAAAAAACTAAAAATAAATGTGGGAGACGAAAGTTTCCTGGCGCGAGTAACCACGTACACCAACACGAAAATCATTCAACCGTGCGCGACCACTGACGACTATAGCGCACTAAACCCAGCTTTTCATAGGAAATAAACCAGAGAACTGTAAAGCTAATTCGACTGAGGCGGTATCCTCAAAGATTCTTCACTGAAAAAAATATTTATTTTCACAGGCATGTAATAATTAAAAGAGAATGTTAAACTTTTTCCAGCAACTAAGAGAAATAATGAAAGAGCTTTAGGCCGAAAGAGTGTGAACTAGAGATTTCGTGTTTCTGGCCTGCGTGATTTCTAACGAAGAGTTGAACTCGACCGGATTCTAAGAAAAAAAAATGATACATTAGTTTGGGTACTGAATGAATCAGGTCACCGCATCAAACGGAGGGAGGGTCTGGCGGGCATGGCGTCGTCATTCGAGGGCTGTCGAAGGAAGACGCTCGTGGTTTCCGGCCGCTGTGCACTCATCCTTGCCTTGACTGCGTTCAAATTACGAATTTTGCACGCCAATCACTCAATCTGAAAAATCACAAATCGACAAAGTAACCAACATCGGCAGGTTTTAAACCGAGCTCCCCACATCAAAAGCGTCAGTAAATTACAATCCCCTCTAAACACGAATTACTGCGTCTTTCAAGGCTCCATCATCTCAATCAACTCTGCATATCTCTCGCCCATTTTCACTCCTTATAAAATCTTCAAATTTCTCCTAATTCTTCCGCAATATTAACAACTCTATTACCTTCTTCACATTTACTATCCAACATATTTAACGCCTCTTCTCTAGTCTTCTTCTTTGCCTCTCTCCACACCTTAAGATTAAACATTACTAAAGATTATTCTACAGATTCGCATTGTTAATGGAGACAAACGGCGACGTAAACATTAAGTTCTTGCCCAAACTTCCACTCGCCATTCCGCCAAGTCTCACGGGCTCCCAGTGCACAGTTCTTTATGGAAAACCTATTAAACAATTAATCAAACCAAAAGATAATGAAAAACGAAATAAAATGAAGGAGGCTAATTTTAACTCCTGGCTGGAGTCGGTGAGGAAACATTACTCTTTATAGAGAAAAGTTTCCTTTTGGTGTGGAAGTATTTTAAGGAATCAATAGGTGAAACATTAGTTCTACCAATTTTACTTAACACACAAAAATTTACTTAATTTCGATGAAAATAAAGTTACCGCATAGACAGCAGAAGAAAATCAGTTTGAAGCTCTTAAAGGAAGGCAACCATCATATAAAATAGATGGACTTCACTGCTGAAATGAATATCTCCACGTCGATGATCAGGAATAAGTAGGTTTGATTATTACAAGCCATGATAAGTTTCCAATTTCCTTTAGTTCTCCGTTTCTTTCAATTCCAGATTATAATATGAATAATGCAAAAATTTCAAATGCCACATACGGGGATACAAACGCCTTCCATTGCTATGCCTGAGAAAGCTAACGAAGAATACCTCGAGCACGTATCTCAGTCTTGGCTACATTTTCTAAATAAAGGTTTTCTCAGCCAGTCTCCAAGCATCGTAAAGTTGGGGAAGGCTTGGACAAAATGCATTCGCCTTTAGATTGCTTCTCCCACCAACGCAGAAGAAAAAACACAACACTGTAATACGCAATCAGTTTACTCTCAATGGTTATCCAGTTCAAAATCACTAAGACGGTAGGTCAGTCGACCACTAATAGTCTGTGATAAAATTTTGACAAAAGATACAAGGAGAAATACGGACATCAACGACGTTTACAGCTAAAAAAAATTCTGGAAGTGGTCTCAGGAATTCAAAATTCTGAGTTCCGTGGTCCGTGAGGGTAGAAAGGTTGGCGAATGTTAGCTCAGTTCATGCAGAAAAACCCACACGTATCCCCTTTTTAAAAGCACTAAAAGGCAACTGCGGTGGCTGCAGGCGATCAAATCGACGTACAAGTAATAATATTTCGAAATAGATACATCGTCAGAATTTATAATTACAACAATTAGTAAGAGTAAATGCATAAAATATACCTATAAAGGCTATTTCATCAAACTGACTAAAATTTGAATTTAAAAAAAGTTACTGTAGAATCAGAAGGAAATAAAGATCTCATTATTTTATTTTGACAATATTTAGTAGACAAGTAAGGAAACGATATACATTATAGTTTGCGCTATCGAACCAAAACACCTATCTTTTACCTTTTATCTGGGGTTTTAGGCATTTTTTCACTTTCGTTGCTATGGATATATTTCTCCATTGTCGCCAGGCCGAGTGTCGATTCGAGGTTTGGAACTCAGCGAGGTGGGCCAGTTTCAGGGGAGGGTTAGATTTGTGTCGATTTGGGGTAAAATCGGAAAAGTTAAAATGGTCGATCAGGCTTCGAGATATTGCAATCGATAGCTTCATATATAGTGTATGTTATTTAGTCTTCTTTATATCATTTTTCGCGCTGCTAAGTACAGGGTATAATTTCTTCAATATATTCCTGGCCTCTACCATAGCTTTGATGACCAATTTCAACCAACCAAGCTTCATGATATTGTAGTTATCCTTAATCCATGTGAAGATGGGAAGAGAAAAATTGAAGATGAAAATTAGTATATTAAAAATTTCGATTCGGATCGAATTTCTACAGTAAAATTCTACATGTAAGCCCTTATTAAGTATACTGTACTGAAATGGAATATCTAACGTAGAAGAGCGTCTTATATGCCGTCAAATAAGGTAATGATGAACTTGCTGTGGATCCACGTTCGTTTCAGTATACTAATTATCGTATTTTGAATGAGATACAATATAAGTTTGTACTAGAACTGTCGGGCATCCATACCTCATGGACCTACAATTCATTTTGAGAATTCCATAATATTTTTCTTTGCTTGCCTACAGCACGCAGACTTGAGAGCTATCGTTGGTTTTGTAAGGATGATGCATTCATTTTTCGTTATTTAAAGAGTATCGTCATATACAAACCCCCCCCCCCCCCTTGCTTGCAAATTGCAACCACTCATTTACTTTTTATTATAGTTTTTCATTCAATTTAATATAAATTCATATTTATTTCAAATTTTCAGTTAGTAAACCAGAGAATTATCTCCTCCGAAATTACACTATCATCGTCGTCAACGGTTTGACCATTAATCACGGTGTCATCCGAAAATAGTGCGCGCTTGTTAACGCAACGCGGACAAAATCATGCACGCGCGGAACTGGCGAAAAGGACACGAGAAAGAAAGCAGGGCTCGAGTTCACTCTCGCCGACGAAGCATCCGGAAGGCGAAGAACGTTTAACACCAAAGGGAGCCCGCGTTGCTGAGCAGTGGCGCGCACGCCCGGAGCATCGTCAGGGTGTGGTCCCCCTCCCCGAGAACCCTCCTCTTTCCCCCCGCCTAGTCCCACCCCACAGCCACTCGAGACGATGCCTCACTCTCGCCCACGCCCACCCACTGGTCTATCTCCAAGGTGGACGTTTACTACCCCGCCCCATCACCGCACTCACAGCTTTATCCCTCCACTCATTCAACGCTTGTACGAGAGATAAATGTGTGCCTTCAGTGTTTTGCCGATAAGTTAAGTAAATAAGACACCAACACTTAACATCTCAGCTTTTTCTGAAGCGGAGATCGGGTCGTCATAGTCGACAGAGGGCTAGTTATACCTACAAAGGTTCCTCCTTCAAATCCCGGCAAACAAATTTTCCTTCGGGGTGTCGATCCCCACTTGGGTGATGTGTAGAAAGCACTTCGATTATATTAAGCCGTTGTTCGGAAGGGAGATTTACCTGTGGCCCTTAGGCGCCTTTCATATTGAGCAGAGGGATAATTCCGGGGGACCCGCCGCTTGTCACCCACTCCTCATGTAATCCGACCCTAGCCAAACCACTACTCTCCGCAGTTCCACGATATAACCCACAATACGTTTTTCTAAACCAAGGGATTGTACCTATTACCTAAAAATTTACTCTTATAATTTCCGCTAAGAAACTTGATACTACTAAATGTTGTTGTGACTCAACACAGTCCACGCGAATTTAGGAAACAAACCCCTGCTATTCGTAACAGGTGAATGCGGAAGTCACTGGACTTCCGAGGTGGAACAACGACTGACAATGAGAAAACAAACAAAGAGAATCAGTAGAAGATTAACATTTCAGAGCTAAGGATAGAATTTAAATTCAGCAAGCACCATTAGCCTACATTGGAGAAGTAAATAAAAAACTTGTGAAATGGAAATATACTTTTTCAAAAGACATTTTTGGTGGTTTATGACCTTACTAGACTAAATACATTTGAGTAAACATATAAACGCTTTCAACGTTTTGAAAATAGCAAAAATACCACTGCCTCCATTCTCCTCCTCTAATTTACTTCTTGTCTTCATCCGCTCAGGAGTGGTGTGCGAGTGAACCACTGGCACCAGTGGCGCACAGTTTACTTCGAATACGTAATATCATATAAGCGTATTTTTCCGAAATGTTTCTTTAACCGTAGATCCAATTTCCAGCTAAGGCTTCCACACACAACTTATTCGGCCGACAAGAATGATTTACTTAATAATAAAATTACCGATTACTACGAAGAAGATATAAAAAGGAAACGGTAGTCCCACACGTAATTAAGTGTCAATTGTATGCTTGCCTTACTGTTGATGAGAGAAAAGTGTAACAAAAAACTAAATAAACTACGACCTAAAACTTTTCGACCAGATACCCGTAACAATAAGAAAAAAATTTAAATGGTTCTTTTTTCACAACCCGATTGAAACTTTCTACATGAAACCGCAGATACATGCCCCCAATCTTACTAGACGGCAATGCATTTTCCGAAACTACAATGAAGAACATCATTAAGCCACAATCCAGAAGGAAAATGTGTGAAGGTGTTTTGGATTGAGTTATGGCAAACAATACGTTGGAAGAATGCCTCAATTCTTTGAAAAACCTATAGAATGAATTTTGCGGAAAATGCAGTGTCAACGCAAGACAATCATGGGATCAAGTTCAAGATCGAGAAATCTAATTTTATAATTTCTGAGGCCAAACCAAAGTACCTTGAGGATACAATAGCCGATTTTTTTAAACGCACACAATAGAACACGTAGGTTCAAGTGCATTTCGAAGTTCATCTGGCTGGGAGACAATGTGTCTGGGGTACAAAGAGTCAAGCAGAGAAACAGCATGCAGAGAAAAAGCAGGGAAACAAATTCAACATTTTCATATTATTTCAATGCAAGTCAACTAAAGATTATTTCTGGACCATTGGGGGCTAGCGAAAAATACAAATCCTCCCAAAAAACAACGGCAGGAAAACAGCGAATGATGTAGAATAGACTAGAGACAAACTTAAAAGGCAAGTATACTTATATATCAGTGCCCACTTTCAATGTTGATGTTACAACGGAAACTATCGTAAAATTAAAATGTCGATTACAACATGAGTTTTGACAGAATCGGAGAGACACAATTTTGACAGCAGCTCCGACGAACTTCGACAAATAAACATGTTCGTTCCAATAAAAATTGTTGAAATCATTACTGGCTAACGTGTGTAAAAACCACCAGCTGACTCGCAGTAAAGTAGCAGAATGGAAATAAGGTTCACCATTACCTGTAGCGTATCGACAGGCCACTCGCCCAATCGTCATGAGGGATCATGGAATCCAATGCTCCCATGTCGCTTAATCCGCGTTATATCCCATGCGTTATTTGGTCAGGTCCAATAAGCGAATACCTGAAAACCCGACTTGTGGCGTATCAGGTTGATAAAGCAACATGACAGCAATGGATACCGGGATCCTTGATGACGATGGGCGGTGGAAAACCCCTGAGCTTTTCATTCATCATAATCGTCAGGAAAGCTTGAGGTCAAACGTTAGAATGACAAATTAAAATTAGAACATCAGATCCTTATCCATATCGAACAGGATATCTACAAGTGTCTTTCATAAATGAAGAATGGACAAGAAACCAAAAGAAAATATTCTAAGTAGCCTATAAACGAAGAAAATATCATCCCATCATATGCTTTCTATTAAAGAAAATAGGCGACTAACTCCCTTATGAGCCCAGGCGTCCTAAATTAAAGCAATGTGAACTTTTTAAAGGATAGCGGCAACGATTTTTTCCCGAATCCATCACTCTCAGAAAGGACACAATAACAGATTTTAGAAAAAAACATTGCTGGTAAGCATTGGGATTATGACTAATTGGTATCGGATCAGATCCCTTACACGTAAAATACCTCACAGCCACAAAAAACTTAAAACGCAACGACATCATCACATCGCTGATTTGTTGAGTTTAGAATGAACATCTACGACCACGTCTATAATAAAAAATAAATTCCGGAAAATGAACACGTGTAAGCTCTCATATAATTTTTCAAAATCTCTCTAATAACTAAATCATGTTAGAGAAGGGACCATTTCATGCATCTGAAGTTCAACAAATAGGGACGGATAGAAATAGTTTCGACTTTAATACGTGTTAAAAGAAAAACACTTCCGGAATGCCATTTAATTTTGCGCCGCCGGAGACTACACTTCATCCACTAACTTGTCCAAAAATGGGTATTTTCAGGGTCTCGCCAACCGGTTGGCAGCTGGGAAAGCATATCCCGAGGTTATAACATTGCTTTATGCATCTGACTCTTGGTTGAAAAGATGGCTACAGTAAAAGATTTTTAGATACCCCATGTGAAAACACGGAGACGTCTACACTTCCTGGAAGCATTGTTTCAGAAATTCCCACAGTGCCAGGGAGAGGTTCCGGCACCCCTCTTCTCCCTACCCTACGACAATACGTACCGGACGGTCTATGGGAAGGGCGAGATTTGTGGTTAATTTTTGAATATTTTTCGAGCCTCATCCTTTTTCTCAAGGATAATTCACCTCCTTTTTCTCTCTACGTCCATTAATCCAAATAATAGCACTTCCGCTGCATGTCCTCGATTTCAGAAAGAAAACCCAGCCCATGAATAACATGAAAACCATGAGGAATGAGTCGTGGAGGAGAAGAATTCGATTTGTAACGTGTTAAGTATCAATATCAAGCTTATTCTTCAGCTATCTTAGATATGACTCTCAATGAATACGCTAAACTCTTTATCTTAGCAAAATTTCCTTCACCCTAAGTATTAATAGGCCCGTAGTTTTAAATGGACGGCACGCACACACTTCCTCATTTGATTATTCCAGTAAACATTTGAGCTCAATAATTTTTCAATGAATCTGATAATTACAGCTACTCACAGGTTCTGGTGAAAATACAGTGCAAATATGAAAATATTTTCAAATATATCTACTTTATATAGAAGGCCCTCGATTTCTTGGCAGGAACAGTGAATGTTCTTTTCAAGTTGGCGGAACACCACGATGCTGCCAATGCTAGTTTTCGGCTCCTTCCGCGCTGTCGTTTATTTTCGGACGACACCAAGTCTTCACAGTCCTTGTGGCCGCGAGGCCGGCGGAGTAGCGAAAACACCGTCCGAAAATTCCCCGACGGCTCAAGTAGCGAATCTTACCACACATGTGAATGAAAAAGCTACAAATGTATATATACTCAAATAATTAGTGTAAAGCTGTCAGATTGTATTTAAGCGGAAACACACTATTGCCTTACCCTTTCTAAAGCGAAATAGTCAAGTTTTGACAAATTATTGAGTTTTCTGCGGCTAATGAGGAACGACTTACGGGCGTTCCTGCGCAGTGGTATACTTTGTTACACGGCAACGGTTTTCTTCAGCTATCCGGCTCTAAGTCATTAGGTCTGAAGAGCTTCTTGCGAAGACGCCAGAAGGATAGCTGTAGAAATCGTGGTCAACCCGAGGAAAGGAAGCCGGAAGAAAGCGGAGTAAAACCAGAAAGCATCGACTCTTACGTAAATTTCACTTCGGTAAAACGCCAGCAGCCTTTTAATAAAAAAAAAACTAATTGAAATGTTTATTATATTCCTCGATCTCGACTTTATTCATTTCATGATAAATGCACGCATGAGCCGGGAAATCAGATGAAATCATAATATTCCAAGGTTGCGATACGAATCGACTAGAAGGAAAAAGCCTGTTTAGGATTTAATTCAATAAGTGTACATTAAGGAGGCTGAAGCTAATATCTACTCATTACGAGTTTTCCTTTCAAATCGATTCATAATATTAGTTTACATTTTTAGTTAATGACGCACGTAAATGTTCAAAACAGTCTTGGGAGTGTCAATCACTCAATGCTCTTTGGCCGTCCGCTAGACAAGGTTTAAGGCCTGCAGGGCAATCAGAAGAGGCCGTGTAGCCCTCATTGCACTGAACAGGCTCTGAAAAACATCCTAAAGTGTAAAATCTCTTTTGAGAAAGCAAAAGATTTAGAATTCTACTTCCTTTCAAAATGCTATTATGTCGATAGGGATATTGGGGCTGAAAATATAAACGCCTACGCGGAAAGAGGCTAATCGACGATGATTATTATTGAACATGGGGCTAAAACCAGGAGCACCAGCATAGGAGTTCGGGTTGAAAGAAGTGTATCCAGTGGGTTTGCATTGGGATTTCATCGTGTTTGACGCAAAGTTTATTCACAGTTTTGGAGTGCATCATGTTCGAAAAATGGAAAAAAATAATGAGAGAAGTTTTGAATGTGACGCCTTTGTGAGAGAGAGAGACCGCCATATATTTTCCTGTACGACCATACAGTCAATGTCTCCTCCTCAGAGTTAATCTAACTCATTTTTATGGCATCGAACTGTTGAGAATTGCGTATTCCAGAAGAAATGGTTAAAGATGTTGTTCAGATCAAAGGTAACAGCATGGATAAAATAATACCTTGACTGGAATCCAATAATGGCTAAGACAAACAGTGATGCCACTGTCACACACAACCAAATACCACATAAGACATTATCAACCATCGTCTGCCTTCAACGCAACAAAAAATTAGATCATAAAAGATGAGCACGATAGTAGGACGAATATAGCCACGCGGACATTAGATAACATTAACATCCTCGCATTTCACTCCCGGATTGGGTTTCAAGGCCCAGACGCGACAATAATTTAAAGACATTCTCTGATTTTTGTCGACTTCATCTATGCTTTCCCGATTGAGCAACAACACATGGCAATAACTTGGCTATAAATGAAGTTATACAAATAAAACAGTACTTTGGTTTACTTGGTGGTATGTTTCATTAGACATATTTATTATAACTTTTACTTAACCACAATGGGTTTGTGGTTAAGTAAAAGTTATACAGGCCAAACCCGCCTTTATCCAATAAGCCAGCCGGCATACTCAAATAGCAATCTATTTGTTTTAATGTTGACTGATGGCATCAAATACAAGAATTTAATATTATATGCAATTCTGCTAATGTCACCGTTTGTCTGAGTAGCACACTGAATAAATCATTACAGAAATATTATTTCACTTGAGCGGCTGGCTGCTCAACTGAAATGCTGATTTATGTATCTGTTACACACGCCCTTGGGTCGGCTCTCTGATGGTCAAGCAGCTCTGAGAGATGTGTCTATTTCGGGAGATACGTCTTCCTTGTCTTGACGACTATTATAACTTTGGCCAGACAATTATATTTGAAAAGCACATGCATGTCTGCACTATAACTGCCAAACATTGTAGGGAAATTGCTCATTTTAGATACTTCCTTAGCGCAAATAGACTTCAGAGGAAACCAAAACAATTCAGAGATTACATTCTGCTAATAAAAATCGCTTGAAGTAACATCATTTCAGGTTAGCTCACGACACCTTCACCAGCAGTCCATACCCTCTCATAAATTTGGCCGGGACAGGATAGGTGGCGGCCTATAATCATGGGACGGTCTTAATGATGAAGGAGAAAAGTGAAGTCGAGGTAAATAAAGCCGGCTCTGACGAGTTTCCTTGCCATTGTGAACTTTTTGAGGTCAGCAGCACATCTGATTCAACAAAATCCCGGGAAACCGGCGATTGAATACTATGCGAAAGCGATAATTGCACTGAGAATCCACCATTCTTATTTAGATCATAATTAACATACCCTACAAAAAGAGCTCATCTCAGGCGATGCGCATGATTCACTTTTTGCATCTGAAGACCGAAATATTAAATCGCGAGAGCAATCCACTAAATAAATATCCTACATTACTGTAAACCAGGATTCAACCCATTATCTCGAATATTCCTACAACAATTTCTCATACTCCACCAAGATGCACATGTATCACACGATTACTACAGATTAAAACTAACCTGGAGAACCTGTCAAATCTATGCGTTGTAATGTATTTGAATGTAATGTATTCTTGTGATAACGTATAAATGACCACTGTCTGTCATACAAGAACGGCAACTATTTTACACATGTAGAATTACGTTTTCTGGAACAGTTGCACCACTTTCAAACCCATTTGAACATAATTCAATCAGCCAAAAAAGATAAAATACTTCCGAGTATCTTGATAAAGGATATTTCTTGTAGGAACTTCAAAGTACTACTGTCACTCGTAGAGTAATATCCCAAAAATGCCATGTCATCCCCTTTGTAGTTAAATCTCCCGGGAGAAATCCGTATTCGCCGCACTCAGCGTTTGTGAGAACAGAAACGAGAAAAAGAAATAAAAACGCCGAATAAGGCCAGAAAACAGTATATTTGGAATTGTTCTACGCGCATACACTTAAATGCATTCTTATTAATAACTGCACAGACGGAATAGTATAGAAATATAATTGAAGAAGAAATGACGTACCAAGAGAAAGGCCTCGGGATAAATACATTGACCAAATATAGAGAAAAGTGAGAAAGAAGAACTACCCGGGAGTAAGCGAACTGGCATTGCATAGGGAAGGAGAAGGGCTGCAGTCCACCCGTATCTTAGAATCGAACGATCAATGAATGAAATGACAGAAGCACGGCAGTAGTTCTGCGCGCTAGCTCTGCGCCATAATTTAACACAATGATTCTGAGTGCCGGGCAATCTATCGAAATCCAGCGGTTGTAGGAAACGAAACCATCGCGGTGTTCACTTCTCTCCCTCCCGTTAGCACCGCGTCATTCCCCGGTGGTGTTACTGCCTCACGCCACTTCCTGTTCCCCAGACCCATTGTCTGTCGCTTTCGATCCCACACTCGCTCCCCCCACGGATCCCATCCCCCTCCCGCACTGAACCCCATTGAAGATTTCCCATGCGTAGATGGATGGTGGGGGAGAGGCAAGGGGAGCAGAGAAATCTCCCCTTACTTCGGATGGCACCAATCCTGCTCCCCAAAATGACACGACGCATGCCTAAACACCCGCTACGCTGGCCAACATTCAATGAAATGCTAGGAATAACAGAAATAGAACGCCTATGCTTTCCATCGCCCACCACGTTTGTTTTGAAAGCAAGACCAGTACGAGAACAAGAACCGAGACTCTCCTTCCATGCGAGTAAGGAGTACGGCCGGAAACATGCACACAGTAAATTTGAACATTTAAGGCCCTAATGGGAAAAAATGCTACATTAAAGATGAAAGGATTGGGGTCAGCTATTATTCCGTGTTTTCGGGTCTTTTATAATATCAGTAGAAAAATTTGAAAAGCTAATTACAATATTATCTGTCTTATACATCTATATCATATAACTACATGAGAGTATCACTTTAACTAAGCTCACATATTAGACATTTGAGATTAATAGTTCGTATAAATACGCATGCATGCATGCAAATTAATACGCCAAAACTACAAAATTGGTTTCACTAATTTTTTTTTCAAAAAGGGGAATCTATGACCTAGGTTAACAAGTTTCCGAATACAAAGATCCACATAGATAACAGAACATGGAGAACAAAACACTGACGATACACGGCACGTTTGAGTCAACTTTATGTAACCGAGCGACTTCTGCGATAGTATTATGAATATGACAAATTATAGTTTTTGGAACAAAGACCGAAACCGAGAATTATAAAAAGGGGATAAAAATTGGTTAGATGAGGGACGAATCGTAAATTTGACTAATTTATTACAAGGCATATTTATGAAAGCGACGATTCAATATGAGGTGTTCGGAACAAGATGGGGAGGAGGTAAAAATGATGGTGGAGCTGAAGATGATACCCAACGGCAAAATCTTGCAGGTATACGATGGACCAAATTTTAATGGCATTAATTCACCCGTATAGTAGTACGATTCCATTTGTCACTCCGTGATATATAGACCACATTCAATACAAAGCTACCAAATATTAACAGCGACAAGCGCCAGAAAGTGTTATACGTCGAGGTTTTCACAAACGGCGCTTTTCAGGGTACCTTCAACTTCTCATCTCGAGTACCAGGAATAGATTTATCACAGGCAGGGTTTTATATAACACCCAATCGGGTCTCTAACTCGTGACCTTTCGGTTCGTAGACAGGAGCGTGACTCACCAGACTAACTGGAAGGCGCGTCAAATCATTAAAGATAATAAGTGATGAACCTATTAAGCCGCATTCAAGGGCACAGACGGTGATGAAAAACTTTCACGATTCGATCGATCTCACGCTATTGACCTAAAATGGAAACACGGGAGTCCGCCTGTTGCCAATGCCTCGGGGGGGCAGCGGCAGGATGGCTGAGCTCCGTCATTTCTTCGCCCACGAAGCTGCCACGATAAAGGTCGGAGAGATCGACTCTCCATCGCCGGCGAAGACTATGTAAACAACACTTTGAGTGCAGCCGTTCGGAAGCTACCTTTGAGGAAAGAAAAACGCGACTGTGCTTCGTTAAGAGACTGACCGAACTCCAAACGTAGCGGCTGAGAAGAGCTGACGCAGCTTCGGGTGATGTTCACTCACGCTAACACGTGCAATGAGCGACAACGGGATGACTTCGCGGGAATAGGCACTACGGTGTAACAGTCTAGCTACACCCACATTTCGTAATGAAAACCTTTCCTTCCTGGCGGCCATAGAACTCGACCACTACACCCACAGAAGAAAGACAATCGTCGTCCGGAGGTAAGGGGCAGGGCAGGACGGAGAGTAAGGATGGGTTTAGGGAAAAACGTGTCTTTCACGTTCGTCCGTCTGCAATACCGTAACTAGAGCGGAACGGACAAGGCAGAGCCCGGGGTTCAACTCAGGGAGGAGCACACATTAGAATGAATGGCGAATAAGAAATGAATTATCGATTTCCCTATGTTTTTCACATGCAATCACTCAGCCAAATAAAAGATATGCCATATAAAACCTTCCCTGTTAGGCGTTCCAAGAGGAACACAATTTATTGAAGGAGGTTTATTATGACGAAAATAAAGGAAATTAAACTTAACTGCTCCATGAAAGAAGGTTTTGTGTGAGGCAAATACGATAATAAGATACTCTAATACGGAGAAAAAATGCAAAAGAGTGGCTTACATAAAATTCTTCGTGGCAACCTTATTTTAACGTAGAATTATTGAATAAGTTAACAATGGGTAAAATTGCATGTAAGGCGCAATGGAAGAAGAGCATAAGAGGCACAGATTAACCAGCCACAATGACATAATACACATTCAAGGCAAATTCAGGGAGGAAAACTAAAACGACACAGATTGGTTTCTCCAATATGATTCAATAAATTATTTGATGCCACGAAGTGATATTGAATCACTTAAATGAGGAGAGTATTTTGGCGCTTAGGTTTGATATTCAAGTGTTGATCGTTTTGCTATGCACTATCATATTAGAACTAAAGTTAAATATAAGAAAACGCTATGGAATTATGGACAAAACCAAGGAAATTTGGTCTTCATGCGTATAATTTCATTCGAGCGATGTGGATCAAGATTCTTTCACTTTAAATCTTTTGAGACAGCAATCTGTGACAAGACCGTAGACGACAACTACCAGCGGACTTATTATTCACTTTCAGTTTCGATGGCGATGAATATTATCTCATTGGAATCCAGCAAGACTTCTTGGAAAAGCGTGATCACAACAGGCTAAAACTGCGATGACTTCGCCGAAGTGTGACGCAAAAAAAGATCTAGTCAGTTCTTCGCCATTAATCAGACAATCCGATGAAAAACGATTCACCAAAAAGTTTTCCGTAATGTGTCCCAAGCAATCACGTTTCAAATTTGTATACAAATGGTCATTGGCTGAAAGGGAGCACGGAGATTTCACGCTGCAATAAAGGAAGAAACCTGCCCCCACACATTTCCACCAGAGCTGTTAATTACGATACACACCTCACGGCCTATAGTGACTGTCATTAAATCCGACAAAAAAGGAGGGCACATCCTCTTAATGCGCACATTTAAGCATCACAGAGAAGCGAGAGCTGGAGAGACTCAATTAACGCATTCAACTGATGCCAACTTACGTCTAACCTGAGGTCTCCCAACTCCGAACACTTTCTTGTGCGAAAGAAAGGCAAGAGAAAAATTACACGCTCAACCACTGCCTTAGAAGGCGATAAGAACTAAATCAATATTTATGTCCGAAATATGTAAACATGAGTTCTTCATGATGTTACACGACAAAATATATGGCTTACTACGATACTGCCCCCGAACGTATTAAAGTACATAGAAGGCTGGACAAGAAATTCAACGCCAGGAAGGATGTTATAATGACGTCTGTTGAAAAAATAATTGCGGCAAGAATTAACAGATGACAAGGAAAAAATAAAATTTAAGCAGCCGAAGAAAACACTCCGAAGATACGTTGTATACACGTGATAATGTTTGATTTACTGACTTCAGCAAATGTTGGTGAAAAAATTAAATGAAACAAGTTAACATAGATCGATAAGCATTTTTTCAACTAACGCCTGAGGTAGTACGATATCGTCAACATTAGGTTAACTGAGACAAGGTTGACTGTGACTGATGGCTGCATGAGAAAATACAACAAACGCCGAGAACTGCACAGCTATTATAATTCATAACGGCAGATCTACGCAGAATATCCCAGGAATCGCGCCGTAAGGTTTTAGGAGTGCTAGAAAGCATAAAATGAAAACGTCAGGAATTATATGAGGTCAAGGGAAGGATCAAACTTCTTGGGCTCAAAACGTTTCCATACTCGATGAGCCGCTGTCAAATAGCTACTTTCTGAGCTTCACTAGTAGTCTAATATGCTTACTTTACTTCAACGCTCTCCGCGAACCTCTGTTCGTGTTCGATTTTCATTGTTCCACAATAATAATTGAAGTCTGACAAGCAACGGAGTAGCCGGTAGCTTTATGTCTCGGTGCGTGCGGAAAACATGCATACCTTTCCTATGTCAACAGATTCACAAACAAGTAAAATTTAGCCACGTAAAAATTTAAATCCACGTTAATTCAGTTACCTATTGAATACGCGAAAGAGTAACCAGAATTTTAGACTGGGACCTTTGGGACATAAGCCGGTTATCACCCCGAAATCATCTACACGACATTATTTTCGGTTATGTTGCTTTCGCTTTAGCTCCTTGTAGTCGAACGTATGCCTTCTCAGCACTAGAAAAGATTTTTGCCGAGTTAAACCGAACAAAAAAAATTCCACATTTATAACTGATGGACACCGAAAAAGCTACTCGGGATGCACCATGCAATTAGTAAAGGCAGAAATACGAGATTATTTAATACCCGTGAAGAATTGAGAAAATACAACAACTTTACTTTCAACCGCCAAACTTCACCACCAAACCTGTATTTCATTATTCATCAACAACATTTTATATAAAAATAAACTTGGATTTAAAAAAATTATAGGCATTTGGCTTCTTCATATCGATATTCCCCCAATATCCCATTTCCCCGACTAACCGAAATACGCATTCACAAAAAAAGACAAATCAGCACCTAATGCTGACTGCTACGCGAATATATCATAAAGATTGTTTACTATGGCAACTTAGTATATCTAGCATTACCATACAATAATTGAGAATTGCTTACGCTAAGAATCTGGATGATGGCATACTTAGGAGCGAAATATAAATAACCCCAAAGATGACGAGACCAATCGAAACACGTTTCCGGGTTCCAAGTATCCAAATTCTCCATTCTGATATGTATTTTCTCCAATGATTTATTTCCATTTAATAAGGGTCTAGTAAATTACCAGTGCACTAAGTCAAAGTCGATATAAGTGACAGATGTCGACACTCAGTGATATAAATTTAACTGTTATTCCAGCTGCCGATTATGTGATGGATGGATGCATTAGGATATTACCCTAAAATCTAAGATTAAAATTATTAGTCTAAAATTCTTTTCTCGATGCCATAGTTTATTGTATTTCTTTTGCAAAAGTACTTGTACAATTTTAAAAGGGCATTGAAAACTGTTTTTGAGACAAAAAACTTTCAGGCATTAATTAAAATATTTTATCGCAAATATCAGTCTGAAAATTATTCGACGAAATACAAGTGAGAACTGTGAGCGACATCCACATGGCAAGACACTCAATTCAATGAATGGCAAGCGAATCATCCAATGTACTCGGCTATTAAAACGGGTATTTTACGCCAAAATAAATGGTGGAATCTTGAACGATTAAAATACACATATAAGTACACGAATGTCCCCACACTACATATGGTTCGATTAGGGTTACCTTCAGGAGAAAACCTAATGAGAAAAAAGGCGCAGCCGCTCTTAGCACAACCACTATCTTTCATTAATTAGATATTGACGATCTAAGCTAATCTCACACGGCAATGGAAAGTAAGGTCGCATTTTACCAAAGGATAAAACGATTTATTTTTGCAGATGCCATTAGCCGATGAATAAAAACGTTAGGTTACCTATCTTTAATTTCCCTCGAGTTTCAGATTAAGTCGAGAACTTTTTCCTGTTATACACTATTAGTGACCGATTAGGGGTAGCCGGGGTTGTGTCAATTCCGATGTGTTTTAGTGTTCACAATTACCAAATAAGCTTCTCATGATTATGAGACTTCATTTTACCGTAAGAGAGTCTACCACTAGGACCCAATACTCAGGATCAGGGGCTCGAACTCCCCTCACATCAGGTTCCCGCGGTAGACAAAATAATAAGAGTCAATAAAAACGAAAAATTACAAGGGAAAAATGAACGAGTAACTCTATTCTGCATTCTTTTTTTTGCAAAGATAAGTTAGAAATTGTGATGACTGCGAGAGATAAACGCCCCTTTCCTTTAAACGACCAACGTCAGCTTATCTTTACAAGTAGTGACGTATCGAACGCGTTGAGCAATTTTCATAGAATGACGTAAGCCAAACGCAGAGAAACTCAGACAAACGAAAACACAAATTTGCGACGAAACAATTGAGTACGGCGAGGGGGTTGAGAAACGCTTTATGGTGGGCAAGAGACAGATTACGCACAGGTTGACAGAGCAAAGTGTTAGTAACCCAGAATTATTCGCATGGTAGTAAAATTACGGAGAGCAAATCAAACGAATGTGTTAGTAGTGATTACCACTCAGAGCTAAGCAAGGGAAAAGCAAGGGCTATGACACGAGCCATCAACAAAACAAACACAGCAAAATCCTGAGAGCGCGGGAGAAAAAAAATTTTGTTTGTCATCGATTATTGGATCTTCTCCTCTTCAAGTATATTTACCTTTACCCAGGTCCCAGCAGACACACTCCTCGAAGTCATGAACTCCTCACGATTGCTAACCATTTGCAAACTATTTTCTCAAAGCATAAAATAACTAATTTCTATATGTATCACTCATGACTATCCGTGATCAGCAGTTTCGGGCAGACTTATTTCAGTGTATTCAAGCTCGTTTTAAAATAAATGCCGTACTCTTAAAGGTGCGATTGTACCAAATAATAACGATTATAATTCAATGTTAGTGGGCGTCTACACTAGTTAATAGCACTAAGGGGCTAATCCGTCAAAACAAGCCTATAAAGACCCTTTGATCATATAGATAATGTCCCTTGATAATTCTAAATTGTTCCCGAATTGAAGTCAGAAATGAAACCGCTGAAAACGTACATCACAAAAATTACATTCCCTGTAATGCGGAGATGGAAAACATAATAACGCTTTCAAATTCAATTAAAATGGGGCCAATTAGGCACGCAAAAATACCGCAGGAACTTAGTACGATAAGGTGTGTCTTTGAAAAATGACACTTTCGTCACAATTCCTAAAATTAGATCAGCAATGTATAAGATGAAAATGTTGAAGGGTATGGTTCCCACTCTGCTTTCTTTAAGTCTAACCAGCAACCTGTATATCCGCGATGCAGCCACGTCAGGCAGATGAAGGAAAACATAATAGACGCAGGGGCTACTCACCATGACCATTGTTAATGACTCCTCCTTGCTGACCCTGAGTGAGAATGATTTGAGAATCCAATTCTTGAAGTTCTGCATGCAATTCGGCCAACTTCGAGTTGGCCTTTTTTACAATAGTCGCTACATCCGATAGAGAGCGCCGGTCTGTGGCCACTTCACGGAGTTTTTCAGCTCCCTCTTTTATCTTCAGTTCTTTTCTGATCTCTCTCCGAATTACTTCCTTCAGCTCTTCCAACCTGCAATAAGGCCACGACGATGGCGCACCAGTCTGCGTGCTGCCCGAGGATCCTGAGGTGTAATTGGGAGGGTTACTTTGAGCGGATATGTCTGACCCTTCCGTTGCAAGGCCATATTTGTGGCTCAACTCGTAGATAACAGGGTGACGGATGTACTCTCCCTTGAAAAGAAAAAAAAAATTAATAAAATAAAACCGGAAATTCCATGCATACTTTTTCCAGTATTAAGTAAAACTGGGCACGATATTAAATCAATGTAAAGTATTATGATATTAAATAAATGTAAAGTATTCTGAGCTTACAATCAATCATATGAAAGCAACAACAGTAAAGCATACATCGACATAAAGGCATTCAGAATACTACTAGCAATTTGGAAGAGGGAAAGATGGTGCTAAGTGGGTGTGGGACCGCAACTTTCATCTAAATAATGGCGTAAGCAATCAACCTCCTCCAATAACTAATTCGATTTTACTCACTTCCTCTTCACTGGTGATGCACTTCGAGAAACTGCTACGAATCATGATTCGGTATTAACGGCCACCATTAATGTATTTCAACTGATCACTGACGGGACAAGATCGCGTATCAACTTCTTCCTGCACTAGACCGTAAAAAGTTATCGACTTATCAAGATTTGTAACGAGTAAAGATATCGCGAAGTCAGCAGCGCTGACATCGCCATAACCTGTGGCGCCACTATCTGTGATTATAGCTAAGCAAATGAGTCACCACTAAATTTCATAGCTTAAGAGAGAATGAGTTTCAAAGAAGATTTTATGAACTCTTGCATGAGGAAAAGTGTACCGTGTAAAGCGGAAAATTGAATGATTGTCTGAGTGACTCACCGGGAAATAAAACCTGCTCTATTTCCATTCAGTTCCTTGTACATTCTATGATACATTCGTTCGTACAATAAAATATACCGTGTAAAGCGGCCTTAAGAGAGCAGAGACGAGGAAGCCCGGTCAGGAGAAAAAGGACCATCAGAAATCAGTCAAGAGTGCAGGGATAGGGGGAGCGAATAATATCGAGCCGTAAAATTAGGATAAAATCAAAGGAATACTATCTGTCGACCACTATGGAGGGAAGTTCCTAAGTTTGTAGAATGAAACAATTTCAACCGACCGAGTTTTCCGACTTTAGAAGAAGAGTACCATTTGAGACGCGGCGTCATTAGCTTACGATACATTGGTAGTTTCTATTCCGCATTGTTTAAGCACAAATTCTAATGCCACGGTGAACATCACTGAAAAGAAAGTAATCGCGGAATCAATTCCATGCAATCCTTCAACGGAAAGGCATTCCAGTTACTCGTAGCCAGAAGAACCGTTTTAAGAGCGATGCATGAGAAGCCAAAGACGATAATAACAAGACATTCCCTCCCAACAGACGTTATCTCGACCTATGTCGGTAAATTAATAATATAAGAATCGAAGCCGCGGGGAGATGGACACTAAAGATACAAATATGATCAACTTGAGACGATCGAGAATAATCATACGACCAGTAGTTTTTCCGAAATATAAACTACTGCCAGTGAGTAACCATGAAGCCATTTCAGAACCCAGTAACTCGGAAAAATATGAATTGGACCCACTGACCCGAGATTCTTCCAGCGAAAAGCCGATGAAAGAACGAATCACCGGTGCCAGGACATGGAAGTGTAATTGAAATTACGAAATCATGGCAATAAAAAATCGAGAATAAAAAGGTCAATTTACCGTACATCTTTGGTAATTCCCCAACAATTTTACGACAGGGGAGTTATTCTCGACTTAATATCGTCACTCTTGGCTGATCAGATAGATACCTTCAGCCCGGTAAATAACATGATTATTCACGAGGTGGCTATGATAGAGCCACCATTTGGACAGCATCATGGGGTGACAGAAGTAGTATCTGATATTGAAATAAAATTAAACACAGTACCGGTAGTTTTCTTTAACAATAGCCTAAAGCTGATTCTGATCAGAGTCACTGATTTTCTCCCGAAAGAAAGCATTTTCCTCCAGTATTCCAAATGAACCTGAAACTCTAAACGTTATGGTACCGGAGTGGAAGTAGTGAACATAGTTTTTTAAAGTGTTCCACCAGCTTAGGCAATCTTTAAACCTCAAACCGTCTCTAACATCCTAAGACGATCACCAACAGCCACGACAAGCTGGATTCGAACACGCGTGCTTTAAGCAACCTCCGGCGTCCGGCGGAAACCGCGGCCGGCTTGTAAGTATAACCTCGAGTTTTTTACGAGGGCGTACCTTTCTACTGCCATTGAACACGCTGGTTCTGCTGGCAAGCTCTAAAACCAAAAATAGAAAAAAAGGCACTTATGCTAATTAAAAGAAAGGGCCACAGCAAATAGATATAACACTTCTGCCTAAAATAAAAATCAATTTCTCAATAACAACAAAATAACACCAACATTCATTTGATGTATTCCTCACAACGAATGGCCTTCTTTCGATAGATAGTTTACGCGTTTCTTTTACACTTTTAAGTTCAGTAATCGTCAAGTAGCCAATGGTCACACTCCTCAAAAGCATAATACGCTTCAAAGTGATTTGGTAATTATGATTAATCAGTACCTACACGTGCCGTAATATTCTGACAGGAGGGGGAGGGGAGCCCAAAAATTTTACAAAAGGACACTACGGTGACAGAGAGTGACAAGGCGATGGACAGCGCCAGGTGACGAATATTCGGAAGATTCTCAGGGATATAACATATTCTGTTTCCATTCTTTAATGGCATGTTCATTCCAAATCAATTATTTCCAGAGAGAGATTTCTGTCCATGCATGCGATAGCCGACACAAATATATGTATTGCTACGGCTGCGCAACCACAGAAAACTCTGCTCGCTAAAAGAGCTCCTGCCGAGCAGTAAGCCTCGGCCTTCAGCCTCAAAATCTTCCCGGAAATTTAAGGTCTGAGCTCACTTAGTACACAGGCCCAGGGCGTGTGAAATTCACGCATTAAGGTAGTGGGCCGGTTTCCCACCGCGACTGAGCTCGTTGTCTCACAGGAGAACTGGTACCCAGAAAAATCACACATCTTGGGCAATAGCTAGCTGTGGCCCTGAGGAAACACACCTGTACTTGAACCTAGGATCAACCGATTATTGGGAACTCGTACCTACCACGCGATTTTTACAGCTACTTTTTGAGGCTCATTCGACTGTCGAAAATAAGAGCAAACTCATTTGTGCGTGACGATTTTATACTTTTTCAGCACCTACTTAGAATCATTCCTAATTGTTAAGCGCAAAAATACACTCCTACGCAGCACAAGATACCTTAGCTGCGCATCAAGTTTGCAGAATAGCAACGATGCAAAAATAGTAGAGGCAACAGCACGAAGCATGCGTCGCCACAAGGAGGGGAGCCGTGCGCCATACACTATCGTCCATATGGGGTAAAAGCACCACTCCACCCCAGTCTGAACTACGGCCGGTTATTATTCCGATTCTTTGAGGAACTAACCACCCCTTAAAGAAAATGACCGACAGTGCGAAGAGGTGATGGAGGTTTCCGTACCGGCCGGGGATGCGTATCATTCGGCCCCATGAAAAATAAGCTCTATCGGTTTTCGAGTCAGAGGAAAATTCCCGAATTTTATGCACATCAGAGCATTTCCCTCTAATCACGCAATTTAAAAACGGAACGTAACGAATTAATGACTTCATATTCCAAAAGATATCGAATTAATTTCACGAAGAGGAAGAGTAATTTTGCGATTAAGTCCCAAGGTTATAAATACGGTGTAAAAATTCCAGACTCCGCAACTCAAACAACATCACTGAAATTGAGGTCCTACTGACATTTCAGAACAACACCAGAGAAAAGGAGAAAAAAATACAAAATATATTTTAATGGAACGACTACTTAAGTACACAAAAATATGAAAATAAAATAACTTCTTTCGGTCGAAAAAGTGTCTGAGAAATACAACTAAACATATTCAACTTAACGGCTTTTAGACGTAAATAAAGTTATCCTCACACATCTTTTAAGTTAAACACCATTGCGGACTCGGCAGTGCATGGCAATTTGATTGTTTCTTTGAGGCATTGATTAACTAATTTTGAGTTATGTAGATGAGTTACAGAGGAATTAAAAAATGAACACATTCTCCTAATGATACAAATCAAGGTTACCTCAAAATCTTACTTAGCAGGAATGACTGAGTACATTTGCCTCTTTAATAAACATCTGACTATTAAAAAAAATAAATATTCAACCGGTAAAAGGTAGGTTTTGTTGAAAGTCGAGAGAATTTCCTCCCGGTTTCTGCACTTCAGGGTCCTATTCACCACTAATGTTTCCTTTTTCGCCACAGCTTACGATCTACCCGTCTTCATGCAGGGGGTAAAACCTATTCCGTTTCTTCCCTTCCCCACTCGCCCAATAAACACTTTAAAAAACACGCGATGAAAAGTTAGTTAAGGGATATAATGCTCAATGAAATGACGATAGTATAATTTTCCTATCGAGTACGTCGCTAGCAAGTACCGCAGTCTTTTTTTGGGCCATCCCCAGGTATTTCTCATCGAATTTAGACGCATTGCAGGTGGGGAGGGGAGAAATGAATAAGAAGGGGCGGGAGATTCCTAGAGGGGGAGTCCGCATCCGGGCGGTCACTGAGCATAGAGGAGCATCATTTCTCATTTGAATGAAGGAAGCATAAGAAGAAAGGAGCGACTTCACGAGTATACCTATTGAATTTTGAAGATAGAAAACGTGAAGCAATGAACTTATACTCCTCGAACTGAATAATGAAATGATGAATTACTTAGTAATCTAAGTGATGAAAACTAAGTAATTCACCATTTCATTATGAAGGAATTCAATTCCACCATGTGACTGCCAATACCATCAATTCCTAGAAAGGGTTTCAGCTTTGCGCCGAGTACCGTGCCAAGGTCGGATTCCACCTATTGTTAACGACATACGAAACTTAAACCAACGAAATAGGGCATCATTGGGATTGGCCCAAATATGGATGCCCGATCATCTAAAGTGGTACGGATGCTTTTGCCCAAGTCCGCAAGAGGTAGACAAAATGAGTGAAATGATTTTCGCCGTCGTAACCTGTTATACTACTAAGTACTCGAACTTGGAAATAAGTTATTTGACATAAGTGGTACCACCCATTTCTATGCACTACATTCCAAACCATCAGCCTTCAAGGGATAATGATAACCGCACAATGACAACGTCTAGCACGTAGGGGCAATTAAAACAAAAATTTGAAAATAAAAATATTGATATTCGCAATGGGGCAAGGATTTCTTTATTCGCAAGGCGGGCGGATATTGCTCAGAAGTGGTAGAAACGCCCAATGTACAAATGACAATTAAGACAGGAAAGAAGACCATCTTCGAAAAATGAAAGTCTGTCTAAAGAAATTGTGCCTCGCCTAAATAATACATAACATAGCTTCTGGGTGAAAGCCCAACAAACAAGGATGTATAAGAGTGTATAGTACTTGACCGTGTTCCATCAGCATGTTTCTAAAGGCTATAGGCAATTTTACGAGACATCTAAATCTACGTCATACCCAGCAAGCCACCCAAAGGGTGTGTGGCAGGGGGTGCTTCCACACCAGGCATGCATGAATGATACGGTAGAACACCGAAATTACATTGAAACCCGCGTACCACACATGCAAAGCGCCAATTAATACTCTAACAACCAAGAAACATTCTATCGTCAATCGTTCGAACATGCAAGGGATACAAAGACTACTACTACTTATTCAAAATATCATGCATAAATAAGAACATCAATATTTACATCATGCATAAATAAGAACGTAGAGAATATTAAGAGAAAGATTTACTGTCTGCCTATTGTCACAATTCGAACTATTCATGACGACGATCACAGCTGTTATGGTCCCGAATGGTACGCGGAAAAAATGACATTTTATACCTATCGGTTCTTCAATCTAGCTCTCTAATTTTATTGGAGCGATCTAATCTGCCGTAGTACGAGGGGGTTAATAGTATGATTTTTACGTCGTCAGAGAAATGATTTTCCTGAAATGTAGTTAGGAGGTTAAGCCTATAATTTAATCTACGCTGTGATAGCGATTCCCATCCTAATTCTTCTAATGGCGTGACTTATGATGGGCCATAGTAGCTGTACACTGCAATATCTCGCGATGAAAAATTAAGGCAACTGATAATTGTGGCAACTTCTTTTTTCACCCTTACGCATTGCATAAGGAGTTAAGTCAAGGGCTTATAAATTACGAGTGACTTAGAGAAAATTACCCGTGTGGCTAATTCCGCATCAAGTGGCCTCATTCAACAAATTAAAAATTAAAGTTGAGACCTTTGAAGATTTCTCTGCAGAGAATTTTACTAAACATATTAAAACTTTCAAGGAGGATGAGCCAGTTCCATTTGGTACCGCAAGCACATAGACAGAAGAATAGCTGAAAGATCCATATGCCCTATCGGCTGAAACTCGTGTGACTAGTAACGCTCGACATCGACAGCTAAGGCGTATGAGTCATTTTCAATTTGTTGGCTTCCTTGACCATGACAGTTCGATCTTACTACCAACGGAAAATCGAGTTACAGGAAAAAGAAGAACCCATAAACACTGAATCCTGAGATCGACTCGTGACAACCGGCTTGGGCGGCATACATGAACAGATACGACAGAGACTTGTTTAAACATTAACATCAAAACAACATCACCAATAGAACAAACAATAACGAGCACAAGAGATGACTATCAAACCTGAAAGTATATTTATAAATACGATAGCAACAAACACGCTTGTATAAGATGGGAACCCAGCTGGATTTCGAACTAAATGGATTCATTCCGAGGAACACGATCAGGAGATGCGTTCTAGCGTATTAATGATTGAGGTCAGATTATCAAAACTACTTTTTTATACAATTTGAAGAGACCTTAAACCTGAAGATTGAAAAAGTTACAATATTTAAAAACTATTTACCATTTACTGATAGATCACCTTGACATTAACAGCAATCTTTTGCTGTCGGGGATTAAAATAAAAAACATAAGGTGACGAGGAATCAAGGTTTCCGCCGAACATGGAATGACCGAGAGAAAGAGAGAGTGATTCACCGCCACTAGCTTCGGTCATTTTTATCGATTGAGACGCATTTCGAAGGTTTTTACGATTGCACTAACCGCGGGCTTCTCTATTGGAAGAAAACAAGAAATCCTATTATTACGCCGATTATTATATTATATCCTATATGAAGATTGACTCGCCAAGCTATAAAATTATAGTAACATTCGAATTAAAAATCACCACTTCAACAACTGGAGAATTTGGAAATGATTCAAGAGTTATTTCTCAGAGGAGCAGCATCTATCAGCAAAAAATCCGTTAATACGTTTTACAACCCATTCTCCAAAATCAAGACTGCATCTTGACGAGCTCACATGAAATAAAGTAATACGCTAAGCAAAGACTTCCGTTACAAATGCGTATGCATGGACGATTCAACCAATGAAAAAGCTCTATCCGAAGAAGCAAAATAGTAAAAAAAAAGAATAATTTTAGAAAATACGTCGCAGAGTACTAACACGTAAGTCTACCGAGCTAATTACAAGACATGAGGGTTAAATAAGAAGCACTAAGGATTAGCTTTTCGTCAACGAGAGCTATTCCTTCCACTGTCACACTTTAAATCGGGCTTTGGGATACCATCCAGCAAAAACGATACGTTTGAATGACAGATCAAAGAAAACGCAACGAAATCTAACAACGGATTCGCCGGGCATAATTAAGCAGAGCCATTTACTAAGAGGAGAAACTGCTCCAGGCACACTAACTTCTTTTAGACTAAAATTCTTCGCCCAACAGACCAAAAGAATTTTCTGACCACGATTTGGAAGTCAAACCAAAACATCAAGCTCTATAGAATTAACGGTATTGGCAGTAGCTTGGTGGAAGTCCTTCATACTGAAATAATGAATTACTATTGTGGAATAATGAATTCCACAATAATCTATAAGTTATTCATCATTTCATTATCAAGCACTATATGCTAGCGATACCACTCTTCAACTCCACGGCCACAAGATCATTCAATCCCTAAAGAGTAGAAGATAAGTCGGAGATTAGTTATAACCGTGGCATCTCAATCTTGACAAGTAAGCGAATGATTAACATAATTGTAAGACAACATTTTTACAACTATTACAACACAATATCAAACTCCGCTGCAGGAGATTTTAAAAAATATAAAAAATTACAACCGGCAAACAAGAATTAATATATCAAAACGAATTTCTGCCTACAATTACATGATGTTACTACCACCACATGAGAATATCAATTAAAAACACTGAAATTAATGATCCACCTCTCATTCCAAACTTGACAGTTAAAATACTCTTTGGAAAATCATTCCAACCGTCAAAAACGCTCGACCTATGTCCATCAGCGTCTGATGGAATGATGGTTTTAGCAAATGAATAAGTTTCCCAAACGTGTCATTTGCCCTGATCAAAATTCCGTCGATGTGAGACGAGAAACAAACGAATATGTCGGTATGTTTCAACAGCGAAAATTTGAAAATAGCAATGCAAGTTTTACACCACCATTCACAAATTTGTTGGGTATAGAAGCAGAACCCAATCTTAAGCAGATAGAAATCACATTTTAATAATCTATTCACAAACATCTGCCTCCAATTTAATGCGTCGAACAGCCAAATACCGATATCTGACAGTGGAAAACCAAGAACAGTATTTTTGATTTAAATATATTTTTTTCTGAGAAAAACTCCCACGAGTTCGTCGTCACAATATTCACCGAAGAGAGACCCTCGCTACTAAATCATTAGAACTAATACGATGACAAAAAATTTGCGAACCAAATGACAATATTTCAACAAGTCTCCGGGTGATCCGCGCGAAAAATGATTCTTCTGTAGATAATTGCGACGGCTTTTTTTATACCTTTCTTTACTCACAAAATAAACAACGTACGACAGTTATTTGAATTTACTTGTTCAATGATAACTACCGATATATATGCTACTGGCCTTTCAACAATACATAATTGGTTTAGAACTTATAAGTGTCAAGAGAAGTCCAGGTTTATCCATTAATACGTAACAAAGTCTCAACTTTTACTAAAAATAGGCTACCTTATGCACAGTGCAGTTCTACACGCTTGGGTCAACCTCTGTGGCCTCGATATCGCCCGTGGAAGGACAGTGTTTATTAGATAAGTGGGTTGTGGAGTGTTCCGGTACGAAGGAACTGGTATATTTTCCGAACGCATCCATTCCACTGCAGTGCGCATAATGTTACCGTGATTTTTTCGGCAATGGAGAGAGCAAATTACACCAAAGCCAGAAGAAAAAATTGCATCAAAGCTACAAAAGGAGGTCCTCCGACTGAAAATAAACTTACCTAAGGGGCATCTCAGGCATTGAAAACATAAGTTTGCAGAAATCAAAACCGGATAAAGAGGAGCGAGTTCATGGAAGGCCCCGACTTAACTAGAGCATACATGTCTATACATATGTATGGAAATAAACGTTTACTCGAAGAAACGAACCAGCAGAAGGAAGGTCGGAAGCTATGTAGACGTAGCTTAAGGATGTCTAAACGGAATAACTATAGCAATACTCAGCATATATCTGTCATTTTTTGGAACCTCATCCAATTCATAATTTAAGCTGGGGCGCTCAGCCAAACGATTGAACACCATTCAAATAACATTGACGTAAAAATAATTAAAAATTCTAACGCAGAGGCTATTGAAAAGGAATTCACAGAATATATACAAATTAATGATTAAATAGATCACATTTGTAGGAAAAACTTACCTAGAGATGGAAGAAATGTTCTACCCCATTGAAACTGAGCAAAGGATGTTTTACTCAAAGAAAAAGGATGAACGGGAAAATAATTACATATAGATTGGTATGTTAAAAAATATGACCCGAAACAGGTAATGATGGGCACCCGTGGCAATACCTCAACACTCACGTCAATTAATTCTTACCATTGGGATCAAACACCATAAAAGAAAACAAAGCGACTCTTATCATTGCTTCAAGTACTACAGTGATGATTAAATGCAAGACTCGATTAAGTACCACAACTAAGTCCACACATTTCTAAAATTTCTGGGCGGTTATGAGAATTGAAATGTGAGTCCCTTAACTAGGGGGTAGTCATGACTCTTTCCCTTGCTGAACAATGGCGTAGCATTTTCCAGATTCGTCTCCTCAGTTTTCTGCTAAGATAAGACAGCTGATGTATAGCCCTCATTTATTTCTACAGCTTAAATGCCACACAACCACTAAATAAACAAACTCCGCATCATCCAAGCAATTGATAACCACCTCTCAAGGATAAATGTAAGGATACGAATTTAAAATTAAACTCTACGTACCGTGTCAAACACTCACAAGTTAGCACAGTGAAGTAAATATGAAAGTTGCAAACAACACGGTGATACAATGGGTAAATAGCCTAATACAGAGTACCAACTTCGGATCAATAACCAAGACTGGTCGTAAACCCTTAAGAACACGTCCTCAAAATTACACATACCACGAAGTGGAGAGACTTCAATTTTAGAGGTTTGTCTTTGCTGAACACCATGCTGAATTTCATAAGGAACCAGTAATCCAGTAGAGTATAGAAGCACTATCACAATAGACACTCCACAAAGCACAAACCATATCACGACTAACTCACTCGTCTGTCGGCTTAACAACACAACGTTTTCATGCTCGTCCCCAACCTCGCTCAATCGGCTGCTCTCGCCCCCACCCCCGACTCCGTAACTCGTCCCACTTGTGAGGAATCCTCACGGGTTACATCGGAAACTTCAGCCGATAATTCAGTACCACAAAGCCACATAACATTTGCATTCACGCAGACACCAACCTGACAATCTTGCTAAACCAGAGAGTGACAAACGTTTATTTAAGATCCATCATTTCAAAAATTACTAGCCTCAAAACCTGATGATCAACATTCGCCCCACAAAATCAACGAAAATGGTCACGGTTATATAAAAAAACAACGAATGGCATGCCGATTGATTTCACAAGTCTGAATTACACAGATCAACACCTCCCATTATTTTTTTGCAATTGATTAATGAAACTTCACATGCAATGAGTAAATATGAAAGCGGCGATTAAATTTACGATATCCTTAATTGCTAGTGTTGACATTTAATGTATTACACCATCCACTTGCAACAGCCATTTATAAAAACGCATATTCCATATTTAACCATAATTATGGTTGTATCACTAAACTTTTTCACCATGACTCAGAATGCTATAATAATAAGGTTTTATTGACATTGTGCAATAAATTCGCTGCCACGAGAGTGGGCTTCATTATGTCATCCGCACTGCGAAACCACGGAACTATGTTATGTTATTACCGCATATTTATACAAATACAATGCAATGCTAAGGACTCAATCCAAGGAGCTGCTTCGTAGAGAACACGAGCATTATAGCTGCCAAACTCACCTGATAGTATCCAGAGTCCGCCATGTTGAACGTATAAAGTTTCCTCTGGCAATCTCGACAACAGAAACATCAAACCCTTTCCACTACTGGATATTTCTCGTTTAAGCCGAAAATCATGTCACTGAAAACACTCTTGGTAAATAATTCGCGGCCACTTATAACATATATAGGTGTTAAGCTATGATTAAGCCGACTATTTTCGCTAATCTACCTTCCCATCAAACCATTTGGACGGAACTGAATCCGGGACCAATCCATGTGAAGGATACAAAGCGGCGCCGCCAAACGCTGTTTAACCTGTTGCTCGATTGGCTTTGTATCAGTGAAGTTTGGCGGCATACCAGTGTTAAAAATAAAAGATGTGCCTCTGAATGGAATTGATAATAATTACTACCTCGCATTGCAATCATTGAGAATAAGCCTGGTGTGTTACCAGTGTATCGCTGAATGACTGACCGAAAGTTTATAAGCATTTACGATTAATTATATGACCAGCGGCCTGATGGTGCAGTAGGTGTATGGTGACCTTGCAATTGGCAATTAGCCTGGGTTGCAATTGATTAGTTCATTGACCTGTCATCGATGTCAAAGAATACAGTTCAGATATAAATCCTACATGCACCTGTGATAGTTGTAATTTCTTGGTGCATATTCTGAACTCGCACCGTCTCAATTCGGCCTATTTCTTGCATTTGAGCTCGGCCTGGACGTTCATCTGATAACTGTTGTGATTTATTCTGAATGCCCTCATGTAAGATTCAGTAGATTAGTGACGTTGTGCAGCTTAAGTACTTTGGTTCAAATTTTAATTGGCAATTTACTTCTTTCGCGCCCTTGCTGAAGGTTTTTTACAATCTATGAAAATTCAAATCGCTGCATCATGCTAGATGCAGCAGCTCTCCGGTGCGCCCAGTTTTGCATGACTTTATTTACCGTGATTTCTGATGTACATTTATTCCTTGTTCTGTTGTTCCCTCAGACGCAGCCATTCCCTTGAGAGAACATACTTGCCTGTCTGTGGTGAGTTTCGATCCTCACTGCCATTACCGGGCAGCAACTTACATCTCTTCTAAGTGAAATATTTTTTCTAAGAAGTGAAATGAGAATTATTTCCAGAATGGAACCTGTGGCCAATTTTAATGGAAATATCCGAGCTGTCATTCATGCATTGCTAAGCATTTGTACATAGAAACTTCATTACACAACCTAACGAAATGAATGAGGGCGGTTTCAAAGGGTTACATAAAATGGAATTCCTGGTCCGTTATCCGACAGTACATCTAACACTTCTCACACCGCAATCTGAGAATTACCGCCTGTTTCTTTAGTGAGAAGTTATAAATTCGTCTAGTGTGCTATTGCTAACTCCACAAACCTTAAAATCCAATTATGAAAAAGAAATTGAGTGGTTTGGGGCTATGATCTTGCCCTGATAATACAGGGGGTACTAGAATAGGGAGTTATTACTTCACACCACTTAACAAGGTACATTTTAATGTAGAAACAGCTGTATCACAGAATGCACAAGCAAATGTGAAACTGTATACTTGTCTGAATGGAATTAGAGTAGGTTCTATTTTTCGTTCAGACATTCACATGAGCATTATCACGACATGCCACTATGTATGATACAATTTTCCACATAAAAGAGCTCATGCATTTGTTTGAACAGTAATTGTACGATGTAAAGTGGCCTCTTCACATTAATATTTTACTTATTGTCCGATTTACAGGGTACTTGATTAATAACAAAGTTGAAGATGGTTGAAGTCTATAAGACCAGCCAAGGAGTTTGGGGGGGAAGATGAAGAGAGCTCATTTGCAACCCTTATGAGAAAGGTAATTCCTGTCCCCGAGAAAAATAAAGCAGAAGCTAACCAAGTTTTCGGACTAATTCTAATTTCTTCTCCTGCGAGACTAGTTTAAAAGTAAAAGGCTAGAAATTATAACGAGATGCCGAAGTTAGGTTATAAGATTGCAATGGGAGTTGGAGCACATCGGCTGCAATGGGGATGTCAATAGCATTGATAACAGGATTTACTCTGGATGATATTCCTCTTGATTCTTAGAAAGCCTTCATCAGGATTGTGTGGCATAATTTGATGATTTAGGGTCATCAATCAATCGTTTTTGAAAGAGGATGCCTATGTAGCTTCATTGATTACAGCATTTTGCACGAAATCAAGGTTTGAATCCCAGTCCAGGGGAGTGATTTTTCCACAGCGAGTTTCATGCAGTTGTGTGATCACCAGCGGTTGACACCATTGAAGGTACTGCCCGGCTGGTTCTTTGAATACGTCTAAGTAAACACCTTAGTGTTTAAAGTAAGGCTTTACCTCATGGATAGTAGTGCTGTGCACTCGTATACAGGTATTTCATGGCACTGCATGCACATTACCTGTGAAGCCAACTCATTCCTCAAAGCCTCCAAAAAATTCATGGCGAAAGAGGATGCCTGGGTAGCTTAAGTATTTAAGAGCACTTGGCAAAGGGGCTTGCATAGGAATCCCAGTCCAGGTGAATGATTTTTCCCCAGTGAAACTCTAATTCAACTTGTTCAAGTCTTGGAATTTATATTTTATGGGAGGATTGAGCATTCATTGGTCAGAATCATAAGTGAGGCTTTTGAAATCAAGTACCATAAGACCAACTCCATGAACACCAGGGACAAATGACCGGAAAGTAAAGGCTATAATTACTTTTCAGAAGAAGAATGAACATTGAAAATATTCTGCAGCCACTCATACCTCCTCTCCCTTCACCTCCTACAGATTATGTTTTAGTGCTATCCACAAAAATTGCAGTGTGCATCAACCCTGAGGTGGTCTCGAGCAAAGTAGAGGAAACATTGCTTGCTTGAAATCAAGATCTGGAGAATCACAAAGAAATATGGACATTAAAAGTTTAATAATTCATGGAGTTTAACAGCAAATGCATAAGAAGAAGAACAAGTCTGACAAAAGAAGCATATTGTAGAGGATGAATAATTAATTTCTTCAAGCAAAATCATATGGATAAAATTAATGAAGATTTCTACTGAATGTAGCTTTTTTAGGTGATGCTTGGGTCTTTGGGGGAAGATTGTACACTTTCAAGATTTTGGTTTGGAGGATGAGAGAAATAATAAGCTTAGTGGAAAGGTAGACCATGGAGACATTGAATATGAGCTTAAAGAAAAGAGGCTCATGGGAGAAATTGGGAAGTACATAAAATTAAAGGCAAGAGGATGACAAAGTGTGACACACTGTTGAATAGAGTAATGGAGGAGATAATACAAGGCAAGAGGGGAAGCAGAGGAGATTTTATATGCTTGTGCAGGCTTAAATACATAGCCTAGCACAGGATAAATAAATACTGGGTTTTAGCTACCTAACAGCGGGAGAGAGAATAATCTACACAAAATATATTTTGGCAAGCAAATCTGCTTAGATAAGGTCATAAGAGTGAAAGTCAGAAGTGGTCACTTCAATTATATACAACAACATTTTATTTATTTATATGAAGTAGTTACATCAACAATTCTGCCACTTGTTCAGGAGTTCTGGGCATTAATGTTGACGGATTCTGATACTGATTCACTGGGTTGTGGACTGATTTGTATAACTGCCGATAAATAGCAACAATTACTTCATGTGACCTATGCTGCACAACATGACGATGGTTACTGCTGAGTAAAAGACGAATTTGGTGCATTGACAACATATCTGGCACTGCCAAGAAGCTATCCAACTTGGTCTGAAAAAAGCATTGCATTGGATTAGGAGAAGAGAGATTCACAAATATATACCAAAGCAATATGCAACTAATGAAACAAAATTTATACCAAGAATGAGTTCAAACAAGCTGGCTCCATCCCAGGAATAGAAGATAAGGGCCCAACATCTTGCTCCTGGAGGATGGTGTAAATTGGTCCTAAGTTAAGGTTAGCCACTAGTGAACTGGCTTGCTCTGAGGTCAAGGTGTCTAGCTGCGCATCACTCTGTGCCTGGATAGGAAATACGAAGCAATGGAGATTTAACATATAATTGCCAAATAACTCTAGCTACCATTCACTAAAAACAAAGAAAACTACATGAAAATTAGCACCAAATTAAGTTCACTGTTTGGAGGGGGGGGACCACCACAGATGAAAATGATTTTATTTCTAATTAATAGATCAAAAATATGTCACCAGATCTTAAATGCACATAAATTATATAATTACAACTCTCTTCTTTTTCCTTGATATACCTTGCTGGTATGAGGGTGGGTTGAATATATCTACACCCCTCCTTTACCATCAAATACTGCATCACAAAGTTTGTCACCACACAATACTTACAAAATCACCAACCAAGGACATCATTACATGACTAAACTAGCTGAAATATATCAAAATACAGCTGGTAGAGCCACCACAATGGCATTAGGAATGGGGTGTTGGGAAAATAATCAAGCTTAAGTCAGGAATAGAAAAAAGGAAATAAGACGGGGACAGAATAAATTCAGGCACCTATTCTTTCAGAAGTGTATCTCTCTTAGCTTACCACTTGCCAATAGAACATAATGATAATAAGAGACAGTAACAATATCTAAGATGAAATAAGAGGGCTAAAAATATCCTCTAGAGAAACTGGAAAACTAAGTGATCTGAATCTTTCTTGTAAGATAAGCCTAATGGGTAAACTTAGAATCTCTTGCTGCTCCTTATCTAGTCCTTCCAAGAACTATATTATCTCATCAACAAAGGCAGTTGTTAACAAAGGTAGCTTTCCCTGGTGCCTACTGATTTTGCACATACATACATATAATTTTATCATACTGTCTTCTGGATGCTTGTGGTATACTTGCACTCAGGAATAGACCTACCTCAAGTGATGGAAAAGTTACCTTCTAATAAACTGACCTGCTTCAGGCGTGACTTCGTGGAATTGCATTTTGATGAAAATACTTAAACTTTGTATAGTCCACACAAAAATGTTTAATACACCGCCCCCAGTTTCATCTGCACTGTAGACATCATCATGCGTGAATAATGAGAAATAGCAAGCTCTTATACATGGGAAATTTTGGTGGAAGTGGTATTGGGTGGGGGGGGGGAAGGAGGGATATATGCCTATATCCCTCCCCCAAAATTTCCCATATATATGAGCTTGCTATTTCTCATTTTTCACCCTTGATGATGTCTACAGTGTAGATGAAACCTGGGTCGGTGTATTAAACATTTTTCTGTGGACTATACAAAATTTATTTATTTTCATCTTGCATTCTAATTTTTAAAATGCATTACAGAACGGAGGAATTCCAAAATGATTGTTAAAAATGTACAACCTGACAGGGTGGACCACAATGTTTGTATTATACATTTTGAGTGTATATGCCTGTTTTATATTTGACATGTTCTATATTTTACCTTTGTATAACCACAAGATGAATAAATATTGCATTGAAAAAAAAAAAAATTTCCCCAAGTCCAATCACATTAATGGGTAACTCATTTGGAAAAGGATTTAGGTGCTGATTTTTTCCATGTAGTCTCATGCCCACAAACTGCAGTAGCACATAGTCATTTAGAAGACAGGTGCTTCAGAGATTTTAATTTAGAATTATTTTTGTAAAATCCTTCCATGTCATCCTCTTTTACCAAGTAAATACACACCCACAACAGTGAAAAATTCTCTCATTTCATCTCGTCTCCTTTTCATTCATCCAATCATCAATACCACAGAGAGCAGTTCCTCAAATACATATAAATATAGCTATATAAATTAACTTAAGTTATTAATACAAAAAAGCTTACCTGCAGTCTTTCCAATCTTTCATCCATGAATTCATAAAGAGAAAGAGTAGACTGTATATGATATACACAGTTCAGAAGATAAACAGCCATGTCAGTAGTTGGTAACCTTGATGCACTCAGATTGATTGCTTGAAGCAAAGGATCAGTCACCAACATAACAATCTGGAAATAAAAACTAGCAAGAATAGGCAATTTCCAAGATTCATTGTGAACATTGAGGAACAGTATAATTTAGGGTTCATCAACATATGGCAATGAGGCTCAGCTGTTGGAGGCAGGGGACATAAGGGAGTGGTGCAAGGATCATGGAGTAACGTGAGTTGATTTGTGACCTCTATTATAAGCTGAATGAGAAATATGAAATCTGCATTCTCTTTTTATATTTCTCTAATCTAAATGCTGTACTTTCAATAAATTATCCTTCAAATGACAGTGAACCCGCTCTTTAGGTACAGACCTCAGCAACAGAAGAGGCATAAAGTTCAGTATTTTAACTATAAATATAGCTATATAAATATAAATTAACATAATAAATCACACCATAATGGTGACATTTTTGAACTTAAGTGAAATTTGGGTTTTCATGATGCTATTCAGGGCAATTAAAGTATGAATATTACTAAGTCAGATACTGAGAACATTGTTAAATGGTGGGAGTAACATTAACATTTATCTCTTCCTACAGCCCTGGTGCCATATGTGTCACTAAAGCCAGAGAAATAGTTTTAGACTACACCATATCTCAACACACACTGATTAACTTGTACTGAGCAGAGTACAAAACAAAAGCATTCATCATAATTTCACTACTTAATAAGAGCACTTTTATGCAATGCTAGTAGCTATGACTAAAATAGCTAACCAGGAAAATTTAAATACCTTTAAAAGATCATTTTTTCGATCTTCTCCAACACTGGTAACTGATAGCACATCTTTCAACATGGCCAAGGCATGAGCAAGTCCTGGGGGAGGAGAAAGATCAGGTGGCGGAGCCTCAATTTTATCACATAATTGATTCACAGCTCCTTTAAGAGAGGTCAAAAATGTCTGCATTCCCAACTGATGAAGGTCATTCAAAGTTATTTCAAGAAGACTACCAGGGATGACCTGAAAAGTAAAATCAATAAATAATAAACTGTATCCTTGGTGGGTACCTTCTGAGACTGCCAGAGGTAAGGAAAACCAAGGGGTACTGAGCATGTACATGAGTATGCACTAGCAGAGAATAACCAAACCATGTGTTTAATCAATGGTACCAGCAGTTTAGACATTATCAATTAGCAGTGAGCTACTATGCTAGGGATATATCTTCCTAATATTCTCCCGTGTGGAGTATTCTTATTTTCTATGTGGGACAGCCAGAGAAAGTGGATTGAGTGGGTTATTCTTTTCTCATATCAATACAATTATATAGGATGTCAAAGCATTTGATATCCCTCAAAGTGCTGACCAACCAACAATTATATTGTCTTCCCTCTGTTTGGGAGGAGATAAGGCCTCTCCTGCTGCCCATGTTAATAATAATTCACAGGTCATTCCATGTCAATTCACATAGAAAAGTTTTGACACCCACCATCTCAGATTCGGAAGGAACTTGGTGTGCTATATACTTTCATAGAGATATGAAACCATGCACCTTTTTTATCTGAGCTAGTTTTTGTTGACAGCCATGCAAAGTTTAGAATAAACTGTGGTTGTAACATTTCTAAGCCCCCATGAACTCTTCTATGTGCAGGATAAAAAATGACTTATTCCTCTCTTAGAACTTTTAATTTACATTTCATTGAAGAAACCATGAGATTTTCAGAAAAAATTGAGCTATACTCTCAGATGTATCATACATTCCTAACACTTTGTGTGCTATGGGTGTAATATTACGGCACATCAAAACCTTCGATTTTTGCTACGGGCATAATATTACGCCCTCCATCTTTTGAAAAATCATATTTCTGCTGCAGTTGTCCTAGGGACTCCAAACTTTCTCCTGACCTTGAACAGTTTCTAGTACCTCATTCTGGTCGTTTGATGGCATACAACTTCAGGTTCTCAAATCATTTGGTTACGTGTGGAAGAGTGCAAACCTACCCTTGCGGCTGTTTCGAGTCAGTGTGCCACGTGAGTTTCATTGAGTGAGGTGTGTCGGAGATTGACTCAGTTTCGTGCTTTCAACATGGCTCGTAAACGCATGACTGCTATAGATATTGGAGATAATCTTCAGGAATATGACAGCGAGATGAGCGATTCTGATGATTCAGAGATGGATTTGGATTATGAACCACAGAGTTCGAGTGATTCAGGTATGAGCCATTACTTTTTTCGACATTTTACTTATTCATAGTAACGCTTTCATGGAATCCTATAGAATACCTTGTAATTTCTTCTGCTACTATTTCCAAAAAGGAATCTGAGAGTGAAGAAGTTTCTAGTAGCAGTGAAGACCAGGCCAGAAGGAATTAGCCATCAATGAGAAGAGGTGTAGTTGGAAGAAGGGGACAAGTCCGCAGACGAATGCCTGGAAATCGATGTGGAACACCCGCTGGTCGAGGTAGAGGAATAGATTTAGGAGAATTGATCAATGTGGATGGTCATCCAAATACTTCTATTTTTAGTGGAGCACATGGAATCGTGAATGTGGAAGAATTTAATGATTCCAGTGAGGTGTTTGAGTTTTTTAACCATTTCATTGACCTAGACATCATAAACCACATGAAGGAGCAGACGAATTTATATGCAAGACAAATGCTTGCAGAGGAAACACAAAATAACACACTTTCATGCTGTCAGTCGTTTGAAAAAATGGAAAACATGCACTGAAGCGGACATCCAACGATATTTAGCAATCATTATTCACATGAGCATATGTCACCGACCATCCATTGAGGACCACTGGAGTCAAGACCCTGTACTTTCATGCAACTTTTGTCCAAAGGTTTTGTCCAGAGATAGGTTTCTAGCCACCCTCGGAAGCTTCCATCTTGCTGACAGTCAGCTCCATAAGCAAAGAGGCGAACCAGGACATGATCCACTTCACAAATTACGACCATTGATTGAATCATTGCAAAATAACTTTCAAGCAGCTTATATACCAGACGAAGGTTTAACAGTTGATGAGGGCATGTGTCCCTTTAGGGGCTGATTTCCATACAGAGTATACATGCAAAAAAAAAGTAACAAACATGGAATCAAGCTATATATGCTCTCCGAGGCTAAAAGTGGGTACATATGGAATTTTAACATTTTCTGTGGCCAAGAAAACTGGTCAGGCAATAATCCATCGCCTACTCCGCATCTGTGCAAACCAAGGGCACACAATCTATACAGATAGATTTTACACCAGCATAGCTTCAGCCAAGCAGTTGGAGGGTCAGCAAACAGGATTCGTAGGCACGGTTATGAAAAATAGAAGAGGACTTCCCCTTGAATTGCTGAATGCTCGATTGAGCTGTGGTGAGCAGATTTTCTGGCAGCTGGGTATTATTTTGGCACTGCGCTGGAGAGATAAAAGAGATGTGTTCATGGTTTCCACGAGACATGCTGGTTTTATGGTGACATACACCGACAGACGAGGAAGAGAGAAGACCAAACCAGCAGCGGTGGTGTAGTATAACAAAAACAAATTTGGTGTTGATCTTTTCGACCAACTGATGAGTTATGGTTCTTTTACTCACAAAGCTGTGAAATGGTGGCGTTCCTTAGCCTTCCATTTGGTCCTTATGGCATTAGTAAATGCTTGCATTGTGCACAACTCTGGGCATAATACATCGATTCATGCAGCAGGTATGCACTCAGTTGGTGATGATTGAAGAAGATGATGAACAAAGTGTTGCACCTTCTGCTGCTAGACTTGGACGTCTGTCCAAAAAATAGTTTCTGGAGAGAATACCCATTCCAGCAGGTTAAAATAAAGCACAAAAGAGATGCAAAGTATGCTATGAGAAAGGAAAGAAGGAAAATTGGACTCCAATAAGGAAATTATCATCACACATGTAGTTCGTGAACCATCATGAACATCTAGTTCGCATAAACCCCCCTCGAAATTCGCCTTGAAGGAAGATGGCTTGGTGGTGTAACTGGCTAACACACCTGACCGGCAATTGGGAGATCCGGGTTCGAATCCCGATCAAGTCAAATGATTTTTTCATAGCGAATTTCAACCCTGGTGTATATGCACCCGTGTGAGTGACTTCGTACCACATCATTTGTTACATGCAATGTTTGCAAAAGATTTCAGAATTTTCAGTGGGATGCCCGCACCTTCAACCCTTTTGCAAGGCATGATGTTTTCTTTTGTAAGAGTGATTATCACCTTTACACTTGAGCACAAGCATGTGAATAAAAAGTATTTTTTAAACATGCACTTTTATTTTTCCTAAAAACCTTCTAATAGGGGAGCCAAAATATGAAAATAAAAGATATATGCAATAATTAACATATGACGTAGTCATGACTACCAACACATAGCACATTCTAGGTCTCTTGGTGCATATTTTCCAGGTCTAAAATATTAGCTTAGGACTAAGTACAGTAAATAGTACATAATGAGCTCAGGGATGAGGTTAGAGCATATAGAATTGCTGGCATTAGAACTTTGATCAGAAACTTCGTAAAAAAGTATTTTTGACACAAAGCACTAAATGAAATAATGTTTACATTTATTTTCACTATGTATCAAATATATATCAAATTATGATTGAACAGTTTTTTCAATTCAATTCAATTTCAATTCAAATCAAGCTTCACTGCCAAACCAATAGTTGATTTGTCCTTATTCAAGTGACTTTAACTATAAATTTTTTATTAAATTGAGATTTAGTTCTTGTGAGTTCCCCTTAATTTTTCCTAAATACTTTCAGACAACTATAATGCCGAATTAATATGTAAATTTTACAGTATGATGTGGCTCAGAGCACAGAGGGCTGCTGGTGCATATTTTGCAGTCTAATATGGTAGCTTAAGACAAGGTGCATTAAGTAAATAATGCATTAAGAGCTTTGGGATAAGGTGACACCTCAAAGAATCCTGGGCATTTGAACTTATGGTTGGTTACATCTGGATTAAACCTCTTTTTTTTCCCTAACAAGTGGAATAATAATAAATGAATCTGTCTCCAAAGATATAAAGACTGGATATGGAATCTCTGTTGTACTTCAGTAGGTCTGGCTCTTATGATTTAATCCCAGATCAGTTGATTAGTTGGCACATGGGTTCATAAGCTGGTTAACTAATTGGCTACATGTAACAATCTTATACAAGTAATAAGGTTTACAGCTTGTAACAAGAGTACAAACGTGACAGACATTAGCGACATTCATTCACGTTTCAGTGAAATGTTTTTGATCATAATCATTGATATTGAAGTCAGGAAAGATTTAATACATTCTTAGCCTCCTCTCCTCTCTCAACATGCCCGTAAGACATTGACGGTAATGCTGCTTAAGATCAACAGTCTTTTGGTTTTTGGACCAACAGATATTACTCACAATTTTGTTAATATGACCACTATTGACAAAGCATTGATAAAATTCACCCCCCAATTCCAAATTATGCTCTGAAAGTACCTAAGACAATGCTTCTCATGTTCTCCACAAAATCAAGGACTTTATGCCTGATATTGACAGATAAATTGATGTTTATTAAAAATTCAATAAGAGAAGAGCCTGAGAAACTTAGAAAGGATTAAATGAAAACAGAAAAACCATAGAATAAAAATTAAAAAAGTTACAAGAAACAATGGAAATTGAAAGCATCAAACCCTGCACACAATACCTTGTTTACACAGTTAAGAGTATATAAATTTTTAATAGTTACATGAAACCCTCTTTTTTTCTTTTGAAAGTCTTTTAATATAATGTTCCCTGGACAGAAAACTTGAAGGCAAGTTGTCATTTAAAACAAGGTAGAACTAGATTTAACACGTTCAGCGCTCAAGGGCGTTCTGGAACATCCCGTGGGTGCTCTCGCGTGGCGCAGGACGTTCTTGAATGTGCACGTTCAAGCCATTCTTTACGGCCGGCCAGCGGACTCAAGTCACTCGTAAGGTGATTGCAATTTTGCTGGCGTCATAGATTAGGCTTCAACCTTTTCTACGGTGGGCTGCGTTTTGGAATGCGTTTTTTAGTTACATAACGGCAATGTTTTAAACTATTTCAATTTTTGTGGTTCGAATCGTAAGATAAGAAGTGTATCTGGGTTGTTTTTATCATTCTTCTTTAGTTTTTCTTCATCTGATTAGATGTAACAATATCCATTCGACAAATGCGGGATTCAGATTAATAAAGTGTTGGCCTTTAACTAACACACCGTGTGTTCGAATCCAGTTGTGAGTGTATATATTGCAGCTGTTATGTTACCCATATGTGACATAGTTCGATGTAACTTATATTGTTGGGGTATATAAATCAATCTATAACAAAAATTAAAATTTTTGAATTTGCAGCATAATCTACAGCATTATACAATACTTGGATATATTGTTTCTACAACACTCGGAGCCACTGTTTAGGTGTATAGTAGGGGGTGCTATAGCATCTGCTCATGTATGTATTTTTCTACATCCACAATTTTTATTCAGTCTATTCATACATATATTCCTTATTAACGGAATCTATACAGTAATGAAGGAAAGGAAATAGTCACAATATAGTGAATGATATGTATTATTAATAATAGCAAATAATAAAATGTAAAAAATCTTTCTTTTGACGGTTGATTGTCAGTTGCTCCCTAATTTCCAATGTATTACAATGTCCGGTTTCTAGTAACAGTTAAAATTTTTTAGCTTCTCAGGTGGCGATTTAGTTTTATATTTATAATGTGGATATTACTGTTAAATTTTATTAAATTTTTACCATTATATCTACCACATATTGTATTTTCTTCGTCTTTGCAATTGTAAAGCCCTTTTTCACCGTGGTCTCATCGCAGATTGGCGATTCATTTGTCATTGTATAAAAACTTTTTTGATAAAGAGGATTGAGTTTGAGCTATTCGCTACATTTATTGGGGATTTCATTATTCTTCTAAAATATTGATCTATCGATTAAATGAACTTCTTAGTGGTGCACCTCCAATTTCACAACCACTTGTTTTCACAAAATGTTGCACATGCTAAATTAGCTGTTGTAAATTAAAATTTAAACAAAAGAATTAACCGTAATGGTGGAGTGAAAAAGTATTTGAGAAACAAAAAATTAATGCACAAGGTAGAACTGCCATTGTAGATAACTTGAAAACGTGTCATTCCTCAGAGAGTTCCATAGTGTTCATTGACAGTTGTTTATAAAAAAATCGGGGCGAACTTTGATGAGAAACTTCAACTTCCCTTTTTTACTCATGAACGCATTTCTGTGTTCGACATTTCTCTCCTCAATAGCACTGTTGATACTCTACAACAGCTGATAACGAAAGTTCATGAATCATTCCGAATGCAAATCTAAGAATGAATGAATCTATTGGATGATTATTTTGTTCAAAACCATTCGCCACTCTGTTGTCTCAGCTGTCTTCCAAGCTAGAAGCCTTTCACCCCCGACCGTGACATTGTTCTGCCATGCACTTTCCTCCTTGTTACCCTCGCTCACCCCTCACCAAGGGATCCTCACCCTCCATCTCCACGCTAGCCATTCGCCGATGCCTGTCGTTCTTCCACACCCTGCCTTTCTTCAGGCCAGCCCTAGTGATTCAGTCATTGCAAAACCTGCTCGAAGACCTCTCCTGAGCTAATCCCTCCTCTCGCTCCACTGTTTACGGAGACTCACCATACACCCCCACCATCGGCCAACTCTCTCTGTGAACAGTGCATGGTCGATGCTCTGAGTCCTTCCCCCCATCCCTCGTCCCATGGGGAGTCTCAAACAACTGCCGGCAGCCCTTCGAACCAAACTTCTCTCTCCCCCTTCCGTCTCCTTCCACTTCCCCTTTCTACCCAAAAATACTTTGCCAACCACCCCTAAACTAATACATATATCCATGGATGTGACGATATATTTTCTTGAAGAATTTTTCTGCGGTGTACATATATTAGAATACCTTTGTCAATTGTAGAACACTGCACATTTGGTGACATCCACATCAATATGAAAAAGACAACGCAAAATCGACAATGCCAAGAGTGCCAAGCAAGGGATTAGGACGGACAATCCCATAAATTGCACGGCTTGTGAGGGAAACCCGTAATTATGCGTTGCACTTTGCTTCATAAATTATCACACAAACATCAAATACTGAAATTATGTAAATTTTGAATGTAGTTTAAAAAACAAATTTCTATGCAGATGTATTTTTATGATTATGATTTTCGACGGAGATTTTAAGTTATAAAAATGACTGCAGGGATTTTGTACTTTTATGAACACAGCCAATGGCTTACTATGGTAATTCTCAATTAACAATGCTAGCAATCCCTTTCCTGGACTAAAATTTTGTATTCCGTATTATAAAGTCAAAATACTGAGCGAAAAGACAGTTGTACTTCCGAATGAGGAATTTTCTTGTGAAGTTTTCAAAATCGCATTCAATAAAATTTTATTGATATCAGAGCAATATTTTATAACCCAGAGGATTAAATGAGTGCAAAGTGTAAGAAGAGTTTAAAAACTGGATATACTTGTGAAATTATGAGCTTAACAGCAATTACGGTAAGTTATTCATTTATTAGGCGTCAAATCGACATTGGGGAATGACTGAAAATGTATGCAACCCACACAACAGTCTTGCAGGTGGCGCAGGACGTTCTAGAACGTCCTAAGTTTAAACAGTTATAATTACAACAAATAGGCTCCAATAATTAAAATTTTTAGCGACATGAGTCTTATTTCATCGTGCTGAATGTAAATATGCAAAAAACTGAACTTCGTCACCGGAAAGGTATCACAATTTTTGCCTTAGCGTTGAAAGGGTTAAACATGCAATGGAATAGGGAGTAACTTAAAATTCCATTAATTAGTGACCTGCACTACTAACCTGCTTGAGTACATCTGAATAATAACGAAGTAGGCAAGCAACGGAAAAAAGAACCACTGGTCCAACAGCTGCAGCCATTATGTGCTCAACACGGACTTTCAATGGATGACATATGCCTTCAGTTATATTAGAAAGAGCACCAGAAATGTTTTCTGGCTTTTCTGTGGAAAAATCAATGGTTAAAATAAGCTCAACAATTTAGAAAAAGTTTTCTCATTGAGAAAACACTATGTTCTTACATGTGAATCATTTGATTCAATCACAAACATGATTGTTTTAGTTATCTGGAGTTTTTAGAAGAATTCAGCATTTATGAATAACGAAAAAAGCTTTCAATAGTCGATTCCACCTTGAATAAACACTCTGCTAATTAAAGGTCTTTTCTAATAAGTACCTATGCCACTAGTTCAGTCATGATTTGTGACATTGACTTTGTTCATTGAGATATAATTAAACTTAGGAACATAAATTTTGAAAAACAATAATCTTATCAAAGTGTATTTCCATGATGCATGCATAACTTGTTTCCCTTTACCAATGTGTAAACCATATTTTTGAAGGTACCAGGAGGTATTCCTCAAGAAATACTTCCCCACAGCATTTTTTTATCAGTAATACCAAGTGGTGACTTATTATAACTACCATGAGTATACATAATGTATTCAAAATTTTAGGCATCGTTGCCTAGGCAATGTGTTGCCTAAATTTCAGCATTTAGTTTACCCATTTCTCGGCACTACTGTGCAGAAAGTTTCTTCCGTCAACTCATAAATGCCCGTTGTTATTTGGCCTTAATGTGAGACTGCAATGGTTATTACTTTGCAGTTGTAGAGATATGGACAGCATGAAGTTTTAAATTAAAATTACAGTAAATCCAAGTATTTGGTCACTTCTCATCTCATTTGCAGATTCTAGGTGGGATAGTTGTAACTTACTCCAATATAATTCCTTCAATTAATTTCTCATTAATTGAACTGTTATAGCCACCACAGAAATATAAAACAAACAAATATTTAATCATTATAGAAACACAGGAATGGGACAATCTAGGGTGCAAAACAAATAGTATCAGTTAAAATAAATTATGAAACAATTTATCTTATTAGAGCTAATAAAATCATTCCAATACCTGTTGCTCAAGTAAGTTACTCATAGACACATGCTATCTTAGTTTATATACAAATCTTGAGTATTAAAGGCCAAAAATTGTCATCATGGATAAAGGGAAAAAAAGGCTACAACTATGCAATATTACTAATATTTGTAATTTAGAGATCAATTTGTAACAATAAATGTAAGAAAATGAAAATATAACACAAAGGTCTTTTTCAGTACATATCTCATCATTGAATGTCCAGCTTTTCATACTATAATGAGCAAAAGGGCATTGATTGTGAGGATATTTTTTGTTTCTACCATTTCATACCATTGAAAAATAAAATTCTGCCAATGCTCTAATTACCTAATTTCGAGACTCTCAGTTTTTTTATTTATTCCTGGCTCACTGGGTGATTAGGAACATTCTCTAAAAATTTCAGCCACCCAAGCTCAAGAAGAATTACCCATGGATTTGTATAATAAAGGTTTGAAGTTTTTCCATGTCATGTCAGTGCCATTCATGATGTGATTTTACTCCTCATCAAGCGAACATGTTTATGAGGGGTGCTATAGATGATGTGAAATACATGATAGCAAAGAAGTTTCCCTCAAAAAACCCTCACAAATGAAAGATTATTACATAAAATGTTCTTCGCTTAAAGCATACAGGTGCATTGCATTGATTCTAATATTCTCGGCTAGGATCAAATGAATCAACACTTACCAGCTTCACTACAGCATTTCAGTAACAGTTGAAGATTTTCTTCTTCAACAGGAATGCTTTGGTGAAGCCAGGCCAACATGTCGCCAACGTATCTCTTGGGATCATCAGCATGCATTTCTATAGGCCCTGGAGTGCCAGTTGGACTTCCCTTAGTTAAAGCATCAATGAATGACTTGACCAGGATTGAACGCCTTGCAGTGGCATATTCATCCAGCACATATCTGGAATTGATATGAATCAATTTACATGTACACAAGAGATAAAAATTGACATAAACAGCCAAATAATATACATACTGTTAATACCAATGAAGACGAACTAACACCACTGTCCTCTCATTTTTTCCAATCACTGCCAGCTAAGACAACTCTGCTTCCACTAACATGCTACATTAAGCTACCAGTCTTAACAGAGCCTAATTGTTCTACAAATTGCAAATTACACCTATATCAGTCCCTAGAATATCACCCAGGCAGTTTGCTCAACATTTTTGATTTTCCTGATTCACTTTCGTATCATTGCTACAACTGACAACGAAGATTTTAACATGTTAATACCACTGATGCAGACTGACAAATTTTACTTGACCACATATATTATTTCAAAAAAAGCTGAGTCAGTGTTTGGAGTCTAATCCCTGCCTAGTTTATAAATAGAAGTCTTCAAAAATTCATAAACTATGTATTTCAGTCATATGAAGAGTACTGCAGCATTGAAGATGGATGTCTTCCCCATTTTACTCCGAATTGGTCCATTAATTTGGGACAACAGTTTCACCAGAATTGCAGTCAGCTTCTTCAGGGTGTTGAAGTGAAGATTCATGCCTTTTGGCCATCTAGTACTGATTGTCCATCAGGGCTAAGCCCGTTGGCATTTTAGGTTTCACACAACATAAGGGAAACCTGGAACACCTACCTCATACATGTATTTTATTGCCCTAAAGCTAGAGATCAAGAGCATTTAGCCGAGCAACAGTACAGATATTTACTAACGCCTGATGAACATAACGGCTTCAAAGAAGGTCATGAGATTCCATGCCATGAATACCATTTATTAGAATGAATGAATCTAGGAAAGGTTGAGATTGGGTGGAGTGAGAGTGGCCTTTCATATGGATCTTAATGGTTTGGTGCATCAGCCAATGAATCAAAGAGGTACGCAATGTGTGTGAATGATCAGGTGATCATTCAGAATGATATATGGAGATAAGGAGTGGTAGAAAGATAGAGGTGCAAGCAATTTGGTAGTTAGAAAGTTAGACGATGGTTGGAGGGTGTGGCATGTTGAAACAGAGGTATTGTGGATTTGAAAATATCAAACAAGTTTGAGGGATGGGTTTAAATTAGTGATGTGGTGAGGATTTGGTCAAATCCTTGCAAATCTATAATACAGGAATCCTTCCGAGAAATTTTAGAATCCTGGTTGTGCAGGTGGTACAATGATACTTAGCTTTTACAACCCCAGAATTTACATTTTCCCTCAATTGCGATATTTTCTTCAAGTCTCACTAATTTCTCTATCCTTGTGATGCAATTTATCCTGCTATATGCACTTTCAAATTGGGAAATATCCCACTACAACAATTGACCAGGAGCAAGATGGCAGCCAGCTCACTTAACGCATACCAACAGACCACACCAGCTATCTAGCAAGAGATGACCAATGTCAGTGCAAAATTATGCAACCCTGTTTGAATGCAAATATAAAGCTGATGCCAGGGCCAATTGTACTAAAACAAACATCCAAATGTATGTTTTATTATCAGTAGAAAAGTTAAAATTTACATTTTATATGCCCATCAAAATTCTGTTTCTTGAATGACAGTGAAAAAAGTCCATTTTCGAGCCTCTAGTAGAAATTCTGAAATTTTGTGGATTACTGCATAATGATTTTTCGAGCAATCTCTGTAATAATTACATATGACATTTTCTCAACCTTGGTGTTTCCTGAAATTTTTGGTTTTTGTAATTTGTTTTTGAGTTGTTGTTAATTTTGAGGAAATACAGCAACCACCATGGTAGTCTAGCTCCCCAAAAAGGGGGTAACATCTTCACGCTCAATAATTCTCCACAAGAGGTCATCGGAAGACTGTTGAAATCCAGAATTACTTAGGAAGGAGAAATTGTGCTGGACATAACATCAATGTGGGTGGGTAAGCTACAATTAAGCTATGAGCTTGTTCATTGAAATACATAATAACAGGCAACATTAAGCAATAAACTCAACTTTAACACAAGGATACAGAGATGTCTGATCCCCCTTACCTCAGTTGTAAAGATCAGTACTAGATGTCAGCCACTTTTCTTATAACTTCCAATAGTTCTGGGTCATGGAGCATACTTGTCAAATGATCTTTCTAATTTTTTGAGTACCAGAGAAAAAAATAGGTCAGGCTGCATCTGAGGGGTGAGTCTCTGTCTGAGGCCTGTGTTTGGCAGTGAGGGGTTGGATTTTGTTACAAAGAAGCTTTTTGCACCACTACATTTTCTACTCCCACAGACTGATCATGATAGAGTATAAGTAAACAAAGAAAATCAAAGCAAGAAGAAAACAATCATTCAGTATTAGCTGCTGTCTGATCCTGAAGTTTTAGGCCCAAAGAAACTTAATTCTTCACTAATGGGCAAACTGTGGTAAGCACAATGAGTAAAGATGCTAGAGTTCGAACTATTCCTAGACTATGATGCTATAGAGCTCAATTATTTCATTTAATAGGCCACTACAATAACCTGATAAGGCCCAATGTTAAGTGATACAATGAAAAACTGCTATTATAAAGATAAATATTACCTATATTTAAAATTAAAAAATACATGTTCCTGATATCATAATAATACATTTGAAACTAAAACACCACTACTTACTTAAGTAGGATTGGCCTTTCCTGAATATATGACATAGCTTGAGGAAGTAATGACATATTTTCAGGGGAGTCAATATTCCGACAATGGGTTTGCGTCCATCTGTAGAGTCTTTCCAGAGCAGATTCCTAAGGAGAACATAAATAGTGATTCATTGGTCAGTTCTGGGCTCATTTCTTATAATCCAAGAGTAATACTTTCTGCAAACTCAGCTTCCAAAGCTATAAATTAGTTAATATTATTTCAAGAACCTGATAATGTGTCATTTGCTCCATAATTTCTAATGCAGCAGTTTGATGCCCAGATTGCATCAGTGTGTTACATTCCCGATGGATTTTCTTCACTTTTTCTAATATAGTGAAGAACTCAGGTGAGAGTGGCAAGTCTCTTCCTCCTTTAAGTATAGCTTGTTCAGATGACGATAGCTGAAAATTCAGCAAAAACTTTTCCACTAACTCTTGTTCCATTGATATTTTTCGACTGTTAGATGCATACATGGGTGAGACAATAGAGGAAAATTTGTTTAACAAATATAAATTAAGCAAGGCACACAGGAAAAACCAGAAAATACATAGGTTAAGAAAAATGAGGAATACCTTTCTGCCTGAAGCTTGGTTGTTTGATTAATTAAGGAAGATGTCTGGGCCTTTGTGGATTGGAGTCTTGCATTCATGTCCGTGAGCATCATATTCATAGACTGCACATCCACATAAATGCTATCAAGAGACTCTTTGACGTCGCGAAATGCAGACAAGAACTCCTAAATGGAAACAAAGGCAGGAATTTTCACTGTTATTATCAATTCATTAGAGCAAAAATTCAAACAGAATTCTAAGAAAATGGAAATAATGAGAGTCAGCTCTAGCAACATTGGGCACTGTCTACATAATCAGCTTGTTTGCTTTTTAACATTAAATTTGGCATCTTGAGCACCATTAACTACGTCATTTTTCATGTTTATGTTCAGGGATCATTTAAAGTCCTACATCTTTAACTTACGCTGACAAGTCAAAAATACTTTGTGCCGTCCAACTGGTATAGTAAAACATCACCAGGACAAGTAAGAAAAGTGGATGTCAAATAAGTAAGGTCACAATCATATTTAATTCTTACATAATTTAATTCAAGATATTCCCAAAAAGGTCAGTCCATGCCAGTTCATCCAGGCTGTGACACCTACCATCTCAGATTTTGATGGAACTAGCTATATTTGATCCATGTTGACTGGGGACCATGCCATTTATTTTTCATTTTTGTCTCAAATTGTTATCATTTTATGACCATGTAAAGTTTAGGTTAAACTGTGGTTTTGCCATTCCCAAAGCCTCGGAAAACTGTAAAACTCATAGAGGAAAATGTACTCGCCAGACTTTTGTCACTCAATTCTCATGAAAATACACATATTTATCAAAGAATCCATGAGAATTACAGAAAAAAATGGTGTTATATTTTTAGATGTATCGTTAACTCTCAAAACAATTCAATTCCATAAGATGAAAGAAAATCTTTATGAAAAACAGGGTTGTGTGTTAATCAAGCAGAACTTTTTTCCCATATTATCCTGAATATATACCGGTATCTGGCCTCACTGCCTCTTAAAGTAAAAGTCATGGTATTTTGTATGATTTCTTTTAAGTATTGCTTTTAAGTAATTTTAGGTAGGCCAGATGCTGATCCTTGGTAAAGTGAAATGCATATATTTTAGGAAAGCCAACATTTTTTATCTATGAAAGCATAAAAAATGCCTTGACTTATACATTCACAGGGGGTGAAAAATATCTTCAGGATTGTGAGAAAAAAGTTCTGCTTGATTAACACACCTAATCCTGTTTTTAATAAAGATTTTATTTTAATTTATGGAGATAAATTGTTTTGAGAATTTATGATAAACCTGAGAATACAACTCCAGTTTTTTCTAATATCCTCATGGTTTCTCAGATAAAAAAGCAAATTTTCATAAGAATTGAGAGACTAATCAGGTGGATACATTTTTTCCTCTGCAAGTACCAGAGTTAACAGAAGCTTTGGGAATGGCAAAACTACAGTTTTGCCAAAGCTGTTCATAGCTGAAGAGCGAAAACTAAAAGAGATGAAGAAGAAAAAAATTGCAAGGCTCCCTAATAAAGTCTTCCCAGGTATTCCACCAGGTTAGGTAGTTGATGGCCATCGTTTTGATAGCTACCTCTGCCATCATCCTCAGGGCATGGCATGGACGATGGCAGAGGTAGCCATCAAAATGTCAGCCAACAATTACCTAATCTGGTGGAAAACCCGAGAAGACTTCATTAGTATCATATGCCGGGGAAAAAACCAAATCATATTGAAAGGCTCCCTGTTCACAAGAAAGGATAAAACGTACCAAGTTTCTCAAAATGGGAGATGGTGGGAGTCTAAACCTAATTTTTCTGGATGAATTGACATGGAATGACCCAAGGGTGATATAATAAATAAATGCTATCCCAACCATTACTCCACAACATTGTCCAGAAAAAACCTGGTGATAAAGGCTTTGAGAGACCGAACTTGTCCCAAATGATGGATGGGTACATGAGACATAATTGCACAGCATTATGCACACATGGATGTGAATTGAAAACTTCATCCTGCAATGCGGTGAATTGCTAGAATGCAAATGCATAAAAAAGAAACAGGAAAATAGCCGCTGCTCCAATTCTGTACTTGCATTGTGAAAATAGAAGCAACTTTAACTGTGCAATGAAGTCCCACGTGCAATACGGCTTTGAGACATGGATATGGCAAAGCCCCAACAAACATGAAAAGCCAGAACAACTATTAACGGTTTTACTACTGCTTCCTAACATCAGTACCACTTAAATGAGCAGGGGGCTGATTAAATTGGAAGTTAAAGAGGTCTTAAATCTCAAAGACATAAAAAGATTCCGCCTCCAGTATCACCCTCAATTTAACTGGCAATTTAAGCAACGAGGTTGATTTCACCTAGGTTGATACATCACGACTTGGGGATAGGGAAAGTAAATCTAATTTTTCATTGAAGTTTATTCAATTATGTAAATGCTGGCATAGTACTGAAACCAGCAGAACACACAAAAAATTACCTCGTTTATGGAAAGACTACGCTTCTCAATCTTGCTACGCAAATTTCTTCTGGCCTGAAAAGTATTTTCTGTGAAGAATGTCGATAGCTCCTTAAGAGCCTCGAGAGTTTCCTGAAAGATACGGGTTGTCATTATACATTGGATACTACGACACAAAGCTATACACTACCCATACTGCCACACCACAATACCTTGTCATTTTCAATGCGAGTTTCCAAAATTTTATGAAGCTTCTTGGACACTTGAGACGCCGCCTCAGATTCCAGCGGAACGTCTTCTTTCGGAGTACTATCCATTTCGCAAGCTTTGAACACGAAGCCACTATTCAATCTCACTACATATCTACTTCAAAACTCCGACAGTGAAGTGTTAAACATTCAAACGACATATCATCACAGAATGATATTTCACGTCAACCTTTTTCAGTCATATCACCCGCACCCCCAACCCTCACTAATCACCATCACTAATTGCCACGATAATACACTTCGCTCAAGCACCGTCAACTTACTCATGAATTTTACTTCAGATATGAAACCTAACAGTGACATCATGAGTAAACAGAAGTTACATATAAAAAGTGTAGTCCCTGTAAATACACAGCCACGGACTGCAGATAATTCTATTAATTTTGTATATCGAAGAATTATATTAATTATTCCCAATATCCCTGCGGACGTCTTTCAATCGAGTCGTTCTGAACTGACGCTGTCATCGGGTACACAATTGGTACACCATATTATTTTCCCTGATCTCTCCATCCCTCCTAGACGCGGCAATTACAAACAGATGCCGAACTCCAACAGTATGCCTATGATTGATTAATGGAGATTTAAGACATTTTCATTAAAATACGTTGAATTTCATCTCTCAGATTGCATAACGTAGATGACTGAGCAAGCTTGAATGTGTATAAGGAGGATTTCGATCTCACTCATTCCACCAAATCAAGGAACAGGTGCCCATTGTCGCCAGCCTACATCACTCAGAGATCTCCTCAATCGAGAAATACTTTTGGAAGGAACTAATTAGGCGGTGACAGGATGGGCATTCGGTAATTGTTATTCATTCAACCATTTATAATCGGAAGCAGTTTGCTACTTCAATGTATAAATATGGTTGCTATGAATTTTTAAAGTGCTAACTATTTTTACTATGCATAATTTAATGAATTTGTAGGTAGGGCCACTCATTTTGTTCAGTGGCACCCTTCTGTATTCTCCTAATGAGTTCATCAGAATGTCACCCAGCCTAAAAGCCTGGAGTACCACAAATATTACCTTATTGAAAATAGTTAGTGAATAGTAATCAAATTCGAAAGATCTTCCTACTCAGTAACAGAAACTTGACTTAAATTGTATTTTTCTTCTTTCTTGATAGGAAAATCAGAAGAATTTCATAAATGAACCTTCAGCTCTGGAGAGATCCATCTCCAAAGCAGGCCACACCTCGCATGTTCTCAATTTCCTTCCCTCCCAAGTACCACAGGCTAAGGCTTGATTTTAAAATACTTCCTTTTGACCCGTGTTCATGACTGAGTGAGGGGTTTCCTATTGCATATTCCATTGAATTATTAACAATAATGTCCTTACCAATCTGCAACCAGAAGTCATTAGGCAGAAATGTCACCTTAAGGTCTCCTTAGCCTGGAAAGTTAAACTCATAACATCCACAGAGGTGATGATACAAGTAACCACTGACAGTGGTTCACAATGCAGCCCCAACATCCACATGAACTTATGTGGCCATGGCCATCATGTGAATGTCACCTGAGGTTTGGCCAAAATTTCCGCCCTCCCACTTAACAAAAACCACTCCGTGATGACTGGTTCTTCTGGCAGAGTGGTTTTTGCTGAGTGGGAGGGGGGAAATTTTGGCACAGTTGTCCCAGACAGAAGTTATTTCCTATTAAATGCCTCAGTGTGAGCGAAAAAATACATTGCTACCGTTGCTCCTTCAGGATCTAAAATTAAGTTGCATGTTTCTGACTGTGTGATCTGATGTGAAGGTTGTGGTTTTTAATGCTCAACCCCCTCTCTCCACATTTGGCAAGCAAAAATTATCAGCCATTACAATCCTGTTCACAGTCATAACATCATTAGGCCAAAGAGCTCCTACAATTATTTCTTTAGATCTGAAAACTGTCTTAAACTTACACTAAAAAAATGCAGCTATACCTCACTGATGAAATCATGAAAAGCAGTTTTGAACATGGAAGTCAAGTAGTCCAGAGTTTGAAATGTTGCATAAATTATCGCAGGATTAATTGTAGCAGGTATTACAATACAAAGTAATAGAGGGTGACCAACATCATAACAAAGCTACAAGTATCAGCAACACCGGACAGAAAGATGCTATCTACAAGCTCAGTAAAATAGGAATAAATCTGCAGATTCAACTAGAACCTGCCATGGATGAACAAGAAAGAAAAGGCAGGTAAATATTGATAGGACTGCAGAGGGAGCCAGCAGAGACTTTCAGTTAACATGCTACCTTTTGGTGGCCTGGAAGACTTATCTCTGATAAGCTACATGTGGTTATGGCAGTTTGGATTTAAGCCTCCCACACTTCATCAGTGAAGACAAAAGTGACAAAATAAGAGAGGTTCACTGTAGAACAGAGTGGTGCAAAAACACTTGCTTTTCACACCCTTAATCAGACATCTACAGATTGAGGCATTTGTCTATGACAACAATCTCACTTTGCATTCTTTGCCGCTTCCAATTTCCATCCCATATCCTACCTAATTTAGCCAGGTGACCTAATGCCCCCTGCCACATAATTTGACAGACAGCTGATAGGGCAGTAAACCATCACATCATTACTGCAGTTGATGTAAAGGTTACTACTTTTTTCTTAACACACTAAGTGGTTCAGCAATATGAAAATAAAGTGTAATTGAAAAAATGGCCATTGAACTAGGCAATGCACCAAAAACCATTCATGTCAAAAAATGTAAAAAAAAATCATTACAAATCAGAGAAATTCAGAATATATTCAAAAAAAGTAAACATTTACACAGAACTTTAAATGGTACAAGCCCAAAGTGAGAACAGTCCATCATTGAGCTTTAACTTTCTTTTTGGTTTCCTTTTCTAATACTTTCTCCTTTGCTTTTTCATACATAGGCAGCAGCTTTCCTTCCTTGGCCAAAATTTTTAATATCTCCACTATTAGAGGTAAATAATTGTGTTTTCTCCTGATATTTTCTACACGGTACAGTTTCATTTTTGCCTCCTCTTCTTCAATAAGCATCCGTAATCTTGATAGTTCAGCTTGCTGGGCATCAGTTTCCATACCACCCTCCTAAAACAAAATACCATGTTATTCAAGAAATACTTAAGCAGCAGAAATGCCTAGGAAAAATAATCAACAACAAATCACCCCTATCTGTCAAATGGATAGGATGAGTTTTGTCTTTTACAATAAATTACTGCACTCAGCTGATCAGCATTATAAGAGTATCAATTGAGGAGAACTTAGGTCAATTAATAGGTTCTAACTCCAATTATGGGCTCCATACAGTAAGACGGTAAGTGTTAACCTCTAAAAATCTTGAAACTAGATAGCGAACATGGGCAAAAAAATCATTTACTGATGAGAAGGAAGCAGACGGTTACTGAGGTGAAAAAAAATCAGACATTGCCATTAAGAGAAATCTACTTGATTGGCTTTAGAGATAAAACAATGAAAAGCCATTTATATCACTGATAGGAAAGGTTACTTGCATGGATTGGCTTCAGAAGGCTTTTTCACTTGAAAAACATAACAATACCAACACAGAATTTGTAACCCAAAACTGACTAAGAACACTTACCTCCATTTGCTTTTGTATGCTCTGAATCCTCTTTTCGTAGTTGAGCTTTCTGTCAGACACGATGGCCATCAAATTGAAATGTATCTCTCCTTCACTGTACCTAGAAAAAATGACAATAACGATAAGATCTATAGGTAAGACAAACAATTCAAAATGGTGTCTCAATACTTGAAAGTCATACTTCTTAATACGCTTCTCTATTATTGGTCTCACTACATCCAGCCAATCTGAATCTTGAGCAATGGCGCCTAAATCTATAGGTCCATCTTTTAATCCATCCAACTCATATAAACGACCATCAATAGGAATATAACCCACAAAATGGTACACTTCTTCGCCCTTTGTGGCCATTTTTGATTCGATTTCAAATAAGGTTTGCCTGAAAATACAGTGCTGGTGAAATGACAGTACTAGCGAAAAATCATATGCAGCGCTAAGAAAACAACCGAAAATGTGTTACCTGGCGAAGGAATTATGAACCGATCTGATGACTTGCGAATTGCTCAAAGTGAGACCTTTCATGTTTGCATCAAAAGTCTGACAGAATTCCTTAAATTCAGTCAATGTAGAACCAAGCTGAATGTCCGGATGCTTGGCATTTAATAGTATGCTGAGGATCGCTTGAGTCGCACAGGCATTATTGATGACCTTAGGAAGTAAAAAATTAATAGGAAAATGCTCGACCGAAAATTAGGAAAGAAAGGGCTGATACGTACTTGCTTGGCAAAGAATATTTTTTCCAATCTATTGTCTTGGACAATGGATCCTGAGATCTCATCATCTTGCACCCACTTAAAAAGGAAAATGAGCCCATGAATTGGCCTGAAAGAAAACGAGGTTTGGTAACATTACCATGAATTAGCAATAAATACTGTAAATGGATTATTTATACAACTGCTGCGGTGAAAATATAATGATAACTTACTTCAAATTTGCGAATTGTTCAGCATCCAAGCTCCAAATTTCTTCAACTTGGACGCCTTTAACACCTATGTCACACAATGAATACCGGTTTGTTTTATTACAGCCATTTTAACGATAGATTAACAAATAAAGTAGCACGACAATGTATTCCAATGATAGGTCACTTTTAAGACTCATAAAACGAACTCACCAAATTCCCTGATTAACTCAGTGAAAACTCCGGGGTCACTCTCGATGAGACACCAATTTCCGGCGGTATCGGCCATTTTTCCTGTGGGGAGATCAACAAATCGAAGCGCAGTCTGGGAAATGCAGACTTCAACAGATGACTGTGGTATTCCGTTGTGTCTGTAACGCTAATGTTGTGAATGAATTATATAAATAAAATTTGTGGTAAAATGTGTCTTCTGTAAGCGGCGGTGGGCTGTATTCTTTTTCTTCAGTGAGAGTAGTTTTTGTAAATGATGTGATTGAGGTAATGCTTGATTTTATGTTGAAATTTAGTCATGTAATTCCATCGTGACATGCAACTGAGAAGTAATTAACCTCTTTATTATGAGCACTATTGATTAATCGCTCTAAAAAGGCGGTATTAATGTCTTTTAGACGAATTTTTCAATTGCTATCAATCTTCGTCATTATTGTTTTCCGGTATGTTTCATCTAGTTTGGGTATGTATTTTTAGCAAGTTACAACTGGGGAAGTGGGCTGTCAAGGTACGAGTAACCTTTGGTGCATTTTATGACCTGAGAAATGTCTGAACCGACACCATCTGCCACTTTACCTTCGGGATGGGAATGCAAATTCGATCAGAGGTCCGGGCGCTAGTAAGTTAACTTTCTCAACATATTTTTGTGGTACAGAATCATTTTTAAGTTGATCTGAATGTTTCCTCATCTAACGATGTAAACTATACATTTGCTTTAGTTACTTCATCAACCATTTTACTCAAACTACTACATGGGAAGATCCAAGACTCAGATATCGGCCATTTATTCAAACGACACCACAAATGATTCAGACGACTCCCCAACATTCAGCTATTACATATGATGCTGTTCCTCTTCAGGTAAGCATCTTTCCTCCGGGGATAGTACTTTTTATTGCCCATGCTATGTTTGTTCTCCTTCCTGATATAATATACCTAGCAAATCCTATTAATGTATCCATTTTAGGATCTAACCAACATGCGACCGAGTCCAATTCCAAGTAGAGCATACGTTCCAATTCATCCAATTCCCAGTTATGGACCACCACCGCTGTCGTACCATACTGAAACTTCTCTAAGTAATGATACAGAGCAGTCTGTCGCTAAAATAGGTGCCATGTTTCCTACTGTGGGGGAAACTCATATCCGAGCGCTTTTAAAGAAGTAAGTCTCTACCAATTGGTTCTATGATTTGAAATTGGAAAAATATAATGTGCTACGCTGATTCTTTTCAATGTGTTCTATGATTGGGATGGTTTGCATGGGGTAGGTGCTACTCATTATGAACATAATTGAAGCTGTGTCTATGGGTAGTGTATGACCATTTGCTAGAGGATTTTTTTCAATACTGGTATGGTTTTAGCTGGGCTTTCAAGCTTTTTAAACAAGGGTTTTTATGTATTCAAGAAGCTACGAGTGGGAAAGAAAGTTCGTTTTACACCCTGGTGGTTAAGTTTACATGGCTTGTTGTGCAATTATTAATTGTGAATTTTAATGTGCTAATTAACTAAATGGTAATTGGTTTATCATGTTTCCCAGGTGTATCAAAGAATTCAACTGATATAATTGCATAATCATAAATGTTTTTTTTTTGCATTTCATATTCTATTCCTTTGCTGGGCAGTGTATAAGTACCTATTATCTTAATCCACACCTTACCCAAAATATGTTGAAAATTAACTTGCATGTTTATGGCCTCATTATGGTGTCTCTACAGGAGAAGAAAATCGAGCCCTGGAACTGCTGGGAATCTGTAACTAGAATGATATTTTAGAAATACTACCCTTTATATTCATATCTCTTTCACTGTACCTTTATTTAATTCTGAAAAGGTTGAGCCAGTTAGGTTTTCACTGTTCAGATTTTCCTCCTAAATTCAAAAGACCCCAGATGTCATTTGCTTGTTTACATCAGGAAAACTTGCTTGTTGGCTTAACATTTAACAAAGAACTAACTCACGTTTCTGTGCCCTGGGTGGTGAACAATCTACCCAAGTGGTGCTAAAAACCCACAATTCCTAGCTTAGCAAGTTAGGACTGTACCCTATCAAGCCTTGCCCTTACCATTGAGCTATGCCTTTGCCCCATGAAGAAAGGAGTATGTGATGCTTGCATTCACATTTTTTATTTAGGTACACGTCCATACATTTTTATTAAAATGTAAATTACTTCTTTTTTGTTCGTGTGTGTGACCAACCCCATAATTGATGCATTTTCTGTCTCTTAATGTTAAAAATGTTACTGGGACCATAGCATTGATTATAATGTGCAATCACACTCAAGAAATCATTGACCACAACATTCAAAGGTCTGCTTGTCAGCCTGCCTCTTCCCAGTTTACTAGTTAACCTCATATTTAAAGGAGACCAGGTTAACAAGGCTGTATTAAGGTTGAATATATACGGCTGTAACCCAGTGAACCATTGGTCTCTTGGAGACTCTTTAACCTTTATCTGACTGGGTTTTTCCATAGCCGTAAGCCTTGCTGACCGGGGTTTTTTTAATATGTCCACTCAATGTGCCATATAAACACAGTCAGCACTCTGAGGGCACAATTTTTGTGCCGGAGACATGCTCGGAAGTTAAAGGTTAAAAAAATATAAGCTAGCTACCCAGAATTTTGGCAGCAGTCTTTTGAGACCCTAAATTCAAGCACAGGTGTAAAATGCTGAGCCCACTGCTGATATAGAGTGGAGATTACTGTCATTCAGTATTGGCCACTAAAATTTAGGATTCATGGGATAAATTAAAATTCTGTCTCAAAATATTGATGGCGGCTCAATATTCCATTAACTTCAATATCATGTAAAACTAACAAATTTAGGAGAATCATCAAATTTCTGGTAGTTAATGCGTAACTCTTTGTATTTAATGTCCATGGAGCTAAATGTTTAGAGGACTGCAATCATAGCTTATATTAGGGAAACCTCTTTATCGGGCCTCCTGGTCCTGGAGTAGAACTATCGACCTCTGGTTTCGCAGACCTATGCAATTACAACCATGCTCCCTAGAATTCTTGGTGAAATTCAATTAATCCCATATATACAAGGATAAAGCTTTAATAATGTTATTAGCATAGTTTCATTAACTCTACTAAAACTCATCATGGCAGCATTTGTTAAAATGTACTTGCTTTGTTTTTAGAATATTTATTATCTTGATAGTGCAATATATTAGGCCTGCTGTTTGGCGTAAATATCATCTTGCTTTCCATGATAGCTCCCAATGTTAAGTTTCTCTCACCTTTCAGAGATTGTTGTTGTTATAAATATCACCAATCTGGTTTGTACAATTAGATTAACAGTATTAACTTAACCTCATATTTTTATGGTTGGATGCCTCCCAGCATAAAATCAAACAAGGATAAATATCACATCTGAGTCAATCCATGTGAAATTATCTAGGACATGTTGATCACCATTTTTGATTTTCTTGATATTTTGCCATTTACTTAGCTGGCCAGTATTTGGGAAGTAAAATTTGATTATAAAAATTTGTTTAAATCCTTAGAGGTTTTTGGTGGCCATTTTTCAATAGTACCATGAGTGTTTTTTAACAAAAATATCATATTGGCCTTATAACATTTTTATTTGTGAAGATAACAAAATCATTCCATTGAATTAGTATTGGTCTATATTTTTTCTTATTGGTGTTGGACAGTGGTAGGTAAATTACTTCTTGTGGTCAATTTCAGCTCTTTAATTTGTTTAACGAGGGAAAGTACTTTCCATGTCTTAAAGTCGAACTCATCCTCTCCAATTGTTGCTGAGGACCATATACAAAGTTGGCATTGTTGCTTGGCATACCAATTGATATATTGAAAATAATTTGCACATCCCAAGTTATTATAAATACATGTAAATATTGAATGAAAAGACATAACTGCTATAGTATAAATAATTCAATATGTATCCCACAATAGCTATGTTTCAGCTAATTACTCTGATTTACAAAATGAAGCTTTTTTGCCACATGAAGGAAAACACCTTATCCTAATTGGACTTTTTATACTGAATTCACTTATGTTAAGTTTTTCACCCATCACCCTTAGTTTTCGTGAGAGACAGGGTCAAACTGATAAAATTCTGGTTCATACAATTTATTTCAGTTGTTTGTAAGAAAAACATGCACTTATCCTAATTATTTTAAATTGGCAGATCAAAAATTATGACACTGGCCATTATTTGAGCTTTGGAGGCCAATTATGTTTTTCTTCCCATGTGGGTTTAGTGCCAGAGGCCCAGGGTCAAAAAATAAAAAAAAACGATATTTTTAATGAAATTTGAGTTATTGTCTCATCTTTGTCACATATTTGGACACATTGGTCTTAAAATGTTTCCATACAAAGTCCTCTGAGAAGAAGATGATAACCTTCCTATTTATTATTCATTTCTGTTTAGATTTATCCACAAAGGAAGGCATTAATTCCCTACATGAAAGGTTAAAAAAGTGTACCTGTGCTTAAAATAAAAGAAGTAAATAGCATAAAAAATTGTTGTTGGAAGTTGAGAAAGCTTTCCTAAAAATTTATCCTTTGCTATTTCCTGTGAAACTTTGCATCAGGATCGTCTCTTTGCAAGGTCCAGACTCCGTCATACATCATTGTAAATCTCCATTTCCCTTGATATTGATTTTCCATTTATGAAATATCCTGTTAAAAAAATTCGCCATGTTCATGCTAAAGGCACCTAGGTCTTCCGGGAGAAGTCCAAGTATCATCCTCCTCCAAAGTCTCTCATGGTCTTTTGTTACAAATTGTAACATGGGTAGTATTAGATAGCGTGCGAAAGGAAGCCAGCATGACTGGGCTACAAATGTTGCCCACGCAACTAACTGCGTAACCTTCTCCTGTCGACATTATTATATTACATATTATTTATATAGTATTAATACATATTTATATTATAATCAGCTACATTAAAATTGTTGTATATTTGATGTACATTTTGTCACAATGGATGTTCGATGCTCAAAATATTTCACGATTTTTCAATGACTTTAAGTTTTGTTCCACTAATGACTATAAATATGTTCCATAGTGAAACAAAAACGTAAATAAACGATAGATATTAGTCTAAATTTATTGTTTGTAAACGTATTTTACAAAAAAATTGAAAATTTTAGGCAATAAAAAGTCACCAGTGTGGCCCACATGCCCAATCGTGTAACAAATTTTTAAGTGCCCACTGAAGGGTTAATTGTCTAATTTAGGGTCCTACAAATATTTCATCCTTTATTTTGGCATCACTGATCTTGGGGCTTTCTGTTGTAAGAATATACCTTAATCCTTAGGATGTTTTGTCCATGGCATTCACAAAGTTTTTGACAAGTCCCAATTTTATGTGCTGCGGCTGTGCATACACATTTTTCGGGTCTATAAGAGGGGTGTTTACCACATTCTTCTGTTCAGGCAGTAGTGCATTGCAAGTAGACCATTTTTTTCAGAATAGTAGTTTATCCTGTTTGCTGTCCCACGTGCATAGAAAGTATCAATGCTTTTTATACCCACGCTACAGGCCAAGCAGAGTTGCAAGTAATTTGAGTCTCCACGTATTTTCCATGTATATTTTGTAACAGTTTATTTATTTCTTTTCACAAATAAACTAAGACTTTTGTAGTTTCACTTCACCAGTGTAAAAAACAAATGTTTATGCTTCACTCCCATACGTCCGCTCGTCGTTCTCTCTGCGCATCCCTCCCTTTTTTCCACGGTGACCGCGTAAACAAACAAACAACGCGGCCATTCGTGACTTATTGTTTTTGCATTATTGTATATTGTATTATGTACTTCTGCACTTGCACCATTGAAAGAGATGTTGAAACAAGGAGGAAACGGCCTCTTTCAAAGCCTTCACACTCGTCTCCAAATCCCACTGTGGCCCCAACACCTTCCAGATCCTAGTCCCCTTTCTCACACCAAGCTTTCACCGTGACCTCACCAAACATGAAATGAACTCCAAATTCTTGAAGCCAACAATACTGTACCTTCAGCCCACCTTTCCACTCCTACTCTAGTCCCTGTTCATATACAAACCCGTTACTATGCACCTGCACACATTCACTTTCGTTTTTTTTTTCGTGACAGTCCTTAAAATCCTTAGCACATCACTCACTATTTCCTTGGCCACTTAAATTTTCTCTATGTTCATTTCCACTCCCTCCATCAGGAACTCTCTTGGGGACTCAAAAATGTTCAACATCTTCCTCACGTCCTCTGTTCCTCTAGTCGTGGCCTCCGACACTGTGGGACTCAATTAGTGCCGTGCCGTGGTCCGTTCCCTGATGCGCCTCTCTCTCCGGTCCCTTGCCTTTCTCCGGCTTCCTTTGCTCGCAGTTCCCTCTCATCAGCTGGGCTGCATCCTTCATTCTCCCTCCGTCGCATGGACTCCCTTTCGTGATACGCATCCGGTATGTATCCATCTTTGGTTCCCCGGGTCGTGGGTAATATCCACCACCTCGATATGGTCTCCCCCTTTCATTTTGTCTCTGCCATCACTGCCTCTCATGCTGCTCCTGGGTAGCTTCCTCTGTCTCTCTTCCCGAGGTCTCTCCCGTTCGGTATTCCTTTGATCCGACGCGGTCATACCTCCCAAACAATGAGAGGAAATCAGGGAGTGTCCTAACATTATGGGAAATCATCCCTGCGCTTACTTCTAGTCCATAATGCTGCCTTATCATTTGTGTAAGTTCATTATTGGCCATGGGTGGTCTCAACTCCTTCGCCGCCGCAATCTTGGCTGTCGCATATTCCACCATAGTGTGATTGGTCAATGGCTTATATCTTCCCGTGTCCAATGCCCGTTGTATCTCCATTTGCTCCTCGTCCCTCCAGTACTGTCTGAGGAACATCTCCTTGAAGGATTCCACGTCGGTGTGAAGATGCAAGGTAGCCGCAAACCATTCGCCAGCCTGTCCGGTCATCCCTTGCCGCACAATTTGTAGCGCTTCTGCCTCCGATATATTCTTCAAGCTCCTTCTTATATTTCATCGGCCTCGCTTCTCTTCTCCCATTAAAACTCGGGATCCTCAGATGGATGGTCGACGCTTGCATTCCACTGGGTGTGTGGACATGGTCCTCTCTTAATTTGTTTGCGATTTTCCTTAGGGTGTCTTCGCTGATCTCTGCGTTTGCCTGTTCAGCCAGCTGGTGAACCTTCGCTGACAGTTGTTCAATTAATTTTTCGTTTTCTTTCACCTTTTCTTGGGTCACTTCTATCTTCCTTCTATTTCTTGAACCTAATCTTTCGTCTCATCCCTTTCTCCACTCAGCACATCATTTGCTCTTGCCTCTCCGCGATTTCCACTTCGTGGGCTGAAAATTTCTCCCTCCATTCTTCCCTAATAGTCTGCAAACTTTCCTTAACCCCAGTTATCAGGTCCTCTTTCTGTTTTCTTAGCTCTTCTCTTAGTTCTTCGTCCCTCTTCTTCTGCTCCTCATCTCTCTGCCTCTCTTGTTCTTTTTTTCCCTCCATTAAGTCCCTCAGCTCTTCCTGCATTTTCTTCTGTTCTCTACGCATCTCCCTCAACATGGCCTGAATTCCGCTCTCAACTAGTCCCTCCATCTCAACTTCAAAATCGTACGTCTCTGTGTCTAAACCCTCCTTCTCCAACATTAATCTTAAACGCTCCTTTAATTCGAATTTCGCCCCCTGCGCCGGTACTCCCCGTTCTTTTAAGATGCATAGCAATTCCCCCCACCTTAACTCGTGGAGTTTTCTAGTGACTCCTACCATTTCGAAGTTTCTCTTCTATCCACTGAACCTTAAACTCAGGTTGTTTCTAATCAAGAAGTCGTGCCCCACGACGTTGGGTGCCAAAATGTAACAGTTTATTTATTTCTTTTCACAAATAAACTGACACTTTCGTAGTTTCACTTCACCAGTATAAAAAAAAAAGTTTACGCGTGTCCCTCCCTTGTTTCCACGGTGACCGCATAAACAAACAAGCAACACGGCCATTCGCGACTTATTGTTTTTGCATTATTGTATATTGTATTATGTACTACTACAATTTCTTATATTAAAAAATTGTTGAGAGCAGTTTTAAGTGCTCATATGCCTCCTTCAGGTTAACTGCTTATCCAATTGGCATGGATTGAAATTTGTTTCAATTGTACAGAAGTACTGCTTTTGTACTAACTTTTCTTGAATCAATGAACAGAAACCTATTGTGTATAGTAGGGGCGGTTATGAAACAACTTTTTTCGAAATTCAAAGTTCAACATATGGCAAAATGTAGCTCGTCCTACCCGAGGAACATTGGTAAAATTATATTCCGATAGGATGACTTCTAGCGGAGCCGCAGCAGCTGTTTTTCGTGAGGGTAGGCAACCCACAACACAACCCCTCTTCACTATTTTTTTCGGCTCCAAACGATACGATACGGACATTTTGTTGGTCTAACCTGCGTCAGCTTTGTCAGTAATTTTGTTGGGAATTACCAGAGAACACGGGATTTTGTCGTAAATGTCCTTAAAATGCAACTAAACGTGGAAAATTTCCAAACATTGCATTTAACAAATGATGTGGTACGAAGTCACTCGCACGGGTGCATATACACCAGGGTGTCTGTGTGTGTCAGGGTGAACATCTAGTTCGCATAAACCCCCCTCGAAATTCGCCTTGAAGGAAGATGGCTTGGTGGTGTAACTGGCTAACACACCTGACCGGCAATTGGGAGATCTGGGTTCGAATCCCGGTCAAGTCAAATGATTTTTTCATAGCGAATTTCAACCCTGGTGTAAAGGTGGAAAACTTAGAAAATAGCTTCATCAATGATTTGTAAGTAAAAATTCATTGAATTATTAGATATAATTGTTGTAGTTTGACATGCTCGTATGAGCAAGTTAGTTCTCATGAGTTTCTTCCCTGCCTACTGGGAAAACCCCCCTCCTACCTTCCTCCTGCACCCATTCCCTCTATGCCCCACACGTAAACATGTATTAATGACCTATGCTGTCTATATTGTCTTTGGAAAAGGATTTCTGTGTTCAATATTTTGCAGCTCTTTGCTCACTCCAAGGACCGGTGACACTCCAACCCTTAGGGTGACCCAGAACTCACCACATGGAGGTGGCTGCAACTCGAGTTCCGCCTGCAGCCACCCACCCAAACACAATTTATGAATAGCCAGTCATACAGTAATCTTTTTTGGATGCAAGCTTCGATATTTGTTTCCTGGGTTGGATTTTCTGTCGGATATTTCCATCCCTTTCGGCAGGTGTGCTCATGCTCCCCGATGCTTCCGTGACCATGTTTACATGCCTTTCGACGGCCTGAGGGTGGCAGGGTAAGTCCGAGATCTTGATGCGTGGACTTCCCTCCGTTTGGTAGGCAACCATAGATTCAAGCTCCTCTGTCGATATGTGATCCAGAAGAGGTGGTGAGGTAACGGCCGTGTACTCCCAGTCGATGATATTGGTGTAGTTGGATGCAAAGTTTAGTGGAGGGACACGAAAGACCCTGATGCCTTCTTCCAGTGAATGCAGCTTTCTTGCCTGAATGATCCGCAGGATGGCCATTCTTCACACTTTGGCTCTCTCATCATTCACCATTGCGAAGAGGATGTTCCCTGGATGGGCAAAAAAAGCATTGTTCTGGATGGATTTCTCAAGTACCTCTCAGTAAAAGATCGTAGGCTTTCCCGGCGAATACTTTAGATAAATATTTCTCGGGTTTGGCACTGGGTAAGGCTGTTTAAGGCCAACGTTTCGATGAGAAACTCACTCATCGTCATCAGGGCTAAGACTGACTCTTAGTCCTGATGACGATGAGTGAGTTTCTCATCGAAACGTTGGCCTTAAACAGCCTTACCCGGTGCCAAACCCGAGAAATATTTATCTACCTCTCAGTACTTTTTAGGGAATCGCCATGATTTCTGCAGTGTTTCCCACACGTGTTTTGCTCCTTCTGTAATCTTCCAATTTTTCTTTATTGTGAACCACATAGGTATGTAGAGCTTCATCATAATCTGAGTTATTGTCTTGAGAGCCACAGAAGGTCATCTGTTCCTATGTATATGCGCATCACTCTATTAGCTGTCGTTCCCCATCTGCTGCTGTCCATTCCTCCAGGATCACACTGAACCAGCTCTTGAGTGATGCACCCACAGGCAATTCCTCGAGCCACGTCAAGCGAATATTTCTGATGTGTGCTGATGAGTGACCCGACCGATGTCCTCTAGGACTGCAGTCACAAGGGCTGCTGCAGTACCGCAGGGCACATTGAACCTCTCCGCCATTTTACAGGTCACGGGCAGCTCCAGGGTGTTGTGTGGCGAGCAAATTGAGGATGGGCAGGAGGGTGGCTGCCATTCATTGTAGAGCAGGGGCAGGTCCTCGTCTGCATATTTTGAGCATAAAGACTTCAGTTTTAATCCAATTTTTTGAGTAAAGGATGCTGATGCCTTCTTTTCAAATGAGTCATCAATTTCGGTCACTTTTCTTTTTTCTTTTAGACGCTGTTTTCTATATTTTGATGTCGCTTTCCAATCAACAGCTCCAATCACTAGCTTCCTGGATGGTCTTTGGTCCAAAATAAATGGTATTTCCTCCTTATTAATTTCTGTTTTTGGCTTGCAGACGCACTTTGGCAGTTTTGGCAGACACTTGCATTGAGCGACATCAAATAGTCTTTTGCGTTTTCTTTGAATTTCTGAAAGTCCTTTTGGACTACAAATGACGCTTTCTTGTTCACTCTCTTCATGGTTTTTCGGCTTTTCTCATGATATCTCTAAACTGCAGCTAGGATGCTACGGTTTGAGATGGCAGGAATCGATGCGTCGTTCCACACTTGCTTGACTCTGTCAGCAACAACCTGTGCTATTTCACGGGCTGGTGGATCAAATCCTCTTCTCTCTTGCCGCATTTTCACCTCCACCCACTTGAAAAACTTCATGACATCGTTAAACGTGGGTAAATTTCCTCAAGAGCTGTGCCGAAAAGAAGACTCCACTGACGATCGTGTTTCCACTCTCATAGCACTTGTTAATTTCGATTCCTCTGAATAATGAAAAATAAGAACTCAAATACTCAACACTAGTCTATCCGGACCATGCACTAAGCAGAAGAATTTCTTAAGTGCCTGATGCTGCAATGGGACCCGATACGATTCAGAGCCTGCATTGCTATGCTCACAGGGAGTAAGTTGCCCACGAGCATTTGACTCCTCCACATTTTTCCAACCGGTGGCTACAAAGTAGCACATAAGTTGCAGCTGTCATGAATTACAATTTAATCCTCTATGCAAGTTGTAGGCTGAGGCTTCAACAAAATCGCTCATCATGGACGAAAAGCTGTAAAATTTCGAACACAGAAGCCCCTTACAGAAAGCGATGTAGTGCGTTGATGTGAGTTCATAGGCGGGGCATAGAGGGAATTGGTGCAGGAGGAAGGTGGGAGGGGGGTTTTCGTAGTAGGCAGGGAAGGAACTCATGAGAACTAACTTGCCCTTACGAGCGTGTCAAACTACAACAATTATATGTAATGAATCAATGAAGTATTACTTACAAATCATTGATGAAGCTATTTTCTAAGTTTTCCACGTTTAGTTGCATTTTTAGGACATTTACGACAAAATCCTGTGTCCTCTGGTAATAACCTACACATTTACTGATAAATCTGACGCAGGTTAGACAAACAAAATGTCCGTATCGTGTCGTTTAGAGCCGAAAAAAAAGAGGTGAAAATAGGGTGGGTTGCAGGTTGCCTACCCTAACAAAAACCTGCTGCGGCGGCACCGCTAGAAGTCATCCTATCGGAATATAATTTAACCACTGTTTCTCAGGTAGGAGGGGCTACATTTTGCCGTATGTCGAACTTTGAATTTCGAAAAAAGTTGTTTCATGACCATGTTGTTCAGTGTATAGTGTTCTTGGTCGAGAGTGTCCATAAAGAATACAATGTGATTACAAAAATCTTGTCACTTTCATAGGAGAATTAATCTTAATATAGGGTTTGGCAGTGACGAAGACACTAACTTTCATATCATGATCTAGAAGATTTCATCCTTTAAAGCGAGATGCTAATAGCTCAGACTGTTTTTAAGACAAATTCAAATCATACACAAGATCATCGAGATACTGTTGTGACAAATGGTATTACTCCTTTGATGACCAGGCCTCTTGAAATGTTGGGTTGGTGTGAAGATTTCCTTCACCTCTATCTGTATCTTCTCTATGTTCGTCACCAAATTCATCTTTCTTAATGTCATAGTTTCCTGAGGCTTTGGATCTAGTAATTCTGTACTTGGATATACAGGCCTCATAGTAGGTGGTACTTTTGTGTATCGCAAAGTTTGCTTTGTTTTTGAAGTTATTCCAGCTATTTTTGTTGTGCAGAATTAACAATTCCTCCATGATCCAGCGATTCTCTCCAGATCATGGAAACAGCATGTGACGTGATCCTGTAATCTAGCCTGCCTGAAGTCTACCGTATGTCAAACAGCAGATGTGAGGGGGCACATTTTTTATTATGGTTACCTTACATCCAAAATAAAGTCCATAGCACTTCTTAGCATAAGCGCTCCTCTTAAGTACGTAGTGCAAATGGAGTAAGTTAATGTTTTTGTGATTTAATAGTAAACTGTCTGCAGTTATAACTAAAAGAATCAGGGCAATTCACATATGCACAAGGCATGTTTATCATCTAGATCAACTCAGCACAAGACTTATAAAACCTAGATGAATAACAATGCCACTTCTCAACCCATCAGCACTCAATGCTTCAACACAAGTTGCAGCATATTTCTGTTTTGTAAAAAGACTTTGTAATTGTACATATTAGTTGTCTATGAAGGTTGGGCTCAAGAGGTCCATCAAAGGAAAGAAAACGGATTTTCACTATGTTCGTCATTCACTGTATCTGTGGAATTACTCCAAAATACAACTTTCAGAATATCTAGACTTCTCGTCTTCTTTAAATTTTCTTATAAACAACCTATTACCTGATTTCACCTGCTGAGTAAAATTTTGAAGATCATTAGTCAATCTACCAAGTCTTTTAAATTTGTTTATGTCATAAATATTCCTCAGACTAAGGGAGTTTCTGGAATGCTAATAACAGAACTCATTATATCGTGCTACATAAATACACTTCAGTCACACACAATAAAAAGACAACATACTTTAGTGAAGCATCAATGTGTAAGCAACCAGCAGCACAATCTCACCTTGCAACAATTTGTATATGAACGTAACCTCCATAACATTAAAACTGATATTTTGGAATCCTGAAAAGGCTGTGACACTCACTCAAATATACCCCTGGCTTTTGGTTTCAGCGTTAGAGTACACAAGCATCCTAATATTTTTGTCACTTTGAGTTGCCATAGAAAGACAACTGATTTGTGTCTCCCACTTCTTTGCTGTTATTTCTCATATCACAGTGGGTTGAAGAGCTACCTTGCTACCTTACCTGTAGTGGGATTGGAACTTAGAGTGTGGTTTCACTCAATTAGCACTCAATACAGCTTCTGATTAGCTCTCCTAAACATCATTAAGTTATTACTATCCACTATTTGTTCATGAAACTGGTGGTTGTGCCACCTTGCTACCTTTACTGGAGCCACTGGTGGTGTATTCAAAATTCCAACAAACCAGTGAACAGTTTGGATTAATGATGTCCCAATGATTAGATTAGGAAGGGTAGACAAGGAGTATTAAGTTGACGGACATACCCACGCTTCGACCAGAATTGGTCCGAATTGACCCTCCATGGGTTCCTTATGGTGGTCCCTGATTCGATGACGTACTCAGGCAGACCGCATGGCATCTACCCATAAAAGGGAGTCTGGGATACCTAATCCCAATTTTTTGGGCAATGGGCTCCTCCGGTTCTCATCAGATGTGTGGTAAGTTTTCGCAAAAGCGAGACTGATGGGGACTTGTCTTATGTTGTTGGGGAACCCAACAGATACAAGTACTGCAGGGAGGCGGTGGCCCATTGACGCCCTTTGACGTCAATCCGCCTCATGGTGTAGGCCTCACAGGAGTTGTGGTTCGCTAACCTTCCCTTCCCTTTTCCTTTTCCCACTATGGTATAAGCAAAGGCTTGCAGACCTGGTGGGGGGTTTTTAGACCTCGTGGGGAGACCCGAATCACCTGATTACATTAGGCTCTCAGTGACAATCTTAACTCATGTTTGTGACTTTCTGTGTACTTTTTGTGCCTAGTACATGATTTGACAGTTGAATGTAATGATATTACAAATTTTATCTGTCCTCATTTTCTTTTCTGGATGGCATAAGTGGATTTTTTAGAATATTGATGTTTACACTATCCTTAATAGTGCAAGAAAAAATAATGGCGGAGGAGAAATACTGAAGCAGCACTATTTTATATGTAATGGACAACATTTTTTAAAAATTTCATTTTAGATTCTTTTATTTTTGAAGTTGAACATCAAGTCAACATTTAATTTCCTTCATACTGGTTTTCAAGCTTAGAAAGCTGTATGAAGGAGGAGAGTCTCAAATTTTAGAGCTTTGGTACCAATAAGTAACGAAGTAGAAGAATAATCGTTGAAAGTTTTATGTGTGGCACCAGCCCAGGTGCTTCTTGAATGAAACAATAACAGTTTTGTGATAAGAATTGGCCTTTTTTGGAACTTATTTTCTCTGTTGCGAGAGCTATTTTAATGTGAGGCATATGGAATATAAACATATGCAAAAGTTCAATGAAAAGTAATAACTGGAAGTTTGATGTTTGAGAGAAATATAGTGGTTGTTAACTAGTTTGGTGTTGCAAATCAGACATGTTAGGACTTCATTATCTCTGTTGGGAGAGCTAATATATAGAGCTAATATAATATATTAAATATTAGGCCTACAGAACACAAAGTTTTGCAAAAGTACAGCATATTTTTAAAATCAAGAGAATTCTGAGATTCTGCTTGTACGAGATTTATGGCAGCTGTTAACCAGTGGGGCATTTAATAATAATAATATGATTGGCGCACTCAATTTTGAGAGTTCACTGGTGAACCCAATAGTTCAGGGAACAATTCAAAATGAGAGTATCTCATCTCATTTCAATGTCAAGATTTTTTTCAATATCAAGGCATTTTGTTGAAGATATAGGCAAATCATTGTATTGCTTTTGATTATTTCAAATGTTGAAGACATTCTCCTGAAAATGAACTCACTGATGTTGCCATGTGTTCAGCTCATTTCTTAAATGAGGAGAAATACTTCCACTTATACATGTGTTTTTAAAGTGACTTACACTAGGCACTTCCTGCTGTGCTAAGGTTGTGATTGTCATATGATTGTATTACTCTTATTGCTGTACATACTCCAGTGTAAGTGGAGAAATTTCCTCAATTTTCAGCCTTAGGAAACCTGCATTTTACTTGTATTTGAGTTACTAAATTAGGTGACTTTTTTAGGCTCAATATTTCTGCATATTGGCTGTTCAAAACCACAAGTACCTCTTATTAGCGGTAAGCCACAGAGTATATTTGCGAAAAAGGCATTCTAAATTTCATATCAGGACCTGCCATTGATGAATATATGTATACTCACCTTGGTACTTCCGTTTGCAATATCAATGCATCCCACAATGTCAAATGTATTCTAAAAATATTATATAACCAGCAGGAAGCAAGGAGATTCAGCATTTGTTTCTCCTCAATTTATACTTGAATGGAATTAACTCAACGATATATTTATGGAACATATATTTTCTGAAGATATTGTTAATAGACCATATTCTTTTATATTTATCATAAATGCTATAAATTTATCTCCTTTCTTTACTGTCAACTAATCAAGGAAATCACCATGTGTGCATGTTGTTCATTTTAGAAGTGTATACCTCTCATATTATGATGTTAATTTTTCCAGAAATGTCTTTTGATGGCTATCCCATATTTATCTGTCCATATTCCATGAAACCCCTCTTGAATGTAATTTGTTTACGTGTGAATCGTCTCATTTGTGTAAAGTTGAGAGTTTTAATACTTACATGTTTTAACTAATATGCCCTCTTTATATCTGGGAGCATTGGTTATATTTTAAGAATTCTCAACTACCAAGTGAAAGATCCTGTGATTGAATTATTCCTCAGTAATTTTTGTACCTTACTCAGAGTACTATGAATTTTCTTTAACTATATCACTAATGAAAACTAATTAATGATGTTGATATAATTTAAGTCAGTTATAGGTAGTCATTTCAGTGATTAGTTACCTGGAGAAACTTACATGTATTTGAATTTGCAGAAAGATGAAAAAGGTAATCTGTAAATGATGAAAAGTTGAAAAAGGAAATACATGTGTCAACATTTACTTTGCTTTTCTTAGTACATAATTGTTGGCTTAAATGATTGTTAGGTACAGTGGCATGTAAAATTAATTTTATTTTTTTACCTTCATGCACTGATTCAAGAGTTTATCACAGGTTAATTCCAGATTGGTGATAGATTTCCAGAATAAGCAGCTTCATTAGATCTGAATTCCATGCATGCTATACATTCAAGTTTATATTCTCCATCCACCCTCTCTGACAGGTATCATAACCGGGAAACAGTTGTGATGAGTGCGCTTCAAGTGGAAAAACATCCAATCAGCACTCCTGGCCCCTTTGCCACCCCTCCTCTTGGTGGTGTCAGGTCTTATCAACCTGGTATAGGGGTTATATCAGCTTATGGATTGGCAACACCTCCCCCTTCTGCAGTCGCAGGTGGTGTTGCTGCTACCCGTGCTCCCATCTCAGGAGGGGGCAGTCCAGTTATTCGGCCTTTTGCTGCGGCTACCGGTGCCATATTCGTCTCCCAGAGAGTTGGTGATGCATTCCGAAACTCACCTCGTCCTCATTCATCCCCCAAGATGAAACTGAGGTTCATAAGATTCCAGAAAATGCTAATGATAGTTTCATTGCATTTCAAGTTGGAAAAACTATCACCATTTTTTTATTTCTTGTAGATATAAATATTTTTTGTTGAAGTTACATTTACATTATATTTTTAGCATTTATTTGTTCATTATACTGAATATTTGTAATTTATTTTATCCATGCTAGTTTATTTTTTAGTTATATATTTTATTCTTTGTGTTAAAATTTCAGTGATCCATGCAAAATCAACGCATGGCATGCTAAATAATTTTTAGGGATATGCCGCATAGGTATTGTCTTGAATTATAAGTCATTAAAGTGCATGAATGTTAGCCACAATTTTATGCTAATGACTCACATATTTCCGTCTTATCTCATAATGATTGATGAATGTCTATAAAGTAAAACAAAAGACCAAACCTCAGTATTGAGTACTCTTTTACGAATTCTTGTTTCCCCATAAAGTGTAATCCAGGCTTCCTTAAATTATTTCAAAGCTGTTAAAACAGCACAAATATGATAACCAAGTTGGGTAAAATAAGGTCCAAATAATTCATTAAAACTTTCCATCGAGGTCAGACGATGCTGTTGTATGCACTTGGCCATTTTTTAAAATGTAATCAGCACTCTAAGGATTCAGTAAAATGAGTTTCACTCAGGGTCACAATTTTATGGCACGTATTGAGAAGTTCCATTTGTTTCCTTATTGGGGGACCAAGAATATCTATCGTAATAGTTTTGAGAATATTGACAGGGTATGTGAAGAATATTGTGAAACAGTGGAGATCTTATTGGATTTACAAAAATATTATTATCTTAGTTTAATAAGGCCTCTGACTAACTTAAAATATGGCCAAAATTGAAGCTTTAGATACTTTTTACTATATATTTATTCTTTCTACCTTTTCAGCTTTATTTAATTGACCTTGAGCTCCACTTATGCTGCCGTTATCCATTTTTACATGTGGTGGTATCTTCTTGGGTAGGGCTTAGTGTTTTCCTTGTCTTTTAATTTTCCAAAAAGAATTTCATTGGCTTGAATTCACATGTTGTTATCAGCTTACTATGTCATGAGACTTGATTTGAATATTTATCCTAAATACCCAAATCACCATTAATGCAATGAAGATTAAAACACTAGTGTGATGTGCAACTAACATAAAGCTTGTGAAATGCTCTCAGCTTTTAATTTCTGGCTTAATGCAAACTAACAGTATATTTCCTAGATTTTCCTAATGGCCATAGGACTTTCATATTTGTAGTGAATAAAAAAATAATGTTTTGGACAAGAAAATTGATGAAATGGAGGAGAAAGCAGCTGAGAAAAGTATCAATACTCTTGCCATTGTACCTTGTGTGGTTACCAAATATCAGAAGACTTAAGTATGACTGGAGAAGTTTAGTAGGGAGAACTTTTAACAGAGCCTTCGTGGTAACCAGCAGCAAAACATCTGAAGTGAAGCATCTTCAATGTCTTCATAATGAAATAATTCTGACATAACCACAGCCGATACCGTAGCAACTAAAAAATACGAAGTTGGTAGGACCAAAAAATCGGCACTTCGTATTTTTGAATGTTTTTAATAAATCGTGAAAAATATTCCCCCTTCCCTCCTGACTTCTCTGGTCTTAGGAAACGTCTTAATATGATTTTTAGTCATTATTCATGAAATAATTTGAAATAATGCTACTATATCATAAGCTAAATGTCACCAATGTCTGTGAAATAACTATCACCTCTTAGTTCCCTATGGAAATGATTTTTAGTTGGCGATCATTTTCTTTGCAAATTTTTCACCCTGTTTAGGAGACTTATTTAAAGCAAGTTCTGCATTTTGTATGGGACTCTAGCTGTCTTAATCTGGGGCTAATCAGGGTGTGTAACTGGTATGGGCGTTTAAAAGAGGCATTTGTTTCTAACATCTACGCAGTTAAGATGGTTGCTGGCTCGACTGAACTTCCAATCACCCTTTCTTTATTGCTCAATCATAGGTCAAATGAGCATGGGACTCTTTCCATTAAAAAATCCTTCACAGGTCATTATTTGTGATATCTTCTACATCGCCTGCTGCATATATGAACTCGAAAAGAAATATTATTTCACTCCAATTACTAGTCACTTGACAGCAAATTGGATGTGATCTGGACATTTTCCATATCTTTATCAGCTTGGAATATACTAAGTTTCCGGTTCTAAATGGCGAGATTTCTTGGACAGATAGGATATTAATGTGTAGGTCGTGGAGAATGATAGCGAAGAAAATAGACCTCAGATCATGGTTTATGGGGAATGAACGAATGCTTCAACTGCCGCCTTCTTCTGCCGCCGCTTCAACGGCACTTCAATCCAATTCTTGTCAATGTTTCTAACATCTATGCAGTTTAGATGGTAGCTGGTCCGACCGTGCTTCCTTGCCCCTTATTATCGCTCAATAATAGGTAGAAAGAGTAAAGGACTCAGTCCATTTAAAAAATCCTTCTCTGGTCATTATTTGTGGTTTCTTCCATATCACCTGCAGGATATACGAACTTGGAAAGAAATATTATTTTGTTCCAAGCCAAATGGTTTCTCCACTCATTGAAGTTTGAGTAAGAAACATTAACTCATGACCAAGTTCCTTTCCACTTTGATGATTCGTGCATATAGTTCTATTCTGCATAACAGTAATCCAGTAAATAAATTAAGCGATTATTTTTTTATCCTTCTATGCATAATCTCTTCTCACTGTGGGTCTTATGGTGAATTATGCCATTTTATCCAATGGTGTCCTTATATGCCAACTTCAGTAAGCTAAAACATAGAAGCTAATGAAATGCCTCTTATTTAAAAAGTGATCTCCTAATCACTCCATGATTTTCAGAACTTTTTATTCACAATAGTGTTAAAGAGAAAATTCATCCTAAATGGGATTCGCAGAGATATTCCATATCCAGCATTCTCCATTCCATTAATTAGTTGTTTTCTTTCCCCTCTGCAACTTGCACCTTCTATGCTTGACTGTGCTGTGGAGCATAAAACACGATAACAAAATAAAATTAAGTGTTTGAAGCATAACTTTATAAAATTAACTCAGGGGGAACTTGGGAAGAGGTAGGGGTCACAGAAAAAACCTGCCTCTGCTGTGGCTGAAACCTAACTCCTCTCTGTGGTAAAATCCTGATAACGACTATAAGTTTCTGGCAGAATAGTATTTCCGTACTTAGGTCCTTCTAAACACTGGGTGATTTTGAAATATAGAGCATCAGGATCCAATTCATGCCCATGTTGTGTCATATCCACGTATTAAAATGCCTGGGACTCTAAGTTACCCCGCCATTACAATGAAATCTGATTCATTTGGTTATTTATCTCGTGGATATCATCAATGATGATAGATCAAATGTAATGTATCACGGCCCGGCTATTGAACAAATTCACTGTAGTAATTCATGGATGGAAGTTGGTTCGATTAAAGAGAAGGCTTCTGTGGTGATTTTATTTTTAAAATTTCAGTTTTCTGGTTTACTCATGCGATGAACTATACTTCATAAGATGATATTTCGTGGACGACAGCTTCATCAGGTGGAAGTGTCTTAGCGGTTTATCACAGGTCTTATACATTATAATGTTATATTGTTGAGCCACTCCCCCAATTGGGTCATCTGTTTCAAAATTTGAAATATCTGTTTTTAATGCAAAATTATATCAATCATGGGGACGGCTATACCCTCACAAATTCTTGGAAACTGTTATTTTAATTGTCTCATGAAATATGGACAATGGTGGGAGTAGACACGGGTTTATTCGTAGTGAAACCATGGGTTTTAGGGATAGTGACTGCAACAGGTAACCTAGTCCTAGTTCCCATTATTTAATTGTGTCATTTTTCCATTCGAGCGCTCAATAAATTTAAATTGCCATGAATACCGCATGGCAGTGAGTTGGTATGTGGCGCCACTCATAAGTTATAACCAAAAGAGAATCATTTACATTATGAAAATGCAGCTAACAGTTACAACAAAAATATAATAGGGGAAAAATGCCTCAAGCTATTTTCCCTGTCACTAAATATCTAAATTATCCACAACTTAAATTTAATAAATAACTGTGTGACTCTGGCACTTGTGGGAGATGAATGCACTAAAATTTCGGCAATGCTGATTTGTTAGGTGTCTGCATCGGCCAATAGATAGCTTTTCTGACACAATTTCCCGCTTAGCTTCATAAAAACGAACTCAGTTTCTCTGTGGGGAGTGGGTCTGAGGTTTGTAATTTCGAAAATTTTGTATTTTTTAAACTTTATATTTTCGCATTGTGTCATGTATTTAACATAGGCTTTTTGTCGAAACCGATAGTTTTGCTTCGTAAAATCGAAACTTCGTATTTTTGTGCCTCGTATTATCAAGTTTCTAATGTGTTAATAAACAAGTGTGGAAAGCATAAAGCAATATTTTATTTCATGGTTGTCTTTTCCAAAAAGTTGAACCTGAAACTTTATCTTGTACATAACATGTAGTGCATATGTTAATTGCACTTTTTGTGATGAATCCAATCTTTACTTCTTTTATTGTTCAAGAAGCTATGGCCCAGCTTTGGAAGATTTTTTTCCCTTAACCAGTGTGATATAATGCCTCTTTTCTTGGGTCAGTCATTTTTCAGACCACCCCCCTCTGAAGATTTTCCCTGATTCCTCATGTATTTCTCATTTAGAATTTAGTCCATAGTGAACACTAGTCCTTAAAGTGTTACGTGAAATGTTTTGGTGACTACCGCAGTACTGAGTGAAGGTATTTCATTCTCATTTCCTTGAAAAACCATCAAAGTGAAAAATCAAATCAAGTTTTCTCTTACCTGTATTATTGATGTTGGCTATCTTGATTTCTTTGTGCTAATCATTAGTGGAGATAAGATGTCAAGTCTTATATGTTCCTTAAGAAAGGTTTGGATATGTGAAAGCTGAAATTGAAATTTATAAATTGCATTTTATAAAGAAGTGAAATTCAAAGAGGGAAACACTGATGTGAAGAGAGAGTTCATTGCCTGATGCCTATCATTTTCATTACTGTGTGATATGGTATGATATGATTGCTGATATTATTTTGGTGTTCATTGAAGCTTATGAAGAAGGTGTTCATGATAAGCCTAAAAATTATTTGGGTGTATACTGTGAGTTCTTCGACATTAGTTTGACATTTGGTGACCCCATTCAGTTTAAATAATGAAAGAGAAATTTGACAAAAAGGTTGCCAGAATGACTAAATTTGCTAAAACAGCATCTTCTGCTGAAACAGTCTTCAGAATCTTCTTCCATTGGAAAAAAATATAATTTCATGAGCATATTTCAGGGGCATATCATTCTCTGCATGTCTGAAATCAAGAGGTTTTCAAACCACATATGTAGTTAAAACATTCCTAGAAACATGGAGGGCAGAATTTGAGTTAAAATTGAAGGAGTATGCTTTATCCCCTGTGGAGCTTAAGGGAAGAAATTTATTTGGGAGACTTGAAATTCAGTCTGAACTCCACTGAAAGAACACCAATGAGCACATTTGAAGCCAAGTACCAAGTCAACAGTTCTGGAACATGGAGCCTTGGTGCTGATGGTCAGCTGGAAATGCACTAAATTCTTCACCAATGTGGAAAGATTCAAACTCCAAGTAATCCACTAGGCTATTGAGCTGAGGAAACATACAATCAGTTTCAATAGAGATGGTGGTCTCTAAGAATAACTACATGATGAATCCAGTCATTCCTAAAAATTCTCTATCTGCTCATTTACCTTACTGCCTCCCTTTCCACCACTCTAAGGTGCATATTATAGAGTATGTTACTTAAAAGGACACCGCCAGCAGCGAACATCTGTTCACCTTGAAAAATGACCTGCAGGGTCGATGAAATGTTGAGCTGGCACTATATTACATGCAGCATGCACCCAAATAGTTTCCTGGCTCATTCTTTTAATGAATTCTCTGGATAATCCTCAGAACTAATATCTGGCTTCTTGTAGTTGTTTATATGAAGTATTATACTCTTCTTGGGTATAATAAATTATGATAAATATGAATCCCAATTTGAATTTAGTATTGTTTTCTGTTGTTATGTTGTTGGGCATTGATATTTTCTGATGCCATTTAGTCCCTCTTTTACAATAATTATCATCAAAATCAGTACATCTATACTGCAGATATTAAGTGAAATGTTTTTTAGTTTAATTAAGTTGTTCATGCACTCAAATGGTGATTGTTTCTCCAACTGTTTTTTAGATGCTACTTCGGATAGTTAAAACAGCAGTACCTTTTTCTGCATGAGTTGTTTTAAATTACTGCAAGATACTGTAGCCCAATTGTTGTTTTTATTATGTATTTATTGGAACAAATAATTTTTACTGAATGATTTTTTTGTTTCTTTTTAGTAAGATTTATTTTCTTTCATACAGGGAAGTGTGATGCTGTGCTATTTGCTGTAGTTGCTGTTTGTATGGAAACCAGTATCCTCTCCCATTCATTATTTTAAAGTATTACCCCATTGTGGAATCTTCTCTTTGTGTAGGTGGTATTATACACATTTTTTTGAGATAGTAGCATGTCCTAAATGCATGAGTTTGTTTCTTAAGATACTGGTGTAATTTATGAACTTTACGTGTATTTTCATTGATGTTTTATGTGTTGTATTGCTACACATTAGGTTGTACACATTTTAAACTGTTGTTTTTATGTAGTGCATTTTTACTACAGAAGTTAGTTTGCTTGGACTCTCAAAGTGTGTCAACTGACTAAATATGTACTTAGTCACCTTAGCTTTTTGGATTCATTAGATTGTTTAATTATGTATAATTTTTGCCAAAGTACATATCTGTATGTATTTCAATTAAATACGACATGAGAAAATGTCCATACTTTTTCAATCATTTGTTACTCCTTACCTCTGCTGTAAATTTTTGATGCAATCAAACATAATTTAATCATTGAAGAAATATTATTGTAACATTGGAAGTTAAAGTCATTCATCAGTAGTGTGCATTATCAGCATTTCAAATTTTATCTTCCCCTCTTGTGAACTTGAATGCACGTGCATAATTTTGCTTTCAGATACTTGAAGAGTGTTTTTCCCACAGTTGAAGAGACTTTTCTGCTAGACATATTGTGTAATGCTGATAACAATGTTCAAAAGGCAACTGAAAAACTTCTGGTTATGGGTTTTGAGAAACGGGATACGCCACCTCCTAGATTGACCATACGGAAGAAAGAAGAAGAACCAAAACCTAAGACGGTTGTCCCCACACCTCCTCCAAGAATGAAGAGCCAGGAAGAAAAGCAGAAAAGTGAGCTTACCTTCTATCATTGTCTCAAAGAGGGGAGATGAGATTAATTTTGTGAGATACAGTAGAATCTCTTTGCTATGTAACTTTTTGTAACATTGATACTGTTCTGTTACTTCTGTTTATTAAGAGAACTCGATGAAAATCCTATATTTGAATATGTAAATATCTGTTGCAGTGTAAAATTAGATGTAACGTCATAATGTAATGCTGTCGAGGCTCTACTAGTTGTCATTATTTCATTGTTACCTCAAGGGCTTTATTTCCTGCATCCAGAATACTGGTAGTGTAGAAGTACTGAGGTACAAATCATGTCGACATGTGGTTTTAGCTTAAATTGCATTTTGGACGAATAGAGAACACTTTGAAGACATTGAATGCCATAAAAAGTTATAAAAAAACAACATAATCTGGGGTAATTGAGAGAAGTATAACATGTTTCAGAAGTTAATTCAAAAGTTTGCTTTAACATGAATACTCATGTGGTAAATCAAGCGGTGTTTTCAAACAGAGCACAGGTCAGTTGTAGAGGGAAGTACCATGAAGCTGTAAAGCAAGACAGATAATCACTCTAATCTATTCACTCTAAACTATTCTCTAAGTGTAAAGGCAGCACAGATTCACATTAATAAATAAATTATAATACCAGTCTTTATTTAGCCAATAGCTATTCTGATTACAAAAACATATAAAAATCACTGTGAAAATCACCATTACCATAACAAATCTCAATAAGGTAATCCCTGAAGGCACATATTTACATGGTTTAATATTTAACATACTATTATTAAATTGCATTTTATTGTTTTTCATTTACAATCCACCTTCTTGCTTTAGACTGAAAACTTTTCATGCATTGCGTTCATTTTGTGTCACTGTCCAATGTATTATATAACACAATTCCTTTTAAAAGCACTGAGTTTTGAGTCACAGCTTTATTCATTTAGGGAATGTGAAAGTCATCTTTAGCTCTAGTGGCATATTTATGAATATCACAATTGGTGATAATTAATTTCGTAAAATAGGGTGGCAACAGTCCAATTTTGATTTTATGAATAAATTTCACAACTTTGAAGTCCGTCATTTGTTGGATGTTGAGCCAGTTAAGTTGCCTAAGCATGACATCAATCTTGGTATACTTGTCACATTTAAGGATAATTCTCATACCTCTATTTTGCAAAGTTTGTAACCTTCGTGCTCCATAACCTTTCATCATAGACAAATAGGTTGGACAATATCGAAAGTGTGGTAGGACTATTGTATTATACATTTTTTTCACACAATCTTGTGTCAGGAACTTACTGATTTTTGAGATGAAGCCAGTTTTTTTGGCAATTTTTTTACAGATATAATCAACATGTTCATCAAACCTTAATTTCCTATCAATTATGACTCGAAGATATTTCATACTTTCAATATACTTTACCTCTTCACCATTGATGCAAATGTTCATTTGCATCTCCATAGCAATTGTATATTGAGAGTTGACCCCAAGAATCATTGCCCTAGATTTATTAGCATTTAATTTTAGTTTGTTAGCACAAAACCATTCACCAAGTAAGGTCAAGTCCTCATTCCAAATATCCATAGCAGAGCTAACTTCAGTACCATTATAGTATATCACAGTATCATCTGCAAGTAAGTGATATTTGCATTTTTTCCAAGCATTTCCTAAATCATTTATATACAATATAAACAGCAAGAGCCCCAAAAGACTACCTTGGGGCACGCCATGTACAACATCCTGTTTGGCAGAGATCACCTCATCGCATTTCACAGTCTGACTTCTATCCAGAAGATGGTCTTCCAGCCACTTAATTACAACACCCCCAAAACCATATATCTCCAGCTTCTTTATTAATCTATTCCTATCAACTGTTTCAAAAGCTCTTTTTAGATCTAGAAACACTACACGAACCATTTCACCTCTATCAATACTTTCCCTCCAGTCATGTAGCACATACTGGAGAGCACTGTCACAACTGTAGCCAGCTCGAAAACCAGATTGGTATTCTGATAAAATATCATTTTTTACAATGAACTCAAACATTTGACTGTACACTATTTTTTCCACTATCTTACTAATTGCACGATGCTATCGGAAGAGTGATTTTGTTGCATGACAATGAGGCTTCTCAAATGTGCTCTCCATTTGTTGCCTATGCAATTCTGACTCATAAGTCTCAAAGACAGGTAAAAAATGGTAGTGGTTTTCTTTTGCTGAAACTTTTCAAAATAAAAAATAGCAGAAGAATTAATTATTTTCATCAGGTTCAGAGTGTGATTTATGAAACTATTATCCTGATATTTCCATTAGATTGGAGGCCAGTGATACATGATTATGAGAAATATGGATAAATTAAAGTGGACAGGAGCCAGATGAGCTGAGGGGTGTTTGGAATTGTTTAGGAAGGAAGTAAATTATTGTAAGATGGTGGAGAGACCTAGATGCAATGGATTCTGAAGACTATGGTTTAAGGAAATATTTTTTTTAAGCTTGGAGGTAAAAAAAGGATGTGTTACAAAGGTGTCGTGGAAGTGAAAGGAATAATGACATGGTAGGAACAGAAAAATAGTAAGATAGCAAGTTTTTTTGATGAGTCTGTTCATTAGTGAACAGCCTCCAAGTATTTCATTATAATCTTTCTTAGTCATTAGAATATCCCAGCCAATACTCCCATGCCTTCAAACTGACTGAAGATTGCAATCACAACTTTTTATAACAAAATTTGTCATAGTGGAAAGGCACATTTTATGCCCCTTGCCTGTACACTTGAATAGGATTCTACTGTATATTGCATGGACAAGCCAAAATAGGCTTTATTGCTTTACTTGGATAATGACTTGCTGTGACATATGAATGCATATAGTTTATGCTGTATTATTGTTTGCAAAATTTGAATTTGAAGTGTTGGAACCAATGAATTTGATAGTGCTCTGAAGCTAATGGAATATGGTCTAACCATGGTATTATTTTTTAATCAAGCCATATGTGATGTAATCCTGGTGCTGGGACGGTTTTCTAATAACTAATTGTATATTTTTAGTGAAAAATAGATTGCAAGAGAAATACAAGGACATTCCAGAGCGAGTTGTGACTATAGCTCTGGATAGTGTTGATTATGATGAAGAGAGAGCGGGCCATATTTTAAACATGATGGTTCAAGAAGAAAGTAAAGCTAAAAGTACTGAGCTACAATCCTCTGAAAAAGATGGGTGAGTGAAATGCTGACTTCTTTTTAATGTTGTATGTACATCTATTTTATCATGTGACTGAGAATATTTGTGAATGACATCAAAGGCACCTTCAATTTCTGAGACCCAGACTAATGTAGTGAAAAGTTCATTGTCTAAAAGTTCTTTGTCAATTTCAAAATAAAACGTTTCCATGAAAATGTTCTAAACCATTGAAACTCCTAATGAGATTTATAAGTTTACTCAATCTGGCTAATGAGTGCTCTCCATTTCCCATGGTGTGATGTTCACATTGCAACCCATCAGTGCTATAGTATTTCTTTTGTTTTTGATGCTTCACACCAGACAGCTCACTTCAAAGCAGATTGTTGGAAGTGTAGGTAGTTGATGTCCATTTGAGAAAGAAGGACGTTAATTGTCTTATCTGTGATTTTAGTTTTTATGTTAATTTTCAGTGAAGGTATCAAGCTTAGCTAATTTAAAGTTTTTAATTACTGTGTGGTAAAGAGCTAACCCTTTATAGTAGACTGATTTTGAGTCACCCGGGACTAGCCCCAGATTAAGCTTATGGAGTCACCCGCAATGTACAATCTTGCAAAATTCCACAGAGGAAAAATCATCTGCCTTGACTGGGAAATCCCGGTCAAGGCGGATGATTTTCCCTCTGTGGATTTTTGCACAATTGTGCATTGTGGGTGACTCCACAAGTTTAATGCTAGTCCTGGGTGAATCAAAATCAGTCAAAAAGTGGGAACACCACCTTGTGTTCAAAGTATGGCCTTTCCTCTTGGGCTGTGGAGCTCAGTGCATGACAAGCGACTGCTTGTTACATTGTATGTCCGGCATCTGGTCCTGTTAAGTTCGCAAAAATCCCCAGGGGAAAAGGACACCTTGGTAGCTTAATTGGCTGAAGCACTCGGCGGGAAATCAAGGGATCCGAGTTTGTACCCCAGTCAAGGTGGATGATTTTTCCTCTGTGGAATTTTACCCCTTTATAACAGATCATTTGAAGGGATTCATTAATTAAAGTCTTGTTTTATTTTTTAGAGTTATCAAATATTTTGACATTATGTCCAATTGACTTGCTACACGAGCATCACCATCTTCTTTGTAATGATTGTATTAACAGTTGCTTTCTCTCAGCTGTATTTGCTATGCCAGGAGCATTATAGATGTACAAGGTAGCAAAAACTTTTGGTAACACTGTCTTCAGGAGCATGAAGTGGACACAACTGAGGCCTGAAGGCAATTTATGTTTTTGGAGTCTAAACTCTGCCCACTCAAATCTCACTGGTCATTATTTTTTTAAAGCAGATAAGGTTGTCATTTTTTGGGTTAGGGTGGGAGGAGGGACGATTGATTGCTTCATTTGCTCGGGTATTGCATGAAATACCTTTTGCTAACCATCTATTTTATTTTCCCTGGAATCATGAGTGGCAGAGCACCCCTCTCCCTCTGCATATACATGTAACATGCCCCTGTTCTCTAGTCATGTGCTATGTAGCTTCCTCTCCCTTTTTCCTACAAGTCCCAAAATGTTTGAATTCTATTATAAAGCCAATGGGGGTTCATTTCCTCCCTTCTTTCATTCACTTTATAATCCTACCCATTCCTGTGTATTTTTGTCCAAACAGATGTCCTCAACCCAGGTTGTAGGTTCCAATACTAACCTCTTATACTTTACAATAGTGTCATAACATTGCAACAATTGTTGTTTCCAAAGGTTTCTTTCAGCCATTTGTTGGTATATTTTTTGTGGAGTGGTTTGCCTTTACTAATCTTCAGACTTTTTTTCAATACCTCACATATATGCACTCAAAAATGTAAGTCTTCGCTTCTCTGTTCTGCCAGCTGTGTAGGTAATTGTGCTTGGAAAAAGTCTAATTAGGTGTCTTGGTAATAGGTACATTGGCTCTCAGATTTTTTATTTCTTTATTTCTATTCAATTTCTATTTCTATTTTATTTCCATTCAGGCCAACACCTGAAAATGAATCTTCTGCTCCAACCCAGACATCTGGACCAGTTGTTTTAGGAGGTTCTCCAACTCACAAATCTGTTTTGATTCGTAAACCTCTCGGTGATAAAACAGACAAAGGGCAACATAGGAGGCCCAAAGGAAAGAAAGATGTACCCAAGTAAGTTGGTGTTGAGAGTGAATTTTTAATACAATTTTTTATTTTCAAATCTTGGTCCTGCTAAGCCAAAGGCTTGTCAGCAGGTGCCATCGCTATAGTGATAGGATATTTCAAATATGTGTTTTAATTAGGGATGGTTGGATCGGATCTGCGGATCCAAAGATCTGGAGATCTTTACATGGGATGAGATACTGATATCGGATCCAAATACTACAGTAAATGAGATATGCATCAGGGAGTTTTAAGCGATTGAAGTGCCGAATGTCGTCGGCTATCGGCGGCTTTCTGCTGAACAAATAGAATGCTGTTGATGTACTTCATTCGACAACCGGCTTTTGTTGAATGTAAATCAAATTCTCCCTTTATTATCCATCTCATTATTCTCAAGATGTGGTATGACAACAGTCATTGCATCAACGTGACAACAATCAAGTATTAGTATTATTGTGGCATCGACATTGTCTTTATTTTAATATTTAAGTTTAACATTTTTAAACTTGATGTTGTTTATTTTCAATAAAGTCTCCCAGGCTTAAATTCTGTTATCATTTGTGAATTGTATATACGCTTGAATACATCCAAGGATCCGAAAAAGACCTGAGATCCGGGATCTGAAATGAAGGATCCAGATCCAGATTTGGATTAAAAAAAAACCTGGATCTGCCCATCCCTAGTTTTAATGTTACAAAGAGACATAGTTATTCATTTTCCAACCAATCCTTTATCTTTATTTTACTTCTCTTTTTGTACTTAATGTTTTTAACTCTTCTGGTATTTTATTAAAAAGTTTAGGCACAATTACTGCAAAGGTATCATTACCCAATCTAGTATTTTTCAGTGGTACCATATACTTTCTACAAGTTCTAAACCTTTCAGAGTTCTGTATGGGATGGATGTTTTTATATGTATTGCAAAAATAATTATCTTGAATCATAATAAATCTGTATAATTTATCTAGTCTTAATACACCTAAATACTTATACATATCTTCCTTGCTTATATCTTTTTTATCTATTTTTCCATAAAGGGCTTTAATAAGCTTATTTTGCTTTTTTATTAATAATCTATTGTATAAACTATTTGCATTACCCCATATTGTAAGACCATACCTTAGTAAACTCTCGACTAATCCACAATATATTAATTTTAGTACAGAAAAGGGTAATGCATTTTCGTGTACAAGTAATTACTATCTTCTAATGTTTTCCATATTTTGTAGGGTTTCTCGAGGTACTAGTACCACTGAAGATAAAGAACATAAGTCACCATACCTATCAAAAGTGACTGGACCAAATCCTGACATACATAAAGGTCCTAATGATGAACTCTTGCTGTAAGTGCCTTTGTTTATACTTTGCTATTATTGTTTGAGAAAAATAAGAATAAGATGGTTGAAGCAATTTTGGTCTATGGTTTTGGTCTATTTGGTGGAAGTTTGCATGTGTAAGAAATCTATTGATTAAAATGGAAAAATTGCCTTTTTCCTTTTTTGTTTTTAATAATATGTTGCTGTTCTAACATGTAGATTTATAGCATGTGAGAAACATTTGTAAAAAATTGGTTACATATTAACAGATTTTCTTCTATATGCAAAACAATGAATTTGATTATTAAGAAGGTTGCTGGTGAATATCAAAGTTTCACACTAAGTCAACGGTTGGAAAAAACATATCTCTATATATTTTGTAGCATGTCAGTCATTCTGTATCCGTTTTGTTTCTTTCTCTGTCAATTTTTGAGCTAGAAGAGTGAGGTTTGGTGCATTGAATGTGGAATCTCTGTCTGTATGATTTGGTAGTAGTTTTTAATTGTTATAGCTTGTGCGTTTGGCAGGGAGTGAGGTCACCAGCCGTCCAATGGTGTAAGATATTAGGAGATGAAACAAGTGCAGAGGTATCTCTTTTTGTATATTTTAATTAGTTCTACTAAAGATAGAAGGCTATAGTTTTCGCCATTGGATGGAGAAAAGATTCTAGTTTCTTATTTTTTCATTTAATTTTCTTATACAAATAAAATTTCCCAAAAATCGCATTTTTAATGTCAAAATCATGAATTTTACTTCTGTCAACAATAGGATATTTCTTTGGTAACCGTGGAATTAGCATTAGCTCAAGAAGGGAAATGAGACCTTTACAATGGTGGCTGGGTTTTATATCTAGAGATATGTATTACAGTGGAAATCTAGGCCTTTTACTGAAATGTTGCTGATTACGATATTTTCAGGGATATTTTTGCCTAAAATTGGCAAAATTCATTTCAAGTGGACTAATTAAAGTTGGACCCCCGTAAAACAGGAGAATGCCACGGTGTTATATTAAGGCAGAAAGCCTCTGAAATTCAAATGGCCTGCAGTTTAGTTTCCATATGTTACTGCAAAAGAATGTTGAAACTCGGTAAACATAATGTTATGTGGTTTTCATCGAATGAAGTAAAAAATAAAACTAAAGTTATAGCTGAGTAAAACAGGATAATGCCATGATGTTATATATTAGTTTTGTAGCGTGTCAGTCATTCTGTATCCGTTTTGTTTCTTTCTCTGTCATTTTTTGAGCTAGAAGAGTGAGGCTAAGTGTGGTGAATGTGGAATCTGTCTTCATGATTTGGTATTAATTTTGGATTTTTATTGGGCGTGTGGCAGGGGGTGTTAGGTCACCAGCCATGCAAAGGTGTAAGATATTTGGAGATGAAATGGAGACATGAATTAAAAGGAGTGTATTTAGTTAGTTTAAATAAGATCCAAAAGAGCAGCTGCTTGGGCGTGTAGCAGGGGGTGTTAGGTTCCCAGCCGTGCAAAGGTGTCAGGTATTTGGAGATGAAATGGATCATTTTTGGGTTGTGGTTGCAACAAACAGATGCTGGGAAACACAGTGACAAAGGAGAAAGGCCAAAGGGGAGAGTGGAAGAGTGTAAAGGTTGAAACAAAAGAAACCACAGTGCTCTCCTATTTAAATGGCTTTAAAAACAATAAAGGAGAACAGCTGATAGCTCTGGGGCGGGTACACACCCCTGCTCACAGAGTGAGCAGACTAGCTGCCTGCTAGTCATACATAATTTTAGTCCTAATTTTGAATACCTCACCAAAAACTCTAATCAAAAGTTGATAAAACTTGGTAATAATGTGAAATATTCTTACACTTCCTTTACTGCATGTGTGTTGAGTTTCAGGACATAAACTGATGTATACACTTATATGTATATACCTATAAAATGTGGACTAAAACTTTTTCAACTTACTTGAAAGATAATTTAATGCTCAAATATCCAAATTTACTGCTCCGGCAACTGTATAGCTGGTAGGACAATCTTGCCATCAGCATATGATAGGAATACATTTAAAAATGGCAAAAGAGGAGTATTATTTATATAGGTGTACAGCTTTCCATTATCAACTATGGTTTTATCTACTTCAGCCCTTGATTATCAGTGGTTTATGATCAGAGTACTGTGAAACTTAGCTGAGTACAGCTTCATGTTATGGGATTGAAATAGATACGGAACCCAAATTTTTACTGTTCTTCACTGGCCACAGGATGTAATTCACTTTAATGTGGTTGCCTTTGGTGGCTATTTTCTTTATTTTTTTGCCCAAAAACACCAAAACCCTGACCTTTAGTTTGCGTGCCAACATGTTAACATATCCATCTCATCTAGTCTGAAGCCAATTAGGTGAATTGCTTTCATGATTAGATCCTAAAATTACTCATGTTATAATCACTGGTCCTCTTCGCTACAAAACTCAGTTCTGCTGAATTAACATAATTTTGTGAGTACAACACTAGTCTGAGAGACTATGATGCACAGTGGAGAAGCGTGATATTTTTGTTTAGTCATCGCAGAGTGTAGGCCGGCCGATGCGGAACAAGGTTTTTACCCTTCTGGAAAACATATCAAAGCCTATATTAAGCCTCAGATTTAAAGGCTTAGTATTTCACCTCGTGTTACTAATAAATGCTTGCAGTTAATTTGTTTTTGGTTGTTATAACTTCAATTTTATGCTTAAGTGTAAATTTATCAGGACAATTGCTGTGATGGACACTAGTTTCCGCTGAGCAAAGTTTGCCTCCATGGGTTGCCAGACAGCTGTTTACGTACATCGGCTCAATTTGGGCGTCTGCTATGGCCTCATTTGGAGGTACGAAATGGATATCTCTACAAAAATAAGTTCCATACATTGCTTAACTTTGGTTGAAAACATAGAGGAGTTTTCCGTCATAAACTCGTTGTTGGGCTGAGAGTGGTGAGACTTGGTAAAATAGGAACACCATGTCAGAAATTTAGTACATTAAGTGAAAAAGGAGAGATTGGTTTTGAGCAGGTATCATGCATGCAATACAATACAATAAACTGCTGTGAATTGCGACCAATTACTTATACATAAACTCCACTCTTCCCATATTTGCACTCTCCGCGATTTGTGAATTTTTCTATAGCTGTGGAGTAGAAGTCTTCTCCATCTGTTTTGGTTGCTAAGAATTCTTTTTCAATGGATAACAAAGCAAGGCTACTCATGTGTTCTTTTCCTTGGGTAGATCTCTTGAAAGTATGTACTCTTTTCAAGGCAGAAAACTCCTCTCCACTGAACCAGTTGTAGCCGGTATCGAGCAGATAAGCTTTGCAAAGCGGAAAACCTCATTAAAAGCCCTTTCCAGGTGCTCTTCTTTCAAAAAATGTAATATCATTTTATGGCTTTTGTCTTGGAATGTGGCAGTTCTGTAGAGCACCGTCAGTTGATTTTTAAATCTTTGTTGGTCAAAAATGTTGGTGTTAATGTTCTCAAGATCACATATCATTTTATCAGAAAAATGTTTTAATTCTGAAAAAGTTATAAGTTTTCTTGGATTGAAAAGTCCAATAACTGTAGTTTTTTCCAAGATGAGAATCGCACAGTCAAATGACTCAAAACGTTATCAATAATAGCGAAAGAAAGCTTTCTGTATTTTTCTTTTGGAGTCAGAGCTTATCACACAATCGGTATAACATCATGGTATCATGCAATCGCATCGGTAACCAGACAACAATAAATCACAATGAGAATCACTAACTTGCACAAAACTGTGAGGCATGAGGAGTTCACACAAGGCAAAGAAGAAGAAGGAACTGACTAATTTTCAAAGGATGCAATCGCTTACTTTCTCATTCCTAGGCCGAAGAGGCAACAATGTAACAGCTACGATGCTTTGAATGAGGCCCCCCCCTCCCTTCCTTTGCTACCCACGGTAGGTTTTTAGACAACCCTGTCCCCCTAAATTGGTAACGTGGTTTGTACACGACATATTAGATATTTTTCAACGTGCATTGACGGTGTGCCACAGTCCCAGTCAGCTCATTTCTCGTGTGGCCAGTACACCCCTCACGTGCCTATCCGTGCAGATAGGCGAGCAAGCACTATTCATATTTTATAACGACCATGGCCCCAACATACAATGTCATTTTCGAGGTGAAAATGACGTATGTCTAAACCATGGACGGTTAAAAATAAACGAGTGGAATACACAAAGCGTTGATTTATTTCATGTGTCTCATTTCCACTAAGTAGAGCCTGGAACTCTAACTGAAATTCTCTCCACTCCATCCCTCTTCACTCATGAAAGCCATTAAGTCGTCAAACGGTAACTGACATCGCGGGCCGTAAGACACGTTAATTATGTGGGCCTCTCTAGAGAACTTCTGAAACTTGGACATCTCCAATGCTTGTGTTGCGGAGTGTTTGTTAAAGATTGAGGGTAAAGCTCTCATCGATATGAAAAGTTATCCGATTCTACTGGTAAAATTAAAACAGGAAAAAATAAATGAAGAAAAAAAATTAATTGACAATTTAAGCACATTGTGTATAGGGTCTGTGCAAATGTAGCAAAGCAGTAAATTATTAATGCACAAATTTAAGATTTCTCTTTACATATGAAATAAACTTATAGAGATTTAAGTTTCAGTCCATATAATCAATAGTAGTCGATAATCATTTAGGAGCCATAAAAATGTAAATTCATAATGATACTGTAAGACGTAATAGTACATTGTATGGTGTCAAAAGAAAGACTGTAATGGGGGTGGCGATCGGAAATACTGCTCCATAATATTGGTAATATGAAATAATAACACAACAAGAACATTCAACCTATGGCACCAAAACATAGCCTCATAAGTCTCTGGTGATATAACTCCATTCCCTCCATTGGTTTGAAATTTACCCAGCGACTGTGGCAAGAGTGTCCGAGCGCAGCCGATGGGAGCTGAACAAACAACCGATGTGATGAATTGAGAGATGAGTTACCTTGCTTAACACGTTGGCCGTCGCCACTGGAGGGGTTGGGCGGGTGAGGTATTACCAGGCATTACTACTACCGAATTGAATTCTCTGAACAGAGAGAATCTATAGCATGAAGTTGGTCTTTTTATGTGATTTCAGTGACAAATTATGGAACGGCAACTGTTGTATATGAAAATTTTTTCTTCCAGACCATTTCCGTTGTCTACTGTTATGATTGTTTTCTTTTCTTCTTTGAAACTCTAAATTTCTTAATTTCTACTTTTTGGTGTAGTCATCGGCGCCATCCATAGATGACTGCACCCCTCGCCACTGATGATGCACTTATGAAGAATAATTGATAAAGTGAAACTTAAACATGGCCAAATTTGAGGGGGTATGAGGGTACCCTTGGGATGCACCTCTGTAATGAAAATGTTCATTCACAGAAACATAATTTGATTGTATTGGAACAAAATTTTATTCACCATAATCATTGAATGACGGGTTGATGTATATTCACTTTGGCTATTTTGGGATTGTGGACTTATTTTAGAAAAGTTGACCAACTTTGAATATGAAGATAGTGATTTATTAATCGATTTATCTACTTTGTTGGTGTTGGTTAAATTCAGTCTGCTAAAGATGTCTTTGAGCATTTAGTGGCACCTGTAGTGTTTCATCTACTTCTCTTAATTAAAAAAACTCATTGTATCTCAAGGAGCTAGCCCATATAATGTCACTGTACTAGCAATCCTATTTAACCTATTAATATTTTAAGGAAAGTACCAAAAGAAAGGGAAGTTGTCCATGTCACTCCAATATGGTAAAATGGAAAAATTCAAAATCCAGGATATATATAGGCCTATATTTTTGACATTTCTTCATGCTAGGTTCTCTGTTCCAAAATTGTTGGTAAAAATGTGAGCTACCTGAAAAAATGAAACTTCCCCTCAAATGGTCAAAATGGATATGGAAAAGTAAATAAAAAAACTGGCTTGAACTCTTCCTCTCTTTATTCCGTCAGGTGAAACAAAAAACCTAGTTGGTGCTTTGTTCTTTGGTCTCAAGGATGCATTTGACCAGGTTCTCTACAATGGACTGTAGTAGTTAAAAAACTTGGTGGCAGTCACATATACAAAGTGTAATGTTAAACGGGAAGGTTTGTGTGGATGGATTCAGCCAAGAAGCTGATGGGAGAGGGCAGCACATAGTGGCATTGTATAAAAGAGTAGGAAAGTGTTTGCTGTTTATTTCACCACCATGTTTACAATCTAAACAAAGCTGAATCAAAATATGCAGAAATGGTTCAAAACCCATTGGAGGAACCCATGTAATCTTTAGAATGAGAGCCATATAGAGTGATAAAGTTGATGTAATTACAGATTGAGCTTTTTGAATATGAAAATGAAGGCTTGCAACCGTGGTAACCCAGGTATTCAAACACAGGGAATATATTACTCTCCTGTGTGGAGCAAGTTCCAAGGGAATGGACTTGTCCAATGAAAATGTCTAATGAAACCACCACTATGTTTTTCTACCACTGTGATAGCCAAACTACAGTCATGTGGATTGAATGAAAAATTAATAAATTGGATGAATGACTTTCTGACGGATTTCAATAAAGAAGTATCAATCCACAGAATTAGGATATCATTTGGGTGACATCTGGTATCCCCCAAGGGAATCTTGGATGGAAAAATAAGAGAGAGATATTGTCCTACTCACATTGTTTGATGTCTTGAGTATTTGACTTGCATTTAGGATCTAGGACAGAAAGGTTAAATCCACAAACTCATTAAACTGTAAGGGAAATATCTAGTAATAAAAATTAAAACCTACATTAGTGATTAACTGCTACAAGCAAACAGCAACACAGCTTATGGGAGTCTCATGAGACTCAGAAGCTACAGGCTAAGCTTACTTCATTCAGATTATATGAGTGTTACTGGGTGACGTGAAAGGTATTGTTTTTCCCCAGATCTTCATCTCCAGGACGGAGAAGTAAGAATTTGGGAAATTGACTCTGACCAATATGTATATAAAACTTCGATATTCCCACATACCAATTATAGCTAAGCCCAAAACATAGCTTGACTCTAATTGATCTTAACACTTACAGTGCTGAATATGCTATGTCCTGTTTTCGGCTCAGTGCTGGCCATTTTCTACAATAATCACAAACCACTCATGAATAAACTGTTGTAGATAATTTATTTTTCTTTACGTAATATAAAATTATGAAGCCTATTCCAAACTATAAATTATTTGTTTTTTTTTTTCATTTCTTTATGTTTGATTATAATAAGCATCTTCAACAAAAACTTTTTTTTTTAATTTTAAAAAATTGCCAAAAAGTATATTTTTTGTCTCATAGATTGTAAATAACAATTTTCGTACAAAATAAGTCATCTGATACAATATAATAGGAATTGTTTTATATATTTAGAAAAAATTATGTTTAATTTTCAGTTATTATTTGTCATACACTTTCTTGCTGTGATATAACTTGAAACATTCACTGCGGCAGAATCCGTTGTCACAGTCTTTGAAATACCAGCTGGTATCTTTCCTTATGGCTGTTCCATCTTTGCATGAACCTTTCTCCGAATAAATGACACATCTTCACCTAGTACTTCTTTTTTTCCTTCCGGTATCGGAATCTTCTCAATAATATGTTTTTCAGATAATCTTGCATTAAGAAGTAATCCGTTTCATAGGGAGATCTTCTACCAGAACCAACTCTGTACATACTTGCCATATGAAGGATGCCACAACAATATTAGAATTAGGTGGAATGCCAGCTTGCGCCACCATTTGAAAAATCTGTGACTTAGACTAGCATAGGACATCATCCGGTCACTTAGGCCAACTCCATATTTATGTTTGTTATAATCTATTTTCTTGTACTCTTTTGTCTGTATAAGTAGACATTCCTGCTCTGTGCCTTGTTGATACCATCCAGACATCTCTCTTGTCTTTCCAGCGTGATACTAGTAAATTTCCTTTCTGTCAGAAAACTTGCTCATTCCGTTTCAGTGATTTGGGTTCATAGAGAACTCGTGGAATGCCTCTTCTTGTTTTATTGACAGTACCAACTATACCTGTGTTCAACTTCTCAAGTTCCTGTGCCAAATCAGGCTAAGTGTAATATTGGTCCATAAAAAGTGTGTGCCCTCTATTCGCAAGAGAATCAAGCAATCTCTGTACCAGAGGGGGCACTGAATTATCAATTCCTTCTCCTTGACACACCTCGAAATTCCGAACATACCCAGATGTAGCTTCAGAAAGCATAGAAATTTTCATTCTCTACTTATTTGGCTTGTCGTGCATGTATAAACTAAAATTTACACAACCCCTGAAAGGACACATGCCTTCATCAATTGTAATATTTTCACCAACATTGTATGTTGATTTGAATTTTTGTTGGAGTGGCGTTATCAGTGGCCTAACTTTGTGCAGAGAATCAAAACCTGGTTCTCCTTTACTTTTCAACCACCTATTATCAGCCTATTATTATTAAGTGTAAATTTGACAGAATAAGAAAAAGCCTGTTTCTGCTTAGGACATTTGGACAAAAATTGCAGGGTAAAACAGGGTCACTGCACCAATGATCCAATAATGATGGCCTATCACTGATTGACATGTGAAGAATGATGCCTAAAAATTTTTTATGTCGTTCAAAGTTAGTTTTCTACTTATGGAGTCTACTATTAGTTGAAAGTCTTTTTCCTTCGTTTATTCCAAATATTTTGTCAGGCGTAAAGGTTGGTTTGCTCTTTCATTGTGTGCCTCATACCCATGTCTACAAAGTGAAGGAAAAAGTCAATTACCTCACAGGATTCATCGAGGCTAACCCCGTCCACTACACCAGTATCTCCTTGAAATATGGAAACAGAAGGCGTGCAGTCATATTCAGACCTACCAATGTTGCTATGATTATCCAAGCGTGGCCGTTTTCCATGAGGAGCCTCTTGGAATATTTGCAGGAGACGCTCTGAAGTTGCATCATTACCCTTCTTCTGGTTCACTACTCTCAGCTTCAGAAGTACTTTATGATGAGATGGATCCAAATATTTTCCACATAAACATACTATAAATAGCAACAAATACTATAGAATAACATAGTCAATTAGAATTAGGAAAGAGAATTAGGAATCAAAAAAGTTGAGGAAAGGAATTAGAAAAACAGTAACATAGAAAAATAGCTGAAAGGGCACAGAATGATCAAAACATTCACCTTGATCATTTGGCAGTAGAGGAATATACGTTTCATCATTTTCAGAATCATCTGTGTCTTCATCAGGACTATTGTTCTGCAATAAATCGACAATTTCTTCATCCTGAAGGTGTGTTGAACAGCCATGTTCACAGCCACATTACAAGCCCACAAATGACACACACATGTTCTCGACACCTCAGTGTCATTTACTAGATATGCAACAAGGAGTGCCATTAGGCGGCTTAATTATGCACTACATGAGGCACAGCTCACTGCTCACTAGCGACACTAGAGAGCATTACTTTCCACACAACACAACCAGAAATCCAGCAATGCATATGTTCATTGCTGGCACTCAAAGCTTCGTATCATCATTTCCAAGTCCTTTTCCCTATCCCCTCCCTTCTTCAAGACTCATGTCTTCACCTCTTTGCAAATGCTGTGGCAGTAGCTTGCATGGTGTAGATTAAGAAACTCTTCACTTGGACATTTGTACTTGACCAAATGTGTTTATTCTTTTGAAAAATTGTTACCAAATACAGTGTAACCTGTCTTTAGCGGATTCTCTCGGGACCATTATTTTTTTCTGGATAAGACAGGTTTCTGCTTAACCCAGGGTCGGACATTTCAAAAAAGGCCTTGAAAGCTATATCAAGCCCATAACATGCATCGCCTTAAAGGTTGGTTTGACTCAAATTCTGTATGTAGACGAAATTATTATGAAACAGTATCACACCGTGGTAACATTTTTTTATTTGAACTAATTAACATAAAAACCAGTCTATAAAATTTGCATATGATGTCATTTTTGTCTGTTTTTCCTGTATAGTACGATTCTCTACGTTGCCGATAGCCCCATTTAAGATATTAAATAAATCAGTGTTACTTTTGGCAAGACTACATTCTGCTAATTCTTTTAAAGAAACCAACATTTCTGTGTAGGACTTGTTTTCTTCACATATTATGGTTATATCTTCTTCTTCTTTGGATCCACAGGTGGGGGAGTGTTGTTGAACAATTGGTACAATGTCCGTGAAATAGTACTCACAGTGGGATATTAGCCACTGGGGTAGGATTAATGTTAGGATTAGGGAAGACGTGGAAGTGTTTTGGTCAAGGTCAATGCCTCATTGTCCCGAGCCTCTCCCACGATGTAATGTCAGTCAATAATGAGGTAGACCATGGTGTGTTAACAACACCTTGGACTGGTTCCATTCTTAGGATTGTTTCCTTGGGAGATGGCATTAAAAAATAATTTTGGATTTTACTTCATTATGGTAAAAATTGTGTGTGGAATTTTTATTGCAATTCCGCTTAACCCAGGTTCACATGCCTGGGAATGGATTCCATTTTCGCGTTTGACAGTTTCCATTCCACACAGGGTACCAATGCATGTGAAACCCCATCATAATCACTGAGACCAACTTTTTTTTCTGGATTATACAGGTTTCTGTTCAACTCAGGTTATGCTTAAGGCAGGTTTTACTGTATTTACATTATGCTCAGCCTGCTCTGACCATGAACTTATGTCAATAATTAATCTCAAGCAGTGATGATGCTGAAATAGAGCTGCAAACTATTGGCTGGAGACTATTAAAGTCATTATCCTGTGACCTATCCTCCAGAAGTTTTGTGTAGATTTATTCATTTCATGATTACATGAACTAGTGTTCTTCTAGAATACTTTTCTTCTCATTTTCAGAGTGGACTACGTAACTTGGAATGGCCCCAATTCTAATTACTGCTCTGGTAAATCTGGTAAGATGTCTAAAGGAGTGAATTTAACTCTGCGTCAAGGTTCTTCCAACTTGGTGAAAGGACCAAACAAGGATATGTGCAAAGGCCCTGTTAAAAACTTGGCTAAGGGCAGTATTTACTGCAAGACTGCTGCTTGAGTTTATTTTGCTTTTAGGCAATACCATAGATTTAAATACTAAATTTTACTTGATTTAAGTTTTCCTCAACCTTCAAAATTGATTATTTGTCACTGATTTGAATCTGGAAAGTGTGAAATTTCTGGTTTGCTGCATTTATAAATGAAGGGCAAATGGGACATTCATGGGATGGAGGAGATAAATTCTTTAATTTTTATAAGCATTGGAAGCAATTTGTCAGAGGTTGCATTTAACAAATGCATATTTTTATATTCACATTATTAAATTGCATTTGCCTTTCATGTTAAATTTGAGGAATGTGAATGGTGACCCTTGAATTTGTGAAACATTAGTGTGTTGCTAGTGGATGTGATTATCTGTATATGTTTAAATTATTTCATACAGTGTTTACTAAAGTTATTTTAGAGTTGTTATAAGGCTTCATTTTTATATTGACAGCTTTCTATTTTCCCCCAAATTGAATTGGATTAATATGATGGATGGCATTTGTCTCCATGCTTTGGTTATGTTTTATAGCATGCGGTGTGATAGAGGGCTAATCCTGGCTAAGATTTTGTTATCCGTTATTTCTTGTCTTTTCCCTGCTTCATTGAGAGATTTTGTGATCTGAAAGCCATTTCTTCTCATAGTTGCTTAGTCCTCAAAAACTCTTTATGCTTTTATCTTCAGTGCTCTTGTACCCTTTGCCTCTGATCACATAATGGTGGTGCTCTTAAATAACTAACTTCCTCCTGAAAGAAGGAGATGAATTTCCTTTTCTTGACAATGGGCATGGTACTTAGTTGCATGGAGAGTTTATTACATTTGAGTGTATTTGAGATGGTCTAAAGATCGTAAACTTTTATTTATTACTTGCCTCTAACATTTTGGATCTTGAGAAACACTATTGTTGCCTTTATTTTTTAATATAAGAGCTCTAATTTATGCACCTTCTTATTATCAATGATCAAAAATTGTATCTATGCTCTGTGATACTTGGTTTGAGAATGACTTTTTCTTCCCTGCCTTTTTCTATATTTCCCACCACTAACTCGAGAATGGCATTTGGATGAACTTAGCTGCCATTTACATGGTCACCATATTTCAAATATCATCTCCCATTATTCAAGGTTGCATTCCAGGGCATGACTTAATGTGATATTGATAATCTTAACCAAATTCATCTGGCTACTTTATCAAACCATGTATCACGCATACCTTTTTTCCCTGAAATCATTGTTGAAAACTAGGGTTTTACACGAGTTATTTATCTTTCTAACCTTTCTGGAAACCTCTAAAGCAGCTGGGCCCCTTGACTTTCTGCTTAAGTCATCTGGGAGATTGTATTGTTCACTTGTATGCCATTCAAGGACATCACTACCACCATACCTAATGATCTCTAGAAATTGTGCACTTTATATGTGCAAGATTTAAAAAAATTATATTTCAGATTTTGATGTCGATGTTTTGATGTTTTTGATCATTTTTACATGGCTTTCACATGATAAAGTTGCATATTATGTGCAGGCATTCCCCAAGATCTTGCTCACTACTGCTCATAGCAAAATGGGTTTTGCAAAATTATACACAGTTTGAACTAGCAAAAAATCGCTACATTCACTTCATGTGTCAAGTCATAATCCCCTGAATGCAGTGGTATAAGAGTTGTATATTGAAATTAAGGTTGTGGATGACAGAATGAGTTACTCTAAATTAGAGATTGTTGAATTAGTCTGTGTTCACTCATTAACTAAACTTTGGAGAGAGATTGATTTGTTTTATTTGAAAGAAACTCGATTACCTAAATCAATTTATCTTAGAAAAAAATAAGAAATGTGTTTGAGGTGCTTAAAAGTGAACTTTACCTCTGAGCTCCTCCATGCCCAAGAGAAATGCTGCTTAAATTATGAGAGATTATCACTAGCAAGAGGCTTCAAGTTTGGCCAAAGGTACTATGATCCCTAAATACCTGCTGCGAGGAGAATGAAGGAAGCCAATTTTTTCAATTTCAACACTCAATAAAACAGGGTGTGCATCTCACATGGGTGATCTCTCAATTAGTGATGGGTCGAATACAATATTTATTGAATCCAATTCTCTTTGTTTTACTGAATCTCTAATACGAAATCTCAAATCTGAATCCTGCTTTCGTTATACTAAAGAAAGCTAAACAAAAACGAGTAATTTGTGAATTCTAGCTCACAAAATGGAGCGTTTTCAGTCTCTGGAGATTTGATGTATCCTTTTTTTATAATGAAATTTCCAGAAAACTGAAGACACTTTCAAAATACCAATGCTATAGTAGTCCTAAGGTGTTTTCGTAGAATGCATTTAAGATCTTTCAATGGTTGTTTTTGGTTTCAGTTTCAGGCTTTTGTTGCCTCACAGAACGGAAATGATAGTTTTTTTTTGTATGCTTCCAAAGACCATTGTGGCTTTGGAGACACCACTGCTTGAAATATAAAATTGTTGCTAGAGATGAAAGCCTGGAATTTACCAATGGCATTTATTTGTTAAAATAATACTTCAGATGTATAATAAATGATGGATAAAATAATACTTAACCGAGATGCATATGATAAAAAATGGAGATGCAGTGAAGGGTGTGCAAGGCATTAGTTATTGGGTGTGGGTGGGGGAAGCAGAAGGCAATGTAGCTAGGGCAGAGTAGCTAGTAAAATTCATTGCAGACATTCCTGATTTTACTTCAACACCTTTGTCTGTCTTTATGTAAAATTTTACCATGTATACATTATTTTGCTGCCCGGAAAGTCTGCATTTTCCAAGTTTTTGGTTATCCGATATCACTAAGGTCCATGTTAGCTCAGATAATTGGGGCTCTACTCTTCCTAATGTCACTATTGGATGAATTCCCACCTATGACCTTACCTTATAACTTGTGGCCTGACTGATTCCCACAATTTAGGCACAAAGGGAGAGTGAAGTATTAGCTCTTAATATTCTTGAATGTAAATGATAGGATTGTAGAATGCCTGAATTTAGTGGAAAAATGCTCGACTCAATTGAAAAATGTGACTGCAGTAAATGTCGATCTAAGTGCTGCATTTGAAATGTTATGACATGATAAGAGGACAACAACCCTAATTTTCTTTTATGTAAATTATGCCCAATATCAATTCCCGTCCCATCGTACAGGTTAATATTACCCATTTTTATTTAATGCATATTTAGAATAAAACAGGCATAATTTTACTGAACAGTCATGTCATAAGACTACTTAAAATTTATTTTGTTATAATGCGGTGCAAAACCATAGCTTGGCAGAGCAATAAAAAGGGTTTGGTGAAAATTTCACAACTTCTATACCTAGCTTATAGAAAGTTATGTTTGACCTGGCTTTCTAGGTTATTTGTTCATTTTTCTGTAGCATAAAATACTATTTTGTCAAAGACAAAAATATTTGTCCTTTCACTCTAACTCAAAATAAAAATGGCAGGCATAATGGATCACAGTGTGCATGTCGGTTTTGAAAATGATGAATTGGGAAGTTATGAGGGCAGTGTGTGCATTAGCCAAGCGTCAAAAGTTAAATAAAATTTTTCATGATTAGTGGCTGTAAAATTTTGGCTGATGTGCATATTTATGTTGTAATGGTTATTATCATGAGCACTTTCAAATTAAAATGATGTTGAGATGCTAAAACTCCGGTGTGAGATATTATGGCGATGTAGTCTAATGGCACCAGCAGAACTTGGGTTTGAATCTTTCATGGAAAGTTTCCTTTAGTTAGTAATGTTTGAATTCAATCAAATCTCAAATTAGTCTATTCAGTAAGATTCCGTCAAATCTTAATCTCATCACTACTCACAATGAGCAAGAAGTGAGTGCTTCTGTGCATTGTTGCCGCTGGTTATTTCTTTGTCACCTATTTTAGTCACAAGATGCATAGCTCATCTTCCTTAGAGGGCAGCAAGCCTTTATAATCCTTATTAGTTACAGTATGTTGTTGAATTATTTGTAACTTATTCCATTCATATTAGTATTTATATTAACAAACTTAAGCCTTAATTATGGTGTTAGACAATACATATTTGGGAAATGGTTATCATATATCTTATTTTCAAGCGTAATTGCCTTTAATTTCTGAAACTCAAACATCAAATTTGATTAAACATCCATTTACACCTGTAATGAGTCTATCAGTAGGAAGACACTGACCATGTCTAACATTATGTGACTGTCAGGTTAGAATGGGTAGAGTGCTTGAACTGAAAAGAAGTCATTAGCACCCACCGATATAATTGAAATATTGTTCTTTATGTGTAGTTTTTGAGAGACAGTTGCTTTCCATTTCTACATTTAAATAATTAAGAGCATTCTCAGCTTTTGTCTGCTTAGTCACATTTAATTATGATGTAACAAGGCAATCAAAGTTCGAAAATATTAGGTCTTTCCTCGGGTCCTTCTGCTGGTATTTATGCCTATTGAGTAAATACTTCAGTCTGAAAATAAACTTTAGTTTAAAACTACAGGCTTTGAAATGATCTGTGCCTGTAGTCTTTGCTGGCTACCTTTTCTACTCATCCTGCTGTATCAGTATCTTTCCTTCCTTTTCTCCTTTCAAAAAAATTGTAGTGCTTTTCATTTGGGAAAGTGAGATCTTGAGATTTGGCTATAATCATGTGGACCTCCCTAATCTAAGAAAGGCAAATGTTGAGAAAAATGGCTGATGACTTTCAAAATACTTGAATTCGTATGTTATTAATTGGCACAGGAAATAGCCCTCTACATTATTATTATACATGTAAATGTATTTTATTTCTTTAGTTATGGAGAATCTCTGTGGAATTTAATTAGTACTGTTCATGATGCTGTCTTATAAATGTACATTTTATATTTATTGAAGCTGTTGTTTGGTAATGTGATTGTGATATATATAATTATTTGCAATTGTAGTGTGCCTGTCTAATATGTAAGGATTTGTATTGCATTTATTAATTAACCATAATCTTCTTTAAATTTAACTTCCAGAATATGATATAATACTCATTAATTGTTTACTCATGAAAATCATGCTTTTAACATTTGCTTTTAAGTACTCTTTTGAGTCATAATTAATTGTAATCTTCAATATTGTGACTCAAATGCCACAACTTTCTAAATTGAATGCAAATAGTACTGTTGAGTTGGGTTTTAACCCTTGGGAAACATTATCCTAAGGTTGCCAGGGTAACTGCTGTGAACAAATTATTGTAGATTTTCCCTTCCTCTCTCTCCAAAATTGGTAGCTTGAGCCTGCATTTGAAATGTAATGACATTCGAGCCTGAAGAAAGGCTGAAAATTTAACTTTTTTATTATAGTGGGGTGGGTGCTTCCCATTAAGGAGTATTTTGAGAAAGGCACATGTTTCTTGGGTTAGATTTTTAATAGGGTTCCTTGCATATATTTACATTAGGGCTAAAAATGAAAACATTTGCATAGTGAATCTCTGTGAGTGCTCAACTTCAACCCATTACCCCTGCCTGCAGAAAAAGGAGAAGTCAAATCATGATGGTCCACTATCTTTTACTCCTTTGCCTACTTTAAAGGGAGAATACTCCCCTTAGTTTTCTCCTCCGCATCTACTTGCTACCCTGTGAGTGGCCTTTGTGGCAGGTAACAGTGGGTGTTAGGACACTAGCTTGGAAGGGAGGGAGTAAGGAAAAAGAGGGGATACTAAATGGGAAAAAACAGCTGCCATCGCTGAAGGGCTAATGTAGCTCTGGTGTAATTTCATGATTATTGTCTTACCCTTGGTTAGAAATCATGTGCTTTTCTATTCCATGCTTAATTTTACTTGGCAGCCTGAGTAAGCATTGCCATCAACCTTATTTAGTGCCTCTACTTGATTTTTATGATAATGACTAAACTTAGTGCCCAGAAAAATTTGGTTTAAATATTTCTTACAAGGTTTTTTCATTTTTTATAAAAGTCATGACCCAAGCTAATCAGTGACATGAGAAGCCTATGGACTCAAATTTTTGGGTAGGGAAAGGAGTTAAATGAATGTTGGCATTTCGTCTTTGGGTTGATGATACTGACTAAAAGCAATTTATATCCAAATGTTCAAATTTGGCATCTACTTGGCAACCAGACTCTCTTAGGACTTATAACGTACAAATTATTTTAATAGCCATGGTAAGGGTGTATTATGTAGCACTGTTCAATTCATGCATTTGCCATATTGTAAGCTGCCTCCCAGTGATATCTCATAGGTATTGAAATTCTCTACATTGCTGATGATCATCGCAAAGCCAATGTTAATTTTAGTATTTGGCTTAACTATGCTATTAAATATTTTCAAATTTTTGGTAAATATTTATTATGCCTAAGAACAGGTACTAAAAGTAATGTTTGCTTAGTGAGTACCTGTCAACATGTTTGCAATTACTGTTTCAATTATGTTATCTGCACCCTTTTGCATTAGAGCTTTATCCACTTGGATTTTTTTCTAGTCAAAATATCTGATTAGGAACTAGAAATTTGTACAGGTGGCTATTCTTTTGTTGATATATAATACTATTGGAGATATGCAGAATATTTGAATTATTTGTTGAAAAACCAGTGTTTACAAAATTAAATATTTACTTAGGTGATGGATTGAGATGTTGTGGCATTTGAGGTTATGAGGCTACTGGACTCATCTCATTGGCTGCTTAACATGTGTTACCATTTAAGAAAAATTTTTGTTTTTGAGTAATTTACAAAAAGTTATTGACAATTCCTGATTTATTTGTGCATTGAAGTGTATGAAGTCTGATATTGCTGGGGAATTGAAGGGCTTGGACCCTCCCCAGTTCAACCGTCCCTAGTTAAGAGAAAAACTGCCTGTTGTGTAGGTAATGGCATGGGTGAATTTTGGAAAAAGGGCATGGATGAAAAAGTGGGTTTTAACTATATATTGCTGTTTATTTTTCTTTAAAGAGCAATTAGTTTGCTGCAGCAATAGATATTCTCTTATAGAATCTGAAGCGAAAGTTTTTCTCTCTACCTTGTGCTGTAATGAAATGCTAATATATGCTTTGTGATTGCCTGAAGGTTATAGGTTTTGTCTTTGTCATGCCTTGCAATTAGTCCGACTAGGTATAACATCAAGTTATTGATCAGTAAATTGCAGCGGGATTATCTTCATCAATGTAATGGTCATGAGTCTGAAACTTAGGTAACTTATACTGATAATGAAGTGTAGTTTTATTATCATTAATAGTATTTCTACCCTTTTTTTCATGTTAATTTTGAACTTACCGAGTTGACACAATTATTAGTCTGCGTTAGGCTACTGTCGATGACTGATCCTAAGGAGGATAACCAACCAGTCTCAGAAGTTTTGCAATCTGTTTTGTATTTCTCATTCCTTTTCCTGAGTACTGTTACCCTTGGTAAATTTTTGGGTCTATGCATGTGGAAGATTTGAAGTAGAGAGGTATGAATGAATTTTTCTCAACTGGTTACCGGTGCTAGATAATTTGAGGCAGCTACACCTATTTATTGTGTAGTTTTCAGGGTTTCAGTATTGACTATTGAACTCACATGATGTCAGATTCTCAAAAGGATTTAGTCTTCCAGTAAATTTAGTAATGATAGGGATTCATCATTCTTCACTTATTAATTTTTTCAGTGCTTCTTCGTAGTTATGCAGACTTTGTGGGATGTCTTGGATGAGGCCTTGCCTCCGAGTGCTCAAATATTTTTCTCTCCATCATTATCTCAGTTAATAGTTGCAATAATAAATTATCAGCATTTCATAATGGGGAGAAATATTTGCTTTAATTCAACTGCTAATAGTTCAAGTTTGATAACCCTCTAAAATGAATATAAAGTTCAGTGAAGGCCGGTTGAACTTATTCTAATAGAGAAAATCTGCTCATATTCACTCTCATGAAATTTTTAGGCTTATAATGATTATACTTGCAGTTTTAAATATCAATATTTGCTCAGATATATGTACTAAAATATCCGCCACCAGTCACCTCAGAAGAAATTTTGGTTGCCTTAATGCAGCAAGTTTAAGTCCTGTTCTTCAGATGTCTGAAAATTCATCAGCTGCATACCAAGTAGTGAAATCACAGGCTGTTGGACTTGAGTGAGTCTTTAGGGATGGTGATGATTGATAGCTCATTGTCAGTAATGAATAAGAGCAGGAAAGATAGTAATAATCATGATAGTCTTACTTGGAATACATGGTCAGAAAACTGATTTATATTAGAAGTCTACATTTAACACTGGTTTATTTCTTCTGTTCAGTGTACAATCATTTCTCCAATGAAGCTTTAGCTCTACACTTGACTGAGTACAACCGCTAGGCTCCGTAGACTTATCACACCTAAAACAAACATGCTGCCAACCGCTCTTCCATTGGTCGGCACTACCAACCAACTTATTTTAACAATTTTGTTTGATAGCAGCCACTTAAGATCTTCTTCAGGGGTGGTGTGGAGACATTGCATGCTTCCCAGGGTCTGTGAGGTATGGAATACCTTAGGATTACCATTTTATCTATTCTTCCAGGAATAATGGGCGGGTAGCCACCTCCCTGAATTCACTCCTCGAGTTGGATTAAGTCAAAGCCTGGGCTATGGGGGATACAGCCTGTTTTCTGTTTGAAGTATGCAAAGCTAAGTGAAAGTAATCCTATATCCGAAAGATAGCTTGGTGTAGACAGGTATGGGAGTGGTAAAGTTACTGACTGGGTACTCAAATTGCTCACCCTTCAAAATAATCTTTGATGTACCTCGGATATAGTCCTCTTGTACTTCATCATCTTGTTTGATTCTTCCCTCTGTTTGAAAACTACAATGTATAGGTCAATAAGAGTTGTGCTTTGTATGCAACATCTATTTATGTAGTGATTACCAGCTAGTCATGTTATTTCTCTGGACAAAATGCAGGAACCTGGTAATATGCATTATTTTTCTCGATCACTAGGTGTAGTTGAAGATGATTTCAAAGAAGGTAAAATGATTCTTAAAATAAGAATTTATCATGTTAGTGAATTCTATGAATTTAACTGTTGCTACTTTCAGTCGCAAGACATGCCACAAGTTCATGTAATTATATGTACAGTAAATTGACAGTATGTATTAGATAAATGTGACAAAGACCAAAACTTAAATTGTCAGGCATTCAAGGTGATATATAATCTAGTTCAGAATTCAGAGTATAAACATTATTAAAGTATAAGTTTCTAGTCTTGTATTTTTGTGATTGTTGTGAAAATAATGATTTTTATGTCCAATTCATAAAACTGTTTTACTCATGTAGTGAGTAGACGTTTATTTAATAATAATAAATTAAGTTATAAAATATATTTTAATTTAATATTTTCTCCTCTCCCTGTCACACATTCTCTAATATAGACAAAAATGAAAGAGATGAGGAAAACAACAAATAGAAAAAGGATAAAAATACAATTCAGTACAAATAATAGTACTTAGAATTATAAAAGAACACACATGGAACAAAAATATTTAGTTTGATTCAAACTTCATCTTCATTCAGCAGCATATTTGGAATTCCATCACTAATTGGAAATTTACGTCCAGATTCTGGGCATACCAACTCTCCATTAATAACTTCAACCTGAAAACATATGTCATGACATTAGACACTAAATTCATATACATAACTAGGAAAAAGTCAATCCGTGGACAAACTTGCCTCCATCAGGACATGATGAGCTTTTTTTAAGAATTCTTGATTATTTTCGTAATCAGGAATAATAGTTTTTGGTAATTCTGCACTATGTCCAATCTGAAAGGTAAACAAACCTCATACAGCATTTTTATTTCCAATTATTGGTATTTATTTTACCTATCTATTGAACTAGATAATTCTAAGTTTTAAAGACACTCCATTACCTCACTCTCTGTTTAACATGAGTACACGACTAACAACATTTGTTGCCAAATTTAGTAAATAGACCATCGTCTAGTCACCCAGAGTAATGCAGTATGGCAACAAGATTTATGCTTTCTAAATTAAGAAACCTCTAGGTCTTAATGAATAATAACTATTTTCAAGAATGTTCTAATCCTTTAGAACCTGATTGAGGACAAATCCAAACTTTTCCTTGTTTATGTAACTCTTCCTAAATCCTTGTGTTCCAAGTATGGCCTTTCCTCTTGGGCTGTGGTGCTTAGCATATGACATGTGACAGCTTGTTACATTATATGTCAGGAAGTCAAGAACATCTGGTCCTATACAGGATGCCAGGTATGTATTTAGCCAGGTCATGAGAGGATTTTTTTTACATCCGATTGGGCATAAAGTAAAGATAGGTGTAAGCAGCCTGATGAATTCATTACCAAGAATCAAGTTCAATTGAAGTTACTTTTCAACATAATCAATAGGAAGATAAGGATATTTGCCATACCGCTAGACAAGGTTTTCAATGCCCTAGTCATTGGTGTGGAAGCACCTGTCTTCCTCTCTTACTGTCCTCCCTTACCTCACATCAGCTGTCAAAAAAGGTGACAGACACTCAGCACCAGATTAGGGTAGAATGCTTGATGATTCAACTCTCATGCTGATGCAGTCATGCATTGTCAAGAATCCAAACAATTTAAAAGACAGCATACTTCTCCGTGTTTATCTAAATGACTCTCTGCTGGCAGCATAATGACATACAGGACAAAGAGGCATACTGTGATCTGTCCTTGTTTAGATTCATGACAATACACAACCATACATGGTCACTGTAAACAACAGCTTCAGTCACAATATCAATTGGAAGTTTTCGATCACCCAGCAGTCAGCCCAGATTGGGCACCAGTGCCTTTCACCTTTTTCGACAGCTGAAGACAAGTCTAGGACAGCAATTCCTCACCAATGAAGAGCTTCAAGACATCGTAAAGACCTATCTCAACAAGCTGGTGGTAACTATATATAAAGAGAGAGTATTGGAAAACATGTCCCACAGTATGACAATTGTTTTAATCATCATGGCGACTATGCTGAAAAGTAACTTCGTTTATCCTTGACTACTATTAATTGAACCATTTGGTTACACATTTCCATTTAATGCCCTCTCAGAGGTTTAAAAAAAATTAACCCAAATACATAGATTAGGGATGCAAAGGGACAATCAGACTTGGCGACTACCATCCTTGATTCCATTGATGGCATCACAAGGAAAACTATTGACCTCATCAAAAGATATGAGGCACTTGCTGAGGTTGCCAACATTACAAGAGAGGATTCTTCAGATGGCAAAGAAATTGAATTCTGTTGCCATGAATGAGTGGCAAGAATTTTTTCGAAAATGCCACAATATTCCATGCCAAGCTTTGTGCAGAGGAGGCGGAGATGTACACCCTAAGGATGTTTTTCCAATCATTGTATTAACAAATGATGTGGTACGGAGTCACTCGCATGGGTGCATATGCACCAAGTGTTGAAATTCGCCTAGAAAAAATCATTTGACTAGACCAGGATTCGAACCCGGATCTACCAATTGCTGGTCAGGTGTGTTTGCCAGTTACACCACCGAGCCATCTTTACCACAACGTTGGGTTTATCCACCACGACAGTGGTTTTGTAAGCATGACTATCGTCTTATGTGCAACAATGTAGACAGAATATCTAGTTCGCATAAACCTCCCTCGAAACTCGCCTTGAAGGAAGATGGCTTGGTGGTGTAACTGGCTATCACACCTAACCGGCAATTGGGATATCCAGGTTTGAATCCAGGTGAAGGCAAATGATTTTTTCATGGCAAATTTCAACCCTTGGTTCCTAAGGATGTTGTTGATTAGCAGAAGAAATCGCCATTTTTTTAGAGGACCATGCCTCTCATGGCTTTTTTTTGCTGATGAGTGGGGTCTTTTTTGCTGTTTAATTTCTAATAATCACCCGTCCTCAGAAACTATACATGCACTAGTAAGATGTCCAATGATAGGGACAATAGGGAAATCCTTGTAGACAAGTTCTTTGATAAGACTAGATAGCTGTGAAATGGAATATAAATTAACAATAAATGGATGGACAAAGCTGATGGTGTCTTCCAACTGCTGAAGCTCACTTATGTTAAACACATTTTGTCTTGGTCAGTTTCCTCACTGGATGCAGTAAGCGAGCACATGAAAAAATGAAGATTCTTGAAAATAATGAAAAACATTATTTATGTAGAAATAAATTGAATTGAAAAAGAGTAAAGATGTGGTCTGCCTACGATGGGTTGTTTTGGGAGTTTCAGGAGAATATGAGGGCATACTTGGAAAAAATAATAGATTCTCTTGAAATCTTGATGCAAAATATGTCTAAAAAGTTTAAAAAAATTAGCCATAAAATATTTTCTGTTGATAAAACTAGTATTTACATGTTGCGATGTTGAAAAATTCATTAAAATTATGTGCCCTAAGATTATCCATACATTCCAAACCATCTATTTTGTTGATTTGTTCAGGCTGGTCTACAAAAAGTTTAACCTCCATCCAGCAGTCACCTCCTTACGCAGCCTTTGGGTGGACAAATATTTAAGAAGGACATTATGTACTAACTGAAAGCCCCCAAGGTAAAGCATACCAAAACTTCTGTACCAAAGGGTACCAACATTTTTCCAAATTTTGATAACCTTATTAACTTAAGAATCTTTCCTATACTCTATTGAACATTAATTATAAAAAGTTGAGTTATTCCAGATTTCAGAGATAGATTCCAGAGGAAATTGCAGCTGGTGCTACATTCAGGAAATCAAAGTAATAATTGCCATTATTATAAAAATAGTTCAAATAAAAAATATTTTTTAAATATTTGGTGTTAATATTATGAGGAAGATCATTAATAGAAGGCACAAAAATAGCTTTCCATCTACCAACAGTTTTATCCCCTCCTCCAGTTTCTAGGTCTAGATCGTTTAGGATGGATGAATCTGTGCCAGAGCTTTCAGTCAACGCCTCGCTTCCTTACAGCCAGACATACATTTCTACTTACTTTGCATTTTCCATTGATAAAATCAAATATCTTAAATCTTCACACCTTGGCTTTGCGAGGCATTGGATTGGAGAGGCAAATGTTCACAAGAAATTACTTAACACATTGAGTTAAGATGGAGGCTTCAAGGTAATGAGAAAAGAACCTCAAATTCTTGGAGTAAACTTTAAGAGGAGGTATTAAAAATTTTGCATAAAATTTCTATCAGTTAAGTGGCTACAATTAAGTACATCCTGACGGAAGTGCATGACATTAGGTGTAATATGTATAAATGTCCAGTGAGCAACCATGGCATATCCTTCACAATGGAAAAAATAGAGCTATGGTCGACCTCCACTTATCAACTCAACAAATTATCAAGGAAATTGAGGTTAAAACAAAAAAAAGAATTCATGAAACCAAGCCAATAGTTGCATTTCATTTAGAATCATAAAATGTTTTTTTTAAACTGATAATTTTACTTTACTTTTCCCTTACCATTAAATTTTATGGATAAAATAAGTAAGAGTGATTAAAAGTTATTGGGGTTGATAATTTTTTTTACCTTACCTAATGTAGTAATCATAGGAGGGTTTTATAAAATGTAATGAGTCACTTTAAAAATAACACAGGTACCTTCTTCTTAACCTCATTTTTCTTATGAAGACCTTATTCAGATACTTTATAAAAATCCTTATTTTAACAAAAGAATCCCTGATTGTTAATAGACACTTTATTTTCCCATTTTCGAGCTTTCATGTCATTTTTCTTAAATTTTGGGACATATTCATTTAAATACTTACAACTTAAAAGCAAATTTTTTAATCAAATGGCAACCGGTTCAAATCTAGGCTAAGCTACTTCAGAAAACGGCACTCCTAGCTGAGAACAATGCAGACAGAAGTTTGAACATAACAGCAGGTAACTCAAAGAAAGGCAACAGCCACACTACTGAAAATTTCACCCACTTCTGGTGTTGGTACAGGATGGGCTCTAACCTACCAACCTTCTGGATAAGCCAGCGAGTCACAAAACCTCAATTAGCTTAGACGCAGCATGCAACAAGATGTACCCAACATGCTAGTTGGTTACATCGATAATTCTTATGCTGATCAATATGGGAATGTACACAGTATTAGAATATTAAAGATACCATTGCTGGAAGCAAAAAATGCCGTAAAATATCCATGATCATCTTTCTTCCCTTTTCTCGGCAGCGTTTGTAAACAAGAAGTATGATACTGCAAAGGTTATATTACCTAAGACTATAATAAATAGTACAAAATAAAGAAAAAAATTCCATCAACTTTGTAGCTATTTACGGAGAAGATGAACCTCCTAAAATGACGCCCCAAAGGCAATTACGGGTGATAAGTTAGCGGCACTTGATCTGGATATACATACTCCTTAACTGTTAGGTATAATTCCGAAATGCTTACACTATCCGCTGCATTCCATAAAGCGGTCCAATCCAGTTTTGGAATGATTCGAGATACAAATTCAGGGTTGAAATCCACTTCCGACACTTTTACATCTTTAGCCTGAAAATAATATGCATAAATATTGCAATAAAAAGCGCCTCGCACGGAGGGAGTGACCACTCAGATCAGAAGTAAATGGGAATCACTAAATACATACAGCCGGCGAAGGCCACTCACCAATATTCCAAGAGGGTAGCCAACACTCACGCCTTTGAGGCATTTAGATGTTAGCATATTATGGGTTAAAAGTTTCATATTACTGTTTAAGTGGCGAATATTTGACGCAGTAAACGAAAGATTACAAATTCAGTGAGCACACGTGAATCCCAGTCGTTTCAGCGTCGCGCAGTGTCAATATCGTTCTTCAATTGTTTACTTTTGTTTTCTGTCTGCTGCTGTCGCTGCTGTTTGTCAATGTTTGTGTCCACTTGTTTGATGTGTTTTGGTCTCGGTCCCACTATACTCGACTTTATTGCTATGTTTCTAGGCCATTTGAAGTAAACAATATGCTTTCATTTTGTGCTCCGTTATAAAAATTCATCGAAGATTAAAGCTGGTAGGGTCTAATCGTCTACTGGTGTTGTTGCCGTCATTAATAATAACGATGTTTACTACCTCCTTAGTTCATGTCGATTCGTAAAGCATGAAGCTGCACTTCTGTGAGTGAAATTATCGTCGTCGTAGAAATTGCAATATCAACCCCGCAACGCACCACAAACGAAATTGGGTTTGAATGCAACGAAACCATGAAAAGTTGGTAATTTGATATTTTTCTATGAAAAGCATTCAAATGAGTTCAGAGCAGCCTAAAACTGAAAAAGGAATAGAACACAAGCCTGTGATTGGTGGGTCACTCTCTCAGAATCCTGGAGGAGCAATCATCACTACGGGCAGTAATTCTACTGCTGTTGTTTCGTTGAGCCTTTCGTCATCTTCTTCATCAAGCACCAACTCATCATTTTACAGAGGTGTGAACGGCAGTCAGCAGGCTATATTTAACCCTATATTACCTTCGCAAAACCAGAACTATTACAATGGAGTATACTGCTCTCAGCAAGGGTTTTCTAGTTCCTCGTCAGTATCTTCACCAAATTTTAATGGATATGGTTATGATTCTACCTGGCCTCACGAAGGTCATTTTTCTATGCACTCTAATCCCATGTCGACAGAAAACGTTAGAAATTTGGCTGCGCCCCTTTCGGAGAAAAGTGTTTTAAGCTTCTCCAATTCTTCTCATAGTTGTTGTATTAATAAATTAGGGCCTAACGATGGCGTTGTATTGAGTTCTTCGCTAACTTCCAGTGTTTATAAATCATCAGTGAAGGAAATGGAGCATCATGCCAAAAGTGGTGCCAGTGCCGAGTCTCAAGCATGTGTAATGAACCTTACCCAGAACCCTCCTGCCTCCATGTATAAATGTACAGAGCAAATTCCGCCCTCGTCATATGCGCAGATGAACTTATATTCCCTGGAGTCTAGTGATTACAAATACTCATCTGAGATTCCTCTAATAGGTCATTCTTCCAATGAGGATACTTCCAAAAACAATCGCTCTCAGGCAAATATTGGGAAGCAGACTACTGCCAAATTCAGCCATGTGCCGAAGCCATCAAATACAGAGAATCAAGCATGCGATTTGATGCCGCAGCAGGATCTTAAACAGCAAGATCAGTGTGCTTATGGAAGCCAAGGAGCCTCATACAACTCGGAGCATTTGGACACGTATTACTTGCAAGGCCCTTTCTCCTTTAATGTTGATAACAGCCAGCCCCATTTTTCAACTCAAAGACATACAGGTTCCCATGAGGAGAGCGTTTATTTAACTAACAAAGCATTTCCTTCGCCTTCATTAGATTCTCAAGTTGGAATAAGCTCAAGGTCAATTTGCCATTCTGACCGTCCTCGATCGATTTTAGATTCAAGCATCTCATCTGACTTAATGAGGTTAGATGGCTATTTGCATATTGATCCAAAACTCATGACGAGCACCTATAATCAAGAAAATTACTACAGTGGAAAACAGAACCACCATTCTTTAAGTGGATGTGATCATGAACTCCAGCAACAATATTCTATAAATACAAGTCATATATTAGCTTCTCAGTTTTCTCAGCCATTAAGTTGTGCACATAGCTGCAGTGGTATCAAAACAAATACAGCTACAGTGAGTGAGATTAGGGACGAATGTGAGATTTTGGATTCTGTCAATGGAAAGGATATTGATGTATTAGAAAGTGAGGATGGTAGCAGTCAGGAGTCGCTGAGTATCGCTGAAGATGATGACATTGTTGTTGAGGAAGAAATTGAAGAAGAGAAGGATAAATATTCAAATTTGGAAAATTGCCATGAAAAGGTATGATTGTTATTTTATGTGGTAATCTATCAGTTGAGGTTGTTTTTGGTGGACGTATGATGAACTGTGCTATATGTTTTGGTAACTGTATGACTGCCTCCTTATCTGATGGACTTTCTCAACTCCTTTTATATGCCCTTCCTTTCCCCACCTACAGTTAATATTAATGCGGTTAATATTGGCATACGATTAATATTGATCTGTTATTGTCTGTCTATTTTGGAGAATTTTACCCCCGTGTAATCTACTGTATTCTTTTCTGGGGCTCCTCATTAGGCTCAAAGGCCATTATCATATTTAAAATACGTATTCTGTAGAAAAGAGTTTTTCGACTCATGTGCAATGTACCCTTCAATGTACCATGTCGCCCTCGTTTTAAAAAACTTTGCATCCTGCCTCTTCCATGTGCGTATGCATATGCTGAAATCATCTGTGCTAAGCTCAATCTCTGCAGCTATAACAGAAATGACTTTTATCATAGTTACAACACTAGGAGTGCTATAAACCTATACCAAACTTATGTCAGAACTAGGCATGCTGCACTGGTACTGAAAAATATGGGCCTTATACTGTTTAGAAGTTACCTGTTGAAATGAAAAACATGAATCGATAAATATGTTCAATTATGAACTTAATCAATATTTAAAAAGAAATATTTTCTACTCAGTTGACGAAATTATGCAGCAATTATAATATGTATTAATATTGTGTTGACGTCTCCTATATTTGTATGTAGAAACAAATCGCTGGACAAATAAATTATTGTTGTTATTATTATCTCATCTTTAGTCTCTTCTTATCCTTCTGCCTTCCCAACCTTCTTCCATTAATCATGGTCTGGTCTTCAGCATACCCCCCACCCTTATTACATGCTCCATCCTTCTACTTCAATATCTTCCTAAATCCCTCTAGCAGCCTATTCTCATCGCCCAACAATCCAGGCACTTTGTTCTTTCCTCTCCATTACATTCATTTCATTCTCTCCCTCCTCATAGCCCTTATCTCAAATGGCTCCTATCTTATTGCAACAGGAGAGAGGGTCCTCCTACAGCATTCAGGAATCTGCATCACATAACACACTGCTCCTTATTAGACTCACAACCAGTCGGTTATTCATATCCTTAAGGAGGTTTTACACGGGGCACTTAATAGCACAATTTGATATACAGGAATGACAGTAGCTTTGGCGCAGAGTTTGAGCAGGGGATATTTCCCCACCTGTCACTTATGCATTTGTGCATACCTTCTTGCAATTCACTGCTTTCCACAACACACTTTTCAATGCACATCTGGACACAACTTTGTAATAAAGTGCCTTCTGTTGAACTGCTTGAATACAAGGCTCTCAACAGTTTTCTCTTCTTCATAAAGTCCTCCTTTGCCAACAAAAATCTCCTCCAGTATCCCCAACACCACACCCAATATCCTGAAAGATGCTTCCAAGGTAGCTCAAATTTTTTACTTGGTCAAATTCCATTGAAAATTGATATTTATTAGACATACTATAGTTTTGAGAAGGCTATGTTAATTTTTGGCATTTTTAACTCTTTGGCTGTGGGAACGTTGTTCTGTGTTCTGCTCAGTGACTGTGGGAAAAACTTTTTATTTTAAATTTGACCATAGCTGTCTTACATGGGGCAGTCTTCCTAAAATTTTATTGTTACCCAGTCCCCAGTGACTTGCACTTGGCCAACCCTTGTGGCGGAGGGTGCTAAAACATCCAACATTTGAGGACTGCTTGTACCGGGCCAACCCTCGCCACAGAAAGCATTTTCTGGGATTTTAGATTTTTAGAGATTTACCTGTGCTCCCTGGTTTTTTCTCATTCTTATGAATCCTCACATTTCCTAGGAATCAATTTTATATTGCCAGTGACCATCAGAATTGGAAATGTTGTTGAAAGGTGGTCGTTGTTGGTTTCCCTTTCTTTATCTTTGGCGGATGAATCTTCTTTCCCTGCGTGATTAGCAAAATGCTTTCAGTTTTATTATTCCATCACTTTGCCAGGATTTTCCACTATTCTTTCCACATACTCTCTAGGTTTTTCCTTCAGTTTTCTTATACCTCTGGTGGTTATGTCTCCTTACAAGTCAGTTCATTTCTTTACTATTTGGTATCAAATCGGTCAGGAAACTACAAAGGTTATCGTCATTGAGAGAATACTATTTAAATAAAAAATTACTTTCTAGTATTGCAACTCCGATTATTTTTCTTGGAAAAGTGAGCACATCCAATTTTTATCCAATAGTAAAGTCATCCTTTCACTTTCGAGCTGCTCCCTTTTATTACCTGCACATGTCTTTCAACATCCCCAAGAAGGATCTCATATGCCCACTTCCAAGGTTTATATTTAACCTGTGTATTATTTTTGCTTCCAACTCCTGAAACACTTTGTATATACTGTCCTAAGACCCTTGCAAACCTGGACCTGCTTAATCCGATTCTCTATATAATCTGGGTAGGCCTCTGGCATGTACTGTGGGTGCTCGTCAAATCAAGGGGTCATATGAAAGCATAATTGCCTATTTCTTGAACCAATACATTTGATTGATATGGCTGACTAGTTGGTAAATTTGAATAACTAAAAATTTATTTTTGTGTTTGGCAAAATTCTGGATACACTGGTGAGGAACATGGACACCAAATGCAAGAGCAAAATTCTTCCAGAATATTACCATAAGTGCTAATTCCAATATCTCATACTTAACCTTTAGGACGAGATTGCAGCCATAGCTAGATGAGACTAATATTATGAATTAAAAGAGTTGTTCTCAGATGAAAATTCTAATCAGAAGGTCAGCCCACCATCCACTTTTATCATTGAAGTGAGCTACATTGTTCTAGGGAAAATATTGTTCTCAACTTCAAAAACTAAACATAGAACGACCAATTTCTTGCATTCCTCATTGTTCTCTATTTCATAAGCCAAGGTTATTATTTACAGCATACAATTTTTTCAATATGTTTAAATATTAACTAGGCATTATTATTCAGTATCGTTAGACTAGAGAAGCTATTAATAGCTTTGAGGGACGTAAATTGATTTACTGTCGACATGTGCTCGGCAGAGTGGGATTCAGATTGACTGTATGCTCCTACATCATACAATGTAATTTGAACCTGCCCGAATTTTTACTCTGTGCTACATTGACCAAAATCAGGAGAATTTAACTTTAGGGCTGAGGTGCTTTTCTTGGTGTGGAGTTTGAAACTTCTCTTGGCCTCTTGATCTTGGATTATTGCCTACATGTGTCTTTGCATGCAATTTTCCATATATCACTCATTGACATGCAGAAATGACTTAAAGTTGAATGTCAACTAATTTGACCCCCTATGGTTATCTATGAACTCTTGAATTTGAGAAAATGATGTAACTACATCTTGGAGTTCATTCATGGGAAGAACCCTGTTTCTTTGTATATTTTATTTACTTAATTAACATTAATGTAATTTATATTCTCTTGGAGTATTATTTAACATGGAAATTTCTTAAGGTGTATGATCATGATACAAGTTGCATTATTTTCTCAAAGAGGGCATTATTATGTAGCAGTCGGAAGGTGATTGTGTGCTGTGAAGAGTTCCCTGTTGAGGTCTTCAATATTATATTGCATCTTCGTCTCTGAATATTTTTTTATATTATTGAATTGAGCATCACTGAAATGGTTATTTTTGATTTACCATCTATATTTCATCATATTTTTTTGATTGTGCTGTTCAATTTTTTTTATCCCTGAACTTATTTTAATACTGATTTGAATTGAATTTGTGCAGTTGTTAACTATTTAGTAATAGATAATGATTTTTATTTAAATACACTTTTTCCTCTTTGTTGCAGGTGATACAGTCTGAGTTACGAGATCCATTACATAACATGAGATGTTTGGTGTGTAACACATTTCAAGGCCATTCTTTGCAATCTTTTATTTTGATTCCTATAAAAATTGATACACCTGTGACCTCTGTCTCTTGTCTTCCAATAATTACCAAATTAAATCATATTCTCTTGAGGAAAAATAAAAATGTTACTTGTGTGGACAATATTGATGATGATGATAATTCAAGTAAAAGTTTCAATGGGAAGTACTTATGTCGACACTGTTTATCTTTGGTTGAGAGGGCTGATGATTTGGAAGTGAAACTAGGCATGATTTACCAAGATTTGCAGTGCCTTTACAGAAAGACTAACTCTCTGAGAAAACTCAGCCAGGACCTTGAGTTTAATGGTGAAAAATGTGGAAAAAAAGACAGTACTATCAGCAGTGTTTCGAGTAAGGAAGTGACCTCAAGTGAAGAGACATGCTTGACAAAGAGTGAGAGTATTCCCATTCCCAATGGCTCAAAAGTAGTTAACAGTGACTCTGATTGTGGCAAATCCTCTGCTGTTCAAGAAAACAGTGACAATGCAGAATTAATATGTGGAACTAAAGAATTTAAACTTCCTCATGTAAGCAAGGTTTGATTGTACTCACATCCATACTGTGAATACTGTGTTAAGATATGCATTTCGTTCAATATCCTGCTAAATAGATCCTTATTCCCTCTCTGACTGATGTTATTTACTAATCTTTTTCAGGTAGACTTGAACAAGTCTGAGGATGCTAATGTAATAGAAGAAGAAGGAAAACAAGTAAAGTCTGATCTCTATCAAGAAGTTGATGAGAAACTTTTAAATGATCAGCTTGGAAAAGAAGAAAGAAAGTTAAATTCTACTCCTTCAGGTTGTCATGACCGGAGCTTCATTTGTGACTTATGTGATATGAAGTTTTCTAGGAAAGAATCTTTGGTCAAGCATATGCAGATACACACAGGGGTTTTTTCGTACAGGTGTGAGCATTGTCATAAAGGGTTTTCTCGCCATGGGTCTCTGATGCGCCACATAGCCAGCAGGCATAACGAAGGTGACCGTCATCTTTTTCAGTGTGAACAGTGTGGGAAGCGATACACTCAGGAGCATCATTTACAGGTAAAATTTAAGTAATTTCTTTTTCAAAATTTTAATTGAATAGCAAGGTCAAGTTCGAGATGAGAATTGTTGATAGAAGTACCTTGTCAATTTATTTGCGATGAAGAGTAGGACTAAGTCAGATTCAAATATCCTAGTTTGCATTGTCATGATTCTTCTTTGACAAATGTCTGTTTTTCCATCTGAATACTATTACAACTGCAACCCCCCTCAAGGCATTTGAAATAAAACATCATTTTACCTTGTAGATTAGCATTTTCTTATCTTGGTCTTCCATTTTAATGATTTATGTGAAATTATTGGTGTTTTAAGCTGTGAAATTGGGGATATTGTATTCATCCAAAATTTTTAACTATATACATAGATTCACTTGGACTAGACTGGAAATAGCTTTCTGGCTGTATACTTCTCCTCCTTGGAGTCAGTTAGGGCATAATTTTTTGTTCATGTGATGACTGTTTGGAGTTCTCACTATGCCTCTCTTTGCTGACAACCAGCTTGACTGACTCATGAAATTCATATTCCACCTCCTTTGCCACTTCCATATGTATATCGGCTTACCTTTTCTCAAAGAATCTCTGTTCATGCTCCTCCATCAAATGCTGCAATGGTTCAGTGCTGCTCTGCAGGGTTGTGTAACCACTGATGTGTTGAGAGGGTTGCATTATTAAGTAGAATGATTATTTTTTGTGAGTTGCTGATGATTTAAAGTGAAGAAACAGTTGTCATAAGAAAATTTGCACCTAAGTTGCATTTTTCTGACTTCTACTGTTAGCCTCCAGTACATCAAGTATTCCATGGTAAAACTCTATGTCATCATCTCTGATGGTTAATTGGCTTATGGGGAACAGGTACTTTCTAGTTAAAGATTTTGTGGTGTCTTTATTGTTGATGTCTTGGGGGTTGTGATGCTTTTTTATTTTGGTTGTCAGTTGGTACTGACAGTTTAATTTCAGGAACTCTCTTCTAATTAAAATGATTTTTGAGAAATTTTGTGCCTCATTTATAGTTAAGTTGCTGCAAATGGGTGAGCTCTAATTGACTTGTGCTTGGCTGTCTTCTTCTGTCTGTGTTACATTGCTGGAACAACCTTTTCCTTGTCCTGGCTAGGGGTAGTCTTCCTTCTGTTTGAAATTTAGGGAGTATTTTGCAATTTCCTTGGCTTATTTAATGATCCTGGGAAAATATCGGTTTTCACTTGATATTGTTTTTGTGTCTGATGGCCATGTTATTCCCAGGATGGCCCAAGCATGTGTGGCTACTGCTGAAAGACAAAATTGTGATGAATAGTTATGTAAGTGTTGCGATGTAAGGCACTAGATTATTTAAACTAGGTAAAACTTGTGAGCTTCACAAAAATTATCAGCTTACCTTTGGGAAAATACTTATATTGTGCTAAATTTGCTTGTGTAAAGCTATGTTCTTTTTGATTTTGAGCTTAACCTTTCAACTTATACTCAGGTGATGGACGATTTGTCTGTCAAAACATCAGCTGTGATAAATGAATTACCCAGGTGGAATAATTGAATATCCTTGTGAATTTCAATTTTCTTATTTCGCCTGTTTGTTCACTCATGTTTGTTTGCCAACTTATAAATCATTTAGTAATCAACTGATTTTTAGCTAAATTTTATGTAAACAATCTAAATTTGAAGAAAAAAATCTAAGTATAAGTCTAAGCTTAATTTTTATCTTATGAATTGATGATTTGAAATTTTGAGTTCTAAAATTTCATCTTTCTCATATCATGTGTTTGTTCTCATATTTATTTGCCAATTTTTCAATCACTTTAGGTATGTGATTGATGATGCACTAATGAATTCAATTTTATTTTCAAGGTGCATTTGCGGTCTCACCGAGGAGAATTGCAGCACAAGTGCATGCAGTGCGGGAAGGCTTTTGCAAGCAGAAACTCGCTTTCCATTCATCTACGCACTCATACTGGCGAGCGCCCTTATCCATGCGAGGCATGTGGAAAAGCCTTTTCTACTCAGTCTAATTTGAAGGCTCACTCACTATTGTGCACCAAGAGTGATTCTTTCCGGGAGGCCAAGCCCAAAAAGGCCCACAAACATGTTTGCAGCTTCTGCCAGAAAGGCTTTGCCAAGCCCTCAGATCTCAGGGTCCATTTGAGGTCTCACACTGGAGAAAAGCCATATGTGTGTGAGCGATGTGGTAAGCGCTTCTGTAACTCTGGTAACTACAACCAACATGCTCGTTCCCATTGCAAGACTGCTCCCAATTTGGAGAGCTTAGGCCTCCCAGTCGAGGAAGTTAGTCTCTCCGGTGGTGGGGTTGGTGGAAGTGAAGAGGGTGGAAGTTTGAAAGACAAGGTGTTGGTTAGTGTGAGTCATCCGAAAGTTCTTTCTGCTGTGAGAGTGCCTTATAAGTGTAAAGTGTGTGGGAAGGAATTTTCACGGAAAGGAGCATTCATTGGTCACAAAAATCGTCACGATGGTCTCAAGCCACACGCATGTGAGGTCTGTGGAAAGGCATTCCCGGATCGCAGCAATCTGCTCAAACACAAAATTCTTCATTCAGAACTCAAGCCTCATAAATGTGGTGTGTGTGGAAAGTCTTTCCGTTCAAGTTTGAAGGTTCATATGAGGGTGCATACTGGTGAGAAGCCATTTAGCTGTTCAATTTGCAGTCAAAGGTTTACAGTGAAAAGCTCTCTAGTAGCTCATGTGAAGAAACACCAAAAAGGCAATGACGTAGTTCCTAGTAGTTAGGGCTTAGTTATGTCTACTATATTAATGCTCATAAGTTTCCCAGTGTGTCCTTTTTCTGATAAACTTTTGAAATTGGAGTTAATGGGAAATTTGGGTCAGTGTGTGTATAATTCATCTTATGAAACCCTGCATAAGTTTGGGGATGATTAAGAGAAAGTGTGAGTGTTTTTCCATGTTCATAGAAATGGAACAGATTTGAATTGAAGGTTGTATGCTTGGAATTTGAACTACAGCATCTTTCACTCTTACTCTCCTTTGCAGTTGTCAATGCTACTGTTGGATTTTTTAATGTGAGTACTTGAGTTTATGCATTAAGTACAAATGAACCAAAAGGTCTACTGCTACATGAATTACACTAATTTTTTTCTGGATTGATTCTGCATTAGAATACATTTTGAAAATTAAATTATAATCTTTTTGTTTGGTTTTTGTAAAAAATGCTTTTTTTGCATCTTCTCTGGGAACTTCTCACTTACTTTATTGCTGGAAAAGAATTTCTTTGATGGCAATGAACTTTTTACACTATATGGATATACATGTTGGTAGTTCTCTATTTAAGTTACAATTTTTGTATCACCCAAATAAAAGTTCTTATCATTTTTCTGATGTAACCTTTTCTCATCCCAGGATAAATATACAACAGACAATTTGGACTTCATTTGAAGCTATCAGTTATGGTTATCAGAAATCACAACCACTGCCTATGTATGTAAAGTGTGATTCTGATTTTATAGTGAATGACATTGCTGTGGGGTTTTGTGTGTTCAATTATTGTTAAATATTAAAATAAAAAATGTGTTATAAACCTTTATGTGGAATTACCAGGAAAATATTGGTGTAACTCAGCTGTGCAGGTCATGGTTCATTTTTAATGAAAGCTTAAACTTGACTATCCATCATTAAATATCTGATGTAGTCATTCAATACTAAAACTGGTTGACTGCAACCCTCAATTATTCCTCGTTACCATTATTTGTCAATTCTGTGATTACTCTTCTCTTTTGTGTCCTATTTGTTTGTGGCTGCCTTTTTCATCTCTTGGTTTTGCCTTATTCATCTCTTGATCTTCCTTATGAGACTCTCTCTTCAATTGTCCTCTCTATCATACTCCTTACAAGTTCTTTGTGTCTCAGTATGCGGCTACTCTGGATCTTCTTCCTCCTACTGTGTCATATGATTTTCACCTTTTCTCTCAGTCTTTTTACCTCCCTATTTATAATTTTATCCTTATGCTGTGCTTCGGTGAATTTTTGATTTCCTGAGGTCTCTCTGTCTCACATGTTTCTTAAATCATGACTACCATTTTAACAATGAGTCTCTCTCTTCCAGACTGATTTTGGTAGTATTTTACTGCATGGAAAGGATTATGATATGCCATATTTGTCTGAACATAGCCGCCCCTGTATGAAATCCCCTTTACTTTTAAGTTTCACTTTTGGATAAAAATTAGCATCTAATTCCCAACATTATTATTTGCAAACTAATTATCTGAAAGATAAAATAATGAAATAGTCCAATTTCCAATAATTGCATTTAAAAATGATAAGATTCAAATTCACTCGCATGGGTTCATTTACACCAAGGGTTGAAATTTACTATGAAGAAATCATTTGACTTGACTGGGATTTGAATCCGGATCTCTGTGCCACAGTGTAGACTTTGGGCGTTTAAATCTAGTTCCCATGAACCCCCCTCAAAATTTGCCTTGAAATAAGATGGCTTGGTGTTGTAAATGGCTGACACACCTGACTGGCAATTGGGAGATCCGTGTTCGGGCCTTGGTCAAGTCAAATGATTTTTTCATGGCGAATTTCAACCCAAGGCGTAATGAAATGGCAATAAAATTTCAAATATCTTTAGGCAATATCATTTTATTGTTTTAATGTATAATAGGGTATTATTTCCTAATTTCATCATAATTTTTTGAATGCGTATACAAAATGAAATGTTGGTGTTAACTTTCATGGTGCCTGAAAATAGTCCCCCCCCTCATTACTTTTTATAGCTGATATTTTGTTAAAAAAAAGGGGTGGCATTCTTACAGATTTGGTGATCATGGGTGTATTCAACGTGAAATGTATGCAAGTCATACGACTAATCTCTGCCATTTACCTAATGAAATTTGTTGTCAACTGTCTCATGTATGCCAATATCTCAGGACTATTGAATCCTTTAGAGTAATCATTCCTTCTAGGAAAAGAGCTTTATTTTCACATGTTATATTTCATGCAGAATGATGTACATATTTTTCTAATAAGTATTTTCAATACATCTCGAGTTTTCTGTGGTTCCTTTTTAGAAACCTTAACACCCTAGCTTCAGAACTTCATAGTTTCATTTTTCCTTACAGCAGAAAAATTGTTATAGATACACATAAATATTTAATTGTGCACACCCTTTGACATGCTTCACTATGGGCTAGGCACTATTAAGGGTACAATGGTTTATTTTAGATTTTTGAAACCAATCTGGCTGCCAGTGGGAAGACATGTAAGTATTTCACTTGCTCTTGCTTGTTTGGACGATTTGGACAGTTTCTGACATAAGTTCTCCTCTGTTGGTGTTATTCTTTGTCCTTGTGTATGATGTTTAATCCTGAGAAAACTCCCTGTTATCTTCATCACAATAACTTCATTTATAGAGGATATAGTTTCTCTGCCTACTCCTAGTGTGGTCTATCGCTCATCAGCCTTTGTCTACCCATCTCACTGTTGCTGCAGTCCCAGCTTTCTCCTGGGCCCTCCTTGGCTACCTAAATGCAGTACATGGAATACAGTACAAAGTAGCCTGGAATCATCATCCTCTTTGTGTTACTTTCTGGTGATGCCAGCTTCAACCCTCACCATACAAGTTACTCTCTGAGTATTTATCACCAAAATGTTAGGAGCATTGAGAACAAGTTATCTGTTGCAGCTCCCATAACCATGAAACTCCCAATTGGATGTTATTACTACATCTAAGATGTAGCTAACTCCTGTGTGGGATCGTGAACTCTTTCATTTGCTCTCATAGTTTTTACTGCCAAAATTGAACTTCCAGAGGAGGTTTGCTGCTTCTCAAATTCCTAGACTCTCCTCTAATGCCCTTCTCCAATTTTGTGGCACTCAGATCACTAAGGATTTCCTTCCAGACTGAGCCCTTCCCCAAGGTTTGAAGTTGAAGTTCCCTGAAAGGATGTCAACCACTGCCTTGACCTCTTCCCGTGGAATTTTCTCAGCTCTTTGTCTGCAGATGAGGGAGTGAATTTTCTTTAATCAATTCTGTAGTGTGTCATCAAACACTTAATTGCCTTTGTGCTACCCAGGCAGACACAATACAGATTCTTGATAACGGGAAATATGCTTGGCTCTTCTGCAAGGCCTTTCGATATGTTAACTCTTGGGTAACTCATAATCTAACTTGTGCAGTTTCTCAAAGACTCTTCTTCACGGTGATTATGAACTGCACATGCTGATCCTCTCTAATCTCCATTTCTTCCAGCCCCAAAAAATTTTGGTCCTTTTTGTATCAATGCTGAAACTGTCCCAACTTCCCAGATACAATTTTGCATAGAAATAGTGATGCTCTGGGAGCAGGTATATCTGGCCTCATAAAAAATTTTTTCTCAGATTGCCTGCAGCCATCAGAAAATCTTCCCATTCCACCCGACCCTTCCCCCTCAGCTAACACAAATCTTCGTCTATCCTCCATGCAGACTGATATCGGAAAATTTAATGAATATTTTACCAGAGTCCCTATCAATCACTCCTAACTCTGGTGGTCTTCACACAATGGCAAAATTTATGAAGATTGTGCCTCCTCTCTCTCATTACCTTTGACCCTCTTGCCTAATTACTGCTTTTCAGTTGGCACCTTTCCCTCCCATTGGAAATCTGCTAGCATTATCCCAATGAATAAAGCTGGACCTAAAAATGATGCCTGCAACTACCTTCCTATCTCCATGTTTCCTGTCCTTTCTTTCTGTGTCTTCTTTCTGTGAGAATCATGCTGAGCAGGAAACTCAACTTCACAGCTCCTTTACAAACCCTCCACAAGTGTGGTTTCCTCTCGGGCAGGTCTTGCTAAACCAGCCTTACTGTCTCTCAGCACCATTGAAATCGAAAAGCCTGCTCAGCTTGATTTTTTTCTCCGGATTTTCTGAAGATTTTGGCTCCCTCAGTCATACCCTACTTCTTCACAAACTGAATCACCATTTTGGCATTCACAGTAACTGTCTCAACCTCTTCTCCAGATTCCTTTCATACAGAACCCAACACATGGTGTTCTCATCCACTTGGTCCTCTGCAACATCTGGAGTACTTCACCGCATTGTCCTTGGACAATATCTTTTGAATCTATTCATTATTGATCTTCCCACTCAAACTTATTCTTCCAAAACTCATGCCCTCCTTTATGCCAATAACAGCTAGATATTTAAGCATTGATAACTCCTCAGATTGCCGTGATCTTCAGGATACCTTGAATAAGACCTCAGGATTGTTCAATGTCTTGAGGCTAGAGTTAAACCTAAGTAGGTCAAATACTATGTCTATTTCCCATAAAATTTCCCAATTTACCTGAAGTACCATATCAACTCCACCCCATTGAACAGTTTGATCAATAAATAATCTTGGTGTAATTGAAAGACTAGAGACTCATTTATTCCAAGCACATCCAAGTAATTAAAGTAGTCTATGTCCCTGTCAGGCCTCCTTTATATGGTAACTGAAATAAGAAATCCCAGATCAGTACTATCTTACTTCATATATATTATTCTTCCCACTCTATCCAATTGCCCCCTATATAGTTGGCGTCAGCCCCAGCAAATCTCTGGAATCCACTAATGACTGTATAAATATTGTTAACAAGTCCCTCATCAATACAACCTACCCAATGATACTGTCTTTTATTCACCCTGTTTCTACTCTTAATTATAACTTCCTTAAAACTGATCTGAAACTCACCAATAACCCACAGAAGTCAATCACTGACTGCCTTGACCTTGTATTCTTCATGAATTTCAGAATACCTGTACTCAACCTACCAGAACTTACTCTTTGCTCCATATTCCTACTCCCAGAATATCCCTCACTAAATGCTCCCTTATCTTCTACCTTTCTTCTCTTCTAATAGCCCTTCCTGACAGCATAGATCCTTCCAGCATCTTCACGGACCAAGCCATATTTCATTCCCCAACAAAATAAATTTTACTTTCTCAGTCTCTCACCATGTTGGAACATTATTTGTTAACCTTCTTATTTGTTTTGGGTCCTTTTTGTCAGTTACAGGTATCTTGAAATAATGACATAATGCTGTATGTGGTCTTTTTTTCCAAATAATTAAATTAGTGAGGGTAGATTTCAAAAGAAACATCTTAAGAAAGACATGGCCCTTTATTACCGGAAGGTAACATATGACGAAGGCAATACATTCATGAGCTGACTCAGTTTTTTAGTGAACTATATGTAATAATGCATATAAATTTAGCCATGTTACGTTGGGCAGGTAAGACTCTGTAATGGGTTTTAGAGCAAGGAATGCCATCATGTCATATATGGAGGGTTGCATCTTCTAGAAAGACTAATATGGTGGTTTCCCTGTTGCCTTCCACATCACAGTACCCTAGCTGATTCCATGAACTTCACTCCTGCCCGAAGCTTTGGCTGTTGATACAATGGTCCCATCTTCTTGATCTGTAACTAAGTATGAAAAAATAGACAACTTTCACTGTGATAAATTTATTCCAACTGGCTTCGCTTTTTACAGCATCTTTAGGACCTAGACCTGAAAATGCTGTAAAAAATGAAACCGGTCGGAATAAGTTTGTCACAGTGGAAGTTGTCTATTTTTTCATATTTCGTTATGTTTTGGTTCCACTCCATCAAGTCTGAAACCACAGAGTTCTTGATATGTGCTATCAATGCCATCTGCTGAGAGTGCTGCCTCTCAGTAGTTGGGACAAATTCAGGTAGCATGCAAAGTTGGCTGGCTGGAACCTGCGGCCCTAGGAACAGGAGTCAAACATGCTACCTCTGGTCCAAACCAAACACATTACTAGATACAGCAGAGGGTGGTGAAGGGGAGAGTAAGAAAAGCAAAGAAGAAAGAGGAATCAAAATCTTTGGCACTATGAAGGAAAATAAACAGGCATGAAGAGTTAAAAAAGGATTGGGAAGGTGCATAGCTTTGCCAGTGAATAAAATTTTAAGATCATATATCCCCATGGAAAGGGAAAATATACATAGGACACTTTCTGGACCAACCATTTGTTAGTACAACTGTGATGATGCAGTTGTGGGTGCCTTGAGCCATGATAGGTTCCTATGGAGTAACATCCTATTGTAATCAACAATTTCCTTTTTTCGAGGACAGGCTATTTCACAGCTGGTATTATCATCAGAAGTGGAGGAATGGTGAATGAGACCCACAACTGGTTAAGTTAACACTAAGGTATTTAGACGAATGCCTAGAGTTAAGCCATTCATTACAGAGAGGTAAGTACCTACTGCACAGGCTTCCACTAAAGGGTAAAGCGAGGGTTGGAATGCTCAGGATAAATACAGCTTCAAATGCCATGTAATGAGAGCTCACTATATTAGCTAAAGCACTGACTCAGTGGTCATGTTGTTCATCCTTCCTTTCCTTCCATTATAAAAGTGAAATATATTAAGTTTACGTGTAGACTTTGCAGTGCCATCCATGGAGAACATCTATCTTCATGTAAGTTCACTCATTACTACAGAAACAGGGTAAAACATTTATCCAACCTCTGTGAAACCATATGCATTTTTCAGTTTTTATCAGATGATTCTTTATTAACTCTTTTGGGAGTCAAGAGTACCTTTTAATAAGCTCATTTCAAGCTTGAATGTTGACAGCTCTTTCCCAGAATATTTATACACACTTTGGTGATTACATCTCACCTCACAGTTTCAGAAAAATATTTCATTTACTTCAAATTAAATAAAATTACTTCCATGCGTAAATCAAACAACTGTTTAAACAGGTTCAATTCTAGGCAAGGCTTGAAAGCTTTGTGTTTATCAAATAATAACCATGTGTAGGGACTTCATACTGCAGGCATATTTTTAGGTAAGTAACCTTCAAGCATGTCAGGATCAATTATTCCTCATCCCTAACTACACAAGGCAATCAGAGGCATACTTATACATGGGACCAACCAAGGAAAGACCAAAAAGGATGATATACATAAAATATTTTATTTAAATAATTGTGTATACTTAATTTACAAGAGAAATCACTGGTTAGTATCCATGCCTTCCCCATCAGAACTTTCCGATTGACTATCTTCTTCTTCCTCAGATTCTGCATCATCATCTAAATCTTCTCCTGATTCACTGCTGGATCCAAGCCACTCAATAGAGCTTAAATCATTAGGAATGATAGTCTTCCACTCATCAAGTTTATGTATGTCTAGATAAAATAGAAAAACGAGATTTAATAAGGACTTATTGTTATCAGCGAGAAGACAGAAATGCTTTATGACATTTTCACAGTTCAAACTCATTTTTTCCTGATCTTAAACTACAATATATAAAATATATATGCAGACCTTCAATTGCTCTTATTTCCCATTCATTATTTCTGATTTAAATGACAATACTGACTGGTGGTTAGCCCAGTCTAACTTTCATCATGAGTGCATCATACAATGAAATTTATATTTCAGGGTGGTAACTCACTTGGGAAATCCATGAAAACTGGGAAAACCAGGGAATTATAGACTAACAGGGAAAAATGTAAAAACATGATACAACACTAGGAATTCCTTTAGTTTCCATGAAAAATGTAGACTGGATAAGCTTAAAAGGAATCAAAGTTATCATGCAGTTACTTTATAATTTCTCAGCAGTTGAGCAGAAACCTTGCCATTAACATCAATTTTTTGAGTTAGTACCTGATGATGACACCACTGTGTCGAAACACGATGTACCAGGAAAATAAATTTGTGGAAGAAAACCAAGTTTATTAATTTTCACTCTGCTTTCCTTTAGAACATCCATGGAAACTCTTGTCAAGTCATTTGCTTAGAGATAAAAAGAATTTTGAAGTCCAAACAATATTTCCAATACTTCACACATACTTTTCATTAATATCAAAACCATTATTTGAACATCTTGGCATTGTCAGCGATAAAATTATAGTGTCTTGTTTTCATTTAGGTAAGATAATACACTCTTGACAATGACAGACACTAAAAGTCAAAATTGTGAGCGGGATGGTGTTGAAAACTGATATGATTTACAGCCATTCAGTTGCTCTCAGAGTTTCAATAAAATATACTAAGGTATGCATTGCATTTTCAATATTTTCAGAGACCCTTGTTCCACTGGTTTTCATACATAAGCTGATAAATTATCCATAAATTTTTAATAGCATTGGTATTTACAGGCATGAATAGAGCTCACTCCACAGTGAAAGCTCACTTATACTATTTATGCATTATATACCACACATATATGGTGTTCAGAAACTGGATTCCTTCCTGTTGTTAGTTAAATTTGTACTAGAACACATTATCATTGACAATTTTTTGCAATATATAATTCACATAAACCATCATTTATTCTACGTTTATATAAGACAACCAAATAGCTATAAGATACAGGTATCATTTCTTGAAACAGTTAAGATACAAGACACAATTACCATGAGTGAGATGGTACATAAGGAAAGCCTTGGCTGACCAAACAGAGACCAGTTGAACCTACCACAAATTATACACTAGCAGGACTAAGTGATGGAATCGATTTGGATTCCAGGTTCACTAAAGACAATGGGGGAGGTGTCTTTCTAAAACTTGGATTAAGTGGAGAACATGACCTAGGAGAAAACCAATAAGATTACAACCAAAAGAAATGCTGGAAAAGCTTGAAATCATAAATGTTGCAATATCAGTATCTTGATGCTACCGGCCTTAAACCTTTTATCTAACAGCTAAAATCAAATGTAGTACCCATTTTGAGTGATTCTTCAAATGCCCTACTCTTTTCCCTTCCCAGTAAAGAAAAGGAAAACTTAATATAGTCCACTTACAAGGATTTTATTCACTTTGCTGACCAAGGTTTCAACTAGGACAGTAATTTTCCTTGAAACAGATAAGACTACACAAAATTACCAAGAATGAGATGGCATGAAAGGAAATTGTAAACATTGAACACCTGAACCTACCAAAAATGACATATTAGGAGGACAAAGTGATAAAAATGAATTGGATTCCAAGATTGCTGAAGACAATGGGGGAGTGCAGTTGAAGCCTTGGCTGGTGAATGGAATAAAATCCTTTCAAGTGGAGTCTACCAAAGCTGCACCTTAACGGGACACTGAAGTGTCTGACACACTATGTCAGACACAGAGGGTCTCAGTTAAGATGGCTCTGAGAGCTGTGTCGTGACACTAGTGTCTAGCCACAGTGTCTGGTTAAGACGGTCCTGACCTGACCAGTCGTGACACTGACACTGCTCTGTGAATTTCCGGCAGGCTGGATTTTGTGTCAGAGTGTAGCGACAGCCGGCAGTTTTTCAGGGGCACTCTAGGTTTGAAGAGCAGGGCTACGGATTCGCTTCTGCCTCACAAAGCTTAGAAAAATGGCTGTGTTAAAATCCACAAACATCAATGAATATGTGCTCTTTAGGAAAAGGAGACACCACATATATATGCCCTCTCATTTGGCAACTGCTGTAGTGGCCTCAATTTGTGCACTAGAAAGAAAGAGGAAACAGCTAAAACATCAAAGGACTATCTCACCAAACTATATGGTTTGATTTTCTTCAATAAATGCTTTTTATCTCAATTACACATAGTTTTTTTGATTTCATGAGTGAAGTTCACCTCAGGAGTAATGAATCCCTTTGGAGTACCATGTCAATGTACACAATATAACATCCTGATTATTATTGTTCGAATTTTGCGGAAGAGACAAGACGGGGATATAAAGCAAAATTACTAAAATAAGATTCTTGTGGAAAAATTTCCTCTTACCACCTTACTAACTGTTTCTACACAGGCCGTTGAGGATCCAGCAACGAACTTCAGCCAGTCAAAAAATTCTCACAAGCTACCTCTTCTATCTCCTGTTCCAGATCCAGACTTTTTCTATTGTATTTATCAGAGCTCATTGTTGGACTGGTACCGGAGAGGGTGCAATTTTTGCTGAATCTCCTCTGCCGGCATTGAAAAATCCCTGGCAATATTTTTGAACACAGTACTCTTCTTAACACAAATTTTATAGTCCTTATTTGTCACACCCCACAATATTGGCAACTCTTAAACACTATCGATTTATGATAGGGTTCCTACCTTGGTCCACAACTTATTTCTGCCACTAGTTTTCCTTATTTCCATGCATGGAGCTGGCACAAGCTCATCCACATTCATTGTGGAACCGACTGCTGCCTAGATATAATGAACACAACTATCGCACTTTTACACATGTTTTAATAGTAATAGGATGCGATTCAACTCACTGAGTCACCAAGAGGTTCTATATGTTGAGAAAAAGGAGACATCACATATATGGTTGAATAGAGAGGTGGATAAAGAAGGTAGGGGGAGAGAGATGTGAAAGGTTATGACAGGAAAACCAAGAACATCGGAAACAAGGAGAGAACAAAGGAACGTGGGAGACCAAGGGATATGGGAAATAAAGGAAGAAAAATAAGTAAGAAGGGAAGGGGGTGTGGGAAGAAAAAGATTAGCAAGTGAGGTCATTGGCAAGGGAAAGGTGGCAGGTAGCTGGTAAAAGCAGGTAGAAATAGGAAGAAAAATTAGGAAGGATGCAGAAGTGTTGGTCAGTAGAGAGAGGGTTACGAGGAAAAGAGACTGCGATCAAAGAAGGAGAGGGAGAATGCTAGATGGATTCTTAGAAGGAATTACCGATGCAGAGTAAATCATAAAGGAAAGTGGAACAAAAGGATCGGATCGTGCCGTGCTCCCCTCAACCTTTCTGGGGTGCATTACTACCCCCAGGCATCAGAATGGGTGGCTCATAGGATTTTTGAGCATTATAGGTATTTTTTAGGCTAGAGAATAGATAAAAGCCTCCGAGTAAATCTGTGTAACTCAGGCCTTCATTGCCAAAAAAACTTGGGAGAAGCACTAATAAATAAATGTTACTTCCATAGCGAAAACAATTTCAACATGCGCTCTCAAAATAGCTGCGAAACTTCAAATAAAAACGTTTCTCAGGGGTTTCAGAGAACATCAAAAAGATAGCACACCCAATTACCAAAAACCTCGAACCGACATTCATCAACCAAAATGTGATATAAATTTAGTAATAGTAAATTTCCATAGCGTAAAGAACAATCGTGCCAAAGTTAGCAAATATTTGAAAATGCAGATATAGTAATTGGAACAGAGAGCTTGCTTGCCGAGGATATTAACGATAGCAAAATTTTTCTGACAGGATATAAAATCTATAGATGTGATCGACCCAATAGCAATGGCGGTGGAGTAATCACAGCAGTTAAATCGTATTTGAATAGTAAAGACAACGTATTAGATGACAATGGAATAGAGAGCATTTGGTGTACCATTAAGCAACAAAACAAAAGAAATAAGCATATAGGCTCATTTTACAGGCCACCAGATTCCAAAATCAACGTTTTGTACAAATTAGAAACTCAATATCATTTACCTCGAAAGATAACAAAAGCGTGATAATAATTGGAGGGGATTTCAACCTCCCAGCTATAAACTGGAAAACTAATAGCATTGAACCAAGTTCAAGGAAGCGTGATATAAGCGAGGCCTTACTTAATATATTTTCACACCACTCTCTTACTCAAATGGTAAACGAACCAACGAGAAGTAATAAAATATTAGACCTTTTAGCTGTTAGTCACCCTACAATCATTAAATACGTTGATATCCTCGAAGGCATAAGTAATCATAAAGTAATTTTTAGGACTTTGAAAACAACAGTAGATGCCACAGTAAAACCCAAACTCAAGTCTACTTATTTGAAAAATGCGACTACATAAAATTCAGAGAGACGTTAGAAGCTTCATTCTTGAAATTCGTAGCCACAATGAAGAACGAGAGCACCGAAGTATCATGGAGATATTTTTTGGAGTTACTACATAAAGGAATCGATGAATATAGTCCATACAAATTAAAGAACCGCATTGGTATAACCACGAAATAAGGCGGGAGCTCAGGAGACAAAGGCAACTACACAATCTATATAAAAATTCTATTGAGTTAAGTAACAAAACAACGGAGCTTGCGGTGAGAGAAATATATGTTGCTCAACACTCAAAAACGGAGAAAATAATGCATGCTACTCTACGAAACTTCAAGATAAAAATCCTCGGTGAATTGCTAGAATAAAACCCCAAGTTATTCTAGTCTTACGCGAGAGAGCTCCTGGGCGAATCTTCGACAGTAGAGTCTTTACTGGATACAAACGGCAAAGTGGCCACCAACAGTATCAATAAAGCCAATATATTAAACCACTACTTCAAAAGTGTATTCACTAAGGATGACACAATTCACAATTTAGACATTCCTGACTTCAACGAGCTGATGGCTGACATAACAATTCAACATGATGGAATAACTAAACAACTGCGTTCGATTAAAAGTAACAAGTCCCCAGGTCGAGAAGGACAGCTGCACGCATGCTGAAGGAGTTAGTGCCAAAGATTGCACCATTCTTAGAAATTATATTTAAAAAATCATTATCCGAGGGCAATGTGCCCCAAGACTGGAAAACAGCCAACGTCACTCCGATATTCAAAAAAGGAAATAAACGTGACCCAGGAAATTGCCGGTCAATATCGCTAACATCACTTATAGGCAAGATTCTCGAACACATAGTCGTTAGTAATATTATGACATTCCTGGATAATCATAACTTCTTACATGGCAGTCAGCACGGCTTCTGTAAAGGCAGGTCCTACGAAACACAGCTTGCGCTCTTCCTTCATGATATCCTAAAATCAGGTGAATTGATTAAACAAGTCGACGCGATATTCCTCAATTTCAAGAAGGCATTCGACAAGGTTCCTCACAATAAACTCATATTTATATTACAATCATGCGGAGTTAATAGAAAAATAGGGAATTGGATAAGTGACTTTCTCAGTGGTCGAAAACAAAAAGAAGTTATTGATGGTTTTAGCTCTGATATGGTCGAAGTCACATTCGGTGTTCCTCAGGGAAGTGTGATTGGCCCTCTTGTATTCATTATCTACATTAATGACCTAAGTTCTAGAGTTAGCAGTAAATTAAGATTATTTGCAGACGATACAGTTATCTACCGTGAAATGAACGAAGACGCGGACTTTGACGCTCTGTCATCGGACCTTAACAACGTTCATTCATGGTGCCAGGAGTGGTGGTTAAATTAAATATCAAATGCACCACAGTCCACTTCCTGCGAATGTCATCACAAAAATGCCGTACCTATACTGCGGGTGGAGTAAACATAAAATCTTCAGATACAGTAAAATATCTTGGAATTACCTTAACATCTGATACATCGTGGGGATTACACATACAAAAGATATGTGGCGCAGCATTAAAGAAACTAGGTTTTGTTAAACATATAATAGGAAGGTCCTCGGATGAAAAAGTCAAAGAGAGATGCTACTTCACTCTGGTTAGGCTACACCTCCTACACGCCACAAGCATTTGGGACCCTGGTCAAATAGAATTAACAAAAAAATTCATAAAATACAAAGGAAAGCAGCGGGCTGCATTAAAAACTGCTAAGAGCATACATATAGTGTCTCACAACTTTTAGAGGGATTAAGGTGGGAGCTCCTAGAGACTCTGAGGTTAAAGGCTAGGCTTAGGTTGCTTGATAAATTCAGAACTGATATTTTTCAGAGCTACATAGAGAATATTATCATGACTCCTCACTACATGTCTAGGTCTGACGGACGCGATAAAATAAGAGAGATACACTGCTGAAAAGATAGGTATAAGAACTGGTTCTTTCAGTGAACAATAAGCGATCACAATAAAAATTAAGCTCACTGAATACACTCCTATAATCCATGTCACCATTTCATCTCCAAAAAACTTACACCTTTACACGGCTGGTGATCTAACACCCCCTGCCACATGCCCATGCGGTGGCTCGTGGAGTATTATGTAGATGTAGAAAAGATAAAAGGTGGAAAGGAAGCACGTATAGGTTGGAGTCGACTGGAGAAGGATAAGTAGGAGTATGACTGTTTGCTTTAGGGAAGGGGATATCTAGAAGAGGAAAGTAGTTTAAAAACAGTTCATTTATGGAACATTCTCGTTAGACAGTAGAATTCCAAATTGTTCGACAATGTTCATCCGCCCTTGCTTCCCAGGTGGAGAATCTCGGGACTGAATTGACAAGAATGACAAGTTTTCAGCAGTTATTTTGCCAGCAGTGACGTTTCCTCATTGGTTTTCTTTCACTATAGTGCAGAAACTCCTGCCATCTGGCCAATGTATATACCACTTTTCACAAGCGTTGCACTTCACTTAATACCATATTGAAGGAGGAGATATAATTCATCATTGTTATGGCAAAGGATTCTACCCAGAGTAGAGTGATTATAAAATAATATTTCATTTTTCTTTGGGAAACTGTCGAGCAAGTTAACTACACTCCCAAATCAAGGTTTCAAGGGCACCGAGGTAACTTATTCTTAATAGCCACTCACTTGTGGACCTTTGTTTCTTTATAGCTATGAGCTCTTTCTTTTTGGTGTTAAAATTGAAGCCACTATGGCAGCCGCCGTACATTTTGATTGCCAGTGAGCACCATACAGTCCCGTGTACAGTCATATGAGTGCCATGCCTCAACTCTTTGGAGAGTAGTGTCTGAGAGCTCTTGTTAAGATGGTGCTCTCGCGAGAGCTGCCCTCCCTACACTCAAATGTGAGGGACGGACACTGCGAGAGTGCCTCCATTGAGACACTAGTGTCCAGTGTCGCAACACAAATGTCGGGACAGAAGTGTCCCATTAAGACGTAACCTAAGTTTTTCGCTTCCTTTACTGGATAATGGATAAGTACCACAAAGTGATACCTGAAACTATTGTCTATTACCTGTCTAAAAAAATTCTGATGATGGACATTGATATAGGCTTCAAAGATGCAATTCAACATTACTGATTAAAATCTTCCACATCCTCCCTGACCCCTGGGGTTCATAGAAAACCAGAGAGGTGCTTCAATTGCTATTACTCTTAGCCAATGTAGGAAACCCTCTTATCTCATCACTTACAAATGCTAAATTATACTTATGCCCAGCAAATCATATGTAACTCAATTCTTGATTGTGGATGCATTGTTCATTATTTTAAATATTTATATAAAATAACAGGAATGGCAAATTGCAGTCATTAAAAGTGACTGCATTTCCTGGGTGTCAGATGAATCGCCATCCTTGTAAACTTAAGGCTTGATATATTCACCAATTCCATTATCATCAATGCTACCTTGCCCATTAAAGTTTGTTACCAAATCATAAACACATTACCAAATTTCTTTCCAATTAATTGATCACAAAATACAATTATTAGTTTTAATCTTTGCATGCTTGATTTTATTACCATAATTTTTCTTCATAGCTGTTGGGAGACATGTGGATAACCATTTCATCTAATGGTTTCTTTATTAACATATGCTGATAAGCTAAGGCTTAGAGCTCATATATTTAAATGTGATTGCCAAAGCCTTAGCATTAAAAATAAAAATAGGGATGATTCCACTTTTTCAGAACAATGCTACTGATACCTAACAGCCATCCAACTAATTTTTGAACAGATTACTGAAGAAGTAACTATATCAAACATAGACAGTACCATGGTGATTTTCTAGCTGATGTGACTTACCTAATGAATAAAAATCACACAGGGTCAACTGCTTATCACCATCCTCAACTAGACCTCCGTACAGGTATAACTGTCCATGCTTTACAACCATTCCGCAGCTCATTCGTGGTGAAGGCATGAAGATACTTTTCTGCTCAGGGCTAGGGGTTGCTTCATTAGAGGCACTTGGTGTCATTCCTCCAATTGTCATTTTGAAAATCCCATCATCTGATACAGTCATTGGAGCAGGAATGCAGGTAGCATCTGGAGCCACTACCTCTGTCTGAAATTCATATTTCAAAAGCATTAAATTTTGAAAAGAATCACTAGAAAATTGAATTGAAATTATGACGTAGGTTAATGTTTAACTCTTTGATGGCTTATAAAATGTCTTGCACTGAACTGCTTGCCTTATACATAACTTGCTAAAAGGCTGTGGTATACTAGAAAGCTTTGAAGACAGCAAACAGTATACACCAACAGGAAATTATATTTTTCTGACTATATTTCACTGTGATCCACTCAGAACCAACTTCTGTATTGTCCTCATCGTTCACATGATTCACAACTTCACTATCACTGCTGTTACTAGTTACCGTCAAATTTGTTTGTAGGGGCACATGTCTACTAGGACTAGAGTCCATAGTGTTCAGCAAGGGTGGAAAGCCCAAATGGTAGAGTGAAAGAAATATTATGGATTATATAGTCCAATTTCTTAATACATAATCATTTGAGGATTGAAATTTGAACCCCTAAATTAACTGAATAAAATGGCCTATGATAGAAATTATGGTAAATGTCTGCATCCGTCACACACCTTTGAAAATTTTTTTTCGACCCTTTCCACATAGCGTATTGCCGCGAAATTGATGTGACAAAAACTAGAAAGATGCTGGTATCTAGTGATAATTTTATTTTTGGGGAATAAGTAATGTACGATAAATAGGAAATTTTCAAAGCTTGAGGTGACGTTTTTCCCGGCCGCCATTGCACTTTTTCCACTTTTGAGCGCAGCGTGACGCGACAGTCGCTGAGTTGCGCTTACTCACTAACATCTCCCGTTCCATGTTATTCGTAACCGCACAGAATGTCGTCCCTTGAATGCTGGAAACAAAGGACATTTGAAGCAATGATTCATTTCTGGTTTAGCCTATGTTAACAATTCAGTCCTAGAAGGTGTAGGCATGTAGAGACGTATATTTTCTAGAAAAAAATCTCCCTCGAGACGGTTGGTGATTATAAGGGTGTAAATAGGAGATGTAGGCATGTAGATATGTATATTTTCTAGAAAAAATCTTCCTCGAGACAGTTGGTGATTATAAGGGTGTAAATAGGAGGTGTAGGCATGTAGAGACGTATATTTTCTAGAAAAAAATCTCCCTCGAGACGGTTAGTGATTATAAGGGTGGAAATAGGAGGTGTAGGCATGTAGAGACGTATATTTTCTAGAACAAAATCTCCCTCGAGACAGTTGGTGATTATAAGGGTGGATATAGGAGGGGTAAGCATGTGGAGACGTATATTTTCTAGAAAAAAATCTCCCTCGAGACGGTTGGTGATTATAAGGGTGGAAATAGGAGGTGTAGGCATGAAGAGACATATATTTTCTGTGAAAAATCTCTCTGGAGACGGTTGGAGAATGGGAGAAAGTGGCTACGAGACTTGGGGAAATGACAGAAAAGTGATAGAAAATGCGAAAGAGTGGAATTAAACTGCAGAAAAAGGCGTAAAGCGGGTGAAGGAGAAGTTGGAAATGGATAAAAGTGACTTCATAAGTGAAAATAATGGCATTAATAACTTCGAAAATAGGCATTTCGAGGTCACGTACCGTCCCACCCCAGCACCTGTTTCACTCCACAGGGCCCGTAACCTTGTTGGCTGGGGATATAATAGGCATATTTAAATGGCGTTATCGTAGCTGGTACTCGTAAAAACACGAATTTCTAAATCCAGGAACATTCCAAAAAGCGCTATTCGTCACTTTCAACCCTCCATAAATCAAGAAAACTGTTTCTAAACTGTCATTAATGCCTTTTTCACTACCAAATATCCCCACCAAGGGCCTGTGTACTGTCCCAACCCAGCACCCCTGTTTCACTCCACAGGGCCCGTAACCTTGTTGGCTGGGGTAACAAAGCGTATATTGTAAAGGTGAAGTTAGAAATATCCCTCTATCGGAGCTTTCGCGAAACTGAGAAAATGGCGTCGAAAAAGTCGAAAAAATTACGAAAATTGGTAATTTTCTAACGTGAATATCTCAAAAACCTGTGGCTTAACAACTTTGCTATAACTTTTGTTTTGTACTGTGATTCTTCAAGAACTAAACTATGTCACAGCCATTATCCTTCATATCACCTATTTCCGGCAATAAGTGTTTGAAAGGTGTGTGACGGAAGCAGACATTTACCGATATTATTTATAAAATAAAAAGTAGCTTCAGCAGCTACCCATCCATGACAGTGTGACAAGGGCATCATGCATACCTTACTGAATGGGCTTGGCATGCATCCTATTGGTTGTAGGTTTAGATGCCCAATTTCACAATTATGATAGACAGACCACAATATCAATTCACAGCAATAGAAGAATAATAACAAAAGAAAGAGTTTTACCTCCATTTCTTCATCACCTTCACCCAATGTTGCCTCTGCACTCTTTTCACTTTCATCAGCTTCCAACTCACCCATGTTCTCTTCCTTGTGCTGCCTTCTTTTAGGCTTGTTTTCACTCCGCTTCCCTGATAAGGTAACTGTTATATAAGAAAAAATGGGCACTGAAGTTAGTACACCCTCAGCTCTCAGATGAATTTCATCACCATAAATTATTACGACCATGTCACTGGGTAAATATTTCCATTGTTTTAAGCAGAGAATGTTTTAAGGTATGAAGACTTCTAAGGTCATTTGAAAGTGAAATCATCATACAAAATATGAGAAAATGATGCAAAAGCTTGAGGATATAAAATTAGCAATTTCAGTTTGCATAGAGTGCAAGATGTGACTTCAGGTTCTGTAGATATTGCAAAGCATATTTTTTCTTTGAGCAACTATGGAGTGAACTGGTTTAATGGTTAAAAATGAGAAGGAACATATAGTTACATTACATCACATAACTAACTCAAACAAAAACAGATATATGCATACCATAAACACAAAAGTGTATTTCAATTCCAAAATCTTGCAAGCAATAACTTGAAAGGGACAATTGACAAAGGCAATTTTTGTTTTGGCCCGTAGAAATAAATGATCTAAACCAATTTTCATAAACGACAAATCCATAACTTTTCAAACTCATGCCAGATAAAAGAATATCTTAGAAATAACTATACATATAAATGTCACATGCCAACATTATGCCTGAGGTAAGGACACCTCTTTGTTCAATGGCTGTCTTCAAATATATACTTCAGTTTATTCCTTCAATCAATTTTTAAAAACAGGAAAAAAACTGAAATCTACTGTGATAACTCACCAGTCCTCCAAGCTATTTTTTCCAGGTCAAGCATGTAGAAGTCATTGAAGAAAACCCCAGATAAATCTTCCTCTCCTTCCTCAACATCAAATACACCTCCAAATAAATAGGCCATATTGTTTGGTGCAACTGTCATTGATGAACTACACCGGGGTGGTAAGCGTATTCCACTTGGTTTGGTTGATATCCATTTCCATTTTGTTCCCGTGGTATCATTTTCTGGTTAACAATGGAATTGGGAGATAATATATAGCCTTCTGTAAGTACTCTGGTTTAACCATTAGAAAACTAATTTTTATATTTGTAATCATGCTGTCAAGGCTGGCAAACCAAAACACATCAATCTTCAACAAGCACTTGGGATTATGGGGTTCTAATCTCCTAGGTCATGCAAGCTTGTTCGGAGAAACGGTATTCTGATTGGTAGGACATGAAACCCACAACTGAGGTTAAAGGGAGGAGGGGTGATTTCAAACATGCCGAGCAAAGAAATATTATCCTTCATTGAATGATGAATTCACAATGCCATTGAAATGGCTAATAAATAAATATACCTACAATAGGGGATATTAATGAAATGAACTCCGAACATGGTTGAAATAGCAGAGTAAATTAAGAATTTTTTCATTAATGTAACTGGAATTCTTTAGGATACATGCATCAGGCTGTAACTCTTAATGCCTAGTAAGGTCTAACAATAGACTTTGCAATAATGAGCACATTAGAAGATGTATTCATACAGTCCCTCTCCATTTATACTTCAATCTCACTGTTTGGGTCTCACTGTTACACTACACTAACAAAGGTTTAACTTTGTAAACATTCCCTCATGTAATTATACTTTTGTGCTTCTACCCCATTTTAATCTAAAAAATTCACCAAGGTTCAGCTTTTAATTGCTGTTTTCTAGACTTTAAAAATGAAGTGTTTCTGTAAAAACAGTGATGATACTATCTTATAGCTTAAACTTGCTTCTTCATTACCTACTCTCAGAGCTCTTCGATACCCACAATATTTTGACAAGATTTAAACTACCTTTAAATCTATAAATAATCCATACACAGCTGCACTACCTATCTTGTAATATTCCAGATGGCTCACCAAGTTAATCAGAGTTTTCTGTTGTTATAGAGGGTAATGAATAAACTAGTTTCGTTTACTGTATTTAACATGAAGTCTAGCTTTTTTCAAACATTGAATTTAACAAAATGATGTGGTATGAAGTCACTCGCACGGGTGCATATACACGTTTCATTGAGATAATAGTTCACATAAGAAATAATTTCATAAGAGCATTGCAAGTTATTTCCTCAGCACACATCCCCAGATTTCTTCATCAAATGCTAAACATTTCAAATAAATCTAAAAAAAGGGCAAGGGGATATGAAATGTTGAATATAGCTGAGTGGAAAAGAGCAGCCAGAAAAATATCTGGCCACAGGGGTAAGTTAGATAGTTAAATGTCCAGTCTTCAGTGTGTCAATATCAGTTAAGCCATTTTGTATTTCATATAATAAGCTTATTGATTGATCCCATTAACATTGTGATAGGTGACAAGGGCTTAATTAGGTAAGAACAATAATTTCGAATGCTATAAGAGCTCCACATGAAAAACCAAAATCTCCCCGCTTTTAGTTTCATGAGCACACTGCAATGATCAGAAATGAAACAATGGTAATGATCGTTGACCAATTAATTTCCTAACAATCTAGCACAGCCTATGGTACAAATAGAACCTGTATCTAAATCTAAAGGGTAAGGTGGCAATGTAGTAATATGGCAATGGAAAGAATTTTTCTCCTATGCATTACCTAATCATGTCTATCATGTTAAAACACATACGGTATCATGATAAGGGTAAGCCCTTGTAAATGATCGCATAAGAGATTAACATGACAAAGACAAAGATTGACTGCTTCGTAAGGGCAGTAAAAATGAGCGGTAAGATAAAAAATCTCTTCTGCTTCATCTCACTCAATTAAAATACACGGACAATGAAAATATTTTAATAAAGACGACCAAAAAATGTCAATGGGAACAATAAACCTGTATCACTCTAGTGAAAAGTGTCCGCAAACGTAATAGAAATAAAAACAACAGGACAAATAGGCGAACAATTAGAAACTTGAAGGGCTTCATGAGGGGGCAACACATAAATTGATTGTTGCACTTACTGTCAGGAGAGAGAAGAAACGAATCCATATGAACAGTGCCTTTGTCAACGTCTTTTTTTATTTTCTCTTTGCTGTATCCTCCGAATATGAATATTTTCCCATCTTTAAGAGCTACCATTTGACAGCCGGATCTTGGACTTGGTGGTGTTCCTGCAATAGTAATCATCCTGTTTAAGACCTATACTTCAAAACATTTAAAAAACCGAAGTAATTACATAAACCTTTGCTCGTACCACTAGGCTCCAGCTTTCTCCATTTGTAATCATCTAAGTTGAATACATACACATCGTTGAAGTACTTATAATCACTGAGATTATCATGAAAACCACCAAACACAAATATCTGTCTCTTGGAGTAAACCATTCTATGACCACTTCTAGCCGACGGTCCCCCAGGAGCACTAAAGTAAGAGAACCATCACACTTTATGAGGTTACACTCATCACACCCACATTGCGCTAACGTCATTAAAGTAAAGAATCTTACTTAATTTTTTCCCATTTTTTATCCGCCAATCGGAAAACCCACAAGTCTCTGTAGTGATAGAATTGCGACTGGGATGGGGTTTGAAATTCACCCCCAAAAACCCATAGTTGTCCCTTCTCCAAGGGCAATGCCAACATTTGATGACCACATCGAGGAGGAGGGCTTCCTGGAGCTTTACACAAGGTCCATTCGTTTGATGAAGTGTTGTAAAATAAAAGATCACCATATACAGTGGTCTGAAAGAAAACACATTTAAGTAATGCTGGTAAAGTTCATCAACTTGAATCTCTAAAGGATCAAAAAGAACAATTCTCACATTTTTCCCATCGAAGTACTCTCCACCGTAGAAGATTAATTCATCTTTTTCTGGATGAGCAGCTAAGGCAAAATTAGCTCTCCTTGAAGGTGGAGATACTGCTACCTGCACAACTTTCTGACGCTTCTTTTCTTCCTGTTCAATCTTTGCTACGATATTCTCTATGTCCTCCTAAGAATTTAAGTAAAGACTCAAATATGATTATGTACACTTAAGTTTCAACAGCCAAATTTAATACAGGTCGTAACTAAATTAACCTCTCCGATTTCTGCCAGTTCCTTCTTCTTTTTAGATGACATTTTTTTCTCCGTTCTCGTTGCTGTCTTTTCGGCTCCCTTCCCTTTCTTCTTGTCTTTATTTTTCTTCCCCATGATTTACCGGCTCGCCGGAGAAAATTTAAAAGCTGCAAATCTTCGATTAAAATACCTACACGTGTTCTTACATGAGATTCGAGCGTTCACTTCTCACTCATTTCAAAACATTATGCGTCAACTTACTGCTGCTATCTAATGGAGAACGGGTGAACTAAAAGGAACTTGCTTTGTTTCAAATAATTCGCCACTTTAGTTTTTACACTTATTGTTGGTCGATGGACATGTATATACACTGGAGAAAATATAAGAGAAGTCAAAGCTGAATTTCAAACTGGAAGCTATAACGTGCTATGCCTCCCCAGGGGATGTTAAATAGCAAGATCTCGGAACGAGAACGGATACGCGAAACGTTTGTCATCTGTTTATGAGGGTAACCTATAAATTCGACATTCAAATTTGAAATCTTTCTCTGGAATTTAAAATTATTGTGCGTAGAAAACTTCTTAAGTTAGTTGAAATAAGTCATCGTTTGTGTATTCAAGCTCCGTGTAGTTGAAAGTTTTCCACCGAGAAATTAAAAAAAAACATTGCCAAATACGGTGCTATTGGGAACTGTAAGGTTTCATGAAGTATTTTGTCTTCTGCCTGTAGCTTGAGGGTAAGTGCTGATTGATTTTTTTAGATCCATATACGTGTGTGCAGCCCTCTAATTACTTGGTCCTTAGTATAGAGGTAGTCTTAACATTATTGCTCCATTGCATTCGCTGTCAATGTGTGAATAGATTAATACATCGTGTATTATGTGATATAATAACGGAGGAGTAAGCTGCATTCAATTTCTCTCGTGAGGGCGTTACATAAAGCTTTCTGAATTAATCCCTGTGTGATGCATGGTTTGAATGATGTGTGTAGATGAGTGTACGACGTACTTATTTTACATGCATGTTATCCCAGAACAGACTTAAGAAAGAATGCTACTGATGCAACTACAGGGTTGATTCAGTTGCCGCCGCATTAAACTCCTCTTGATATTCCTTTTGTGGTTGAAGGTAGAGTTAAAGTTTCAGTTTTACGAGGAAATTCTCCTTTGCTAGCTAGTGTTTTTGTATGTAACAGCGCGTAAGGTGTCCCAGATAGTTGCTTGAAGAACTTGACGTTTTGCATTAAATCTGGTAAATCATGGAATTTGGGTTCTCTCATCCTATTTCTTTCATTATAGGAGACAGCTAACCTTTTTTTTGACTTGTAGCTCAGGATAGAAAATCTTCATTCTTTCACTTAAAAAACTGGACGAAACAGGAATTTTGTGATCCAGAGCCGAGAACGTAGGGGAAGTTTACGTGATCGTAATCCACTGTTTCTTGGATGAAAAAAATTATATGAATTTATCTTCGTTTCCTAATTTACCAGTAATTTATTTTCGGCGGCCATTGATCACACGAAGTCTGGTTTTCCCGTAGATACTTGAGTGCTAACTATTAGTGGGAATTCATTGACGGATATAACGCAGACTGTCAATCTCGTAATTCCACTGATCGGGCTGGTGACGGCCACTTGAGTAAGGTTAGCAATAATCTCATTGGTATATTTGAATCGCGTCAATGAAACTCCTCGAGTGGCTATGGGCGGGAGTTGGTTGTCGAATTGCAAATTTACCACTGAGGGGGTGCGACCGACATTTTCCACCCGTGATAATAGATAGTATTCAACTTTACCTGAAAGTTTAATCGGTTGTATAAAGCGAGAAGTTGGTTAATATCAATCTTGCAACAACTTATTTCATGCGACAGCTTTCATTAAATGACTGAATACGCATAACTTGGCATTTTTTATCTCACGCCGTATGTTGAGTACATCTCTTCCGTAGTTATTTTGGGATTTTAGAGATAGTATTGAGGTGAGTAGTGAATTTATAAAAAAATATTTAGACAATATATTCGCTACACACAGTTTCATTTCTAATGCGATCTGTGCGTCTGAACTTCTATGTAAGAAAGTATTCCTGACGGCCTAATCTCATGTAAGTGGCTTCTTTCTTTTTCAGTAAAGTTTCTCGAAAAGTAGTGCAGTACGTAGATCATAGAATAAGGGGTAAAATTAGAACCAGGTCAAGGTTCTGAGATTTTGTGGGGGTAATCAGATGGGGTGGACTGATGGTCGAGGTGGTTGGAGCGCTGATCGTGTCATTGAGTGCACATTGGAAACAAAAATCTTGGACTGATCATAACTCAAGTACATCTATTTATACATGAGAAACAACCATACATGGACTATTATAAATGATTCAAGAATTATATTTTTTTTTAATTTTGTCTCTATTAAAGTACGTTATGACTTGGATGAACAGCACTGAATCCAAAATTTAAGCGAAAATCATGAGTAAATACGTGTTTTCAATTTTTCACGATACCTGGATATTTACTATAGGAACCATTATAATTATATAAAACGTATGTTTTCGTGTTCAGGAGAAAATCTCTACTCATGTAATCGAATTATTTTGAAATATATGTCAAATGCCATGAGGCCACGTGTTAAAATAGTATTGACTTACCATGAAAAAGTATCGGTAATGTGCAATTTTTTCACTTTTATGTGTACATGTTACTAATAAGTACACGTTTGCAGAATTTCACGCAAATCAGTGCACAAACGAAAATCGCTTCGACCACCTTAAAATAAAGCTAGCGGAACAATTCACGTGATTGAGAAGTATTCTGGAGGAAAGTGGACTATATAGTTGAGATCTAAAATACAATCCAAGCTAAGAGTATTTTTTTAGAGAAGTGGTGTGGCCATCGTTTAAATCATACGATCGTGAGAAAAGTGTATATTTTCATATCTTTCTAAGCTAAATCAACAAATCTACTGCGATACTCATGGACGGGTATCATGAATTATGAATTTCAGGTTTTTAAGATAGATCCGTTTCCCTTAACTGAATGTGGTCGATTGACCGCTCTCTTTAATCAACTTTTAAATACAGCCTATATGTGATCCTTGAGATTTAGTCGTCATGTAATTTTCATCTATTCATTTGGCGCAGTATATTGGTGCTTTCTTAAGTACGTCGAAGGGTAAAAAATTACTGTGGCTTACAAATCTTGCAAAAAATAATTGTTTGAAAAGAATAAAAAAGCTTATCAATTAGCCTTTTGCGAAAGTTTTGAATTTACGAATGGGCAAATGGTCGGAAAATTTGTTTTCCTCTTCCTCGCAAGCACGCGTAATGGGTTGGGAATCGGTGATATACTTACAAAGATAGTTTGTTATGTTTACTTGACTGACAATTAAAAATATTGTTCATTATGGATGCATACTTTTTTGTTTTCTGGCATTTACATGGTCGAGTTCCTCCTTTACACACTCGTTTTGTATATACTTCGGTTTACTTCTGCTGTTTTGGCGAAACCTTAGCTCCATTACTAAAAGAAATATGTACTTATTACCCCTACCCTGGTATGGAGTGAATGGTATAAATGCAATAGATTTATTCCATAAAAAAGACCTTCTTTGACTAGTAGCAGTCATAGCTGAACAACACGCACAGCCATAAGTGATTCCGCAATGAATGTGGAAAAGCCTCCGGTCGCATTTTCTCTACGTGTTCCGATTCCACCTATTGGTTTTCATTCAGAACAGATTTTGGGGAATAAACTTCGAATTGAAACGGCAAGTGCTGAAAAACGGAACCGAAGTTTATACAAAATGAGTGTGAAAAGCAGAAACTCGAACTTGTAAATGTCAAAAAATAAAAAAGTAAGGATCCATAATGGACAATATTTTTATTTGTCAGTCAAGTAAACATAACAAACCATCTTAGTAAATATACCGCTGATTCCCAACCCGTAACGCGTGCCTACGAGGAAGAGGAAAACAAATTTCTAATCCGCGTTGCCTCCCCTATGGTATTTGAAGGGCGTCAATGCCAAAACTTAAAATGCGTGGGACACGGTTTATCCTGGTCATATTGAGCTGATATATTGCAAAAATAGTTTTCTAGTCATTTGTCATCGAATTGGGGGGCGGCGTGAAAAATTTGAAAACACTGCCTATTTTTGGACCACCCTAGTGCGCCTGAAAGCCGACGCCGGGTCCTTTCTCCATTCCTGGAATCATCTTTCCTTTACCGACGTACCCACCATTCCTTGGTGGCGTAAATGGTCTAGGTTGGCTAAAGCGGACGCCGGGTATTTCTCCATCCCTCCAATACCTTCCATTACCGACGTATCCACCATTCCTTAATGTCGAAAATGACTCAGTGGTCGGTCGTATCTTCAAATTTCCAACCAACCGTAATGCTGACTGACTTTTTTTATTCGCATGTGCAACGATGCGCTTGGTATATATTCCAAACTTTTTGAACATTCCAAATTTAATAGCCGCCTCCGATGTTATAAAATTATCTCCAGAATTAAAATATTTATTTAGCACATTTTGAAGAAGCGTTTTCTTGCAGAAGGGAATTCATTTGGGGGGTCTGAGATTAAACGTGAAGAAAAAACTGATGAAAACTCTAACATGGAGCGTGGCGTTGTATCGGTCGGAAACTTGGTTATATAGGAGGGAGGATGTACATACGTAGACTTGAGGCGTTTGTGTTTAGGGTTTGGAGAGGGATGGTGATGTTGATCCGGGCAGTGAGGAAAACGAACGATGAGACTTTGGATATGGTCGGAGAGGAGAGAAAGCTGTTGGTGTAGGTTCGGAGAAGGCAGAAGGTATGGATGGAAGATGTTTTGAAATGCGAGGGCATATTGAAAATGGTGACTGAGGGGATAACGCTGGGGAAGTTAGAGAATAGGATTTTGGACGAAATAAGAAGTAGACGATATGAGGTATTTAAGAGAGGGACCTGATGGTGTACAGGAAGGGAAGGGAGATTCTGTCCCAGATATTGGGACATAAGATAAGGACCATCCAAAAACCTACCAATTAGCTAATATAGTAACTTAATGAATGGATTTATTTATTATGAAACTCAAATTTTTTCTTTGGGTATTTTCAACTATTTTACTTCATTAATCACAATGTTTTAACTTGGTTAATGATGATGTTCTGACATGGCAACACGTTTTCGTATCAAAAAGAATAGTGTGGAATATTACCAAGTGCTTACTTCTTTAAGGAGTCAAAATTCCGCGAAGTTACTTCGCCTGCCAACGCTTTTCATTCACATCTTTGATCGAGTCCGAACATGGACTCCTCTCCGTGTCAATGAATGCTTTTACGTGCCAACGCGTTCTCCCCCTTTCAGTTCTCCAATTTAAAAGCTATCTTGCCTGTGCCTCGTGCAACTCGGACAAGGAGATGGGATCCGAATGACGAGAATCAGATCTTTTCCCCTCTCTCGGGACCGGAAAGTGGGTAATGCGTGGATCCACGGATGGGATGGTCGGATCGCGTCATTGAGTGGGCGGAAGAAGCGACCGAGAGGGATTGAATTAGAAGGGTCTGCCGCCAGTCGCATGGTCGACTGCCCTATCCCGGGTGGTGGTGTGGGGTCTGTCGGAAGTACTGATGTACTGCGGTGAGCGGGGTGTTGGCCGAATATGTTTGAAACGGTTAGGAGACATTGACCAGGCGAGTGGGGAGAGCTTGCAGGATGTGAGATGGTCCATGGTGAAGTCAGCAAGTCGATGCGAGGGGAACATAACAATTAGCATTAGGGAGAAGAATAAAATGGCTCAGAGTCGATGTAGGGGGTTAACGGAGGTGCATCACGGGTTCCGGATATTTTCCTCTAGTCTCTAATGGAAGATTAGATTTAGGTCCGGAAGAGAGGAAATGGATATGCTCTGGTATTGATCTCTTTCTGATGATGTGTGTCGTTTTCATCGAAATGGAGGCTTGTCTCATGTACGATGGTTCTGGCGACCATGAAGTGATTTGGATCAGTATTTGCCGTTGTCAAATAGGTATTTTTGGCGTTACTTACGCATTTTATTTATTAATATGCTAATATAAACTGTCCAGTACACACGGGATGCTTATGGAAAACATTTCTTCCGGACGACCCACGTTTCATCTCCTCCCACTTAACTTTCCTCGCTGAAAATCTTATTAAGCTTTCTCGTAAGCAAATTTATGAATATTCATTCCCTATGAACAACAGCACAATTAATGAATTATTCACTCATTTAGAAGAGACTTTTTTTCAGTTAGACCTGAGTATTGCTCTAAATGGTCTACAAAAATCTATCCTTATCCGTTCAACGGGTTCAATTTTTCTTTTGATTTATCAATGCAGTTTTGCCTCTCACAGTTGTTTTCTAAGGGTTAGGCATACGACCAGCCTATCTCACCCGTTACCCAAATTACGTATACTATTAAAGAATATGAGTTTAATAATTGTAAACGAGACAATCGATCAGGAAGGCAAGTGATATTTTGCGTGCAGCATGAGTTATCGGTTTGAGGTTCTCTGTGGTTTTTATTTCCTTATACTTAAAGGCCCACTCGGACCAAAACAACTATTCGTGAGAAGTCGTCATTGAGTTATTTATTCATTCCATTTCCATTGCGCTAAAACCTCTCTGATATGTTTTCGTTGTCGTCGAAACATAACAACTAATTGAAGTCTCCTGAATACGAGCAGCACAGACGGGTCTGGTACTCCACTGGGTCCATACCTCCATTTCTGCTAACGTTTCGATGAACGAGTCGTCCATCATCCACAGGGCTGAAGTTTATTCTGACTTGAGGATGATGGACGACTCATTCATCGAAACGTCGGCAGAGATGATGGGCTTGAGCCGTTGGAGTACCAGAGCAGCTTTTGTTCCCAGTGTACGCCGGGAAAGCATCACATCTTTACTCCCCATACGCATGTTTCAATGAAGTGCTTTCTTACTACCTTGTTCGGGAAGAGGGAATTTGGTTTAATTTTTCTTCCCGTGGTCAAAACTAGCTTCAGGCCCTCTATACGACTTATTATAGGACCTAGGTTTTTCTATTCTTTAGACGTATCTTTAGGGGTGGAAATGTGTTACTTGCTCACCTTTCTTTTTTCACATAGATAAGCTGTAAGTAAATGCATTTTTCTAATAGCTAAGTGTTGCTCATTAATTTCGTTGACTTCCTTTATTACCGTATGATCATTGTCATATTTTCTCTCTGCGAATGATGCGTAGTTTACTCCAAAACTTGATTTTGGAAGGTGGCAGAAACGCGTGAATCAGACACCTTTGGAATGGTGAAGGATGGCAGTGGCAAATTCGGTTGCAAGGAAAACGAACGAAGTGGTGTTAAACATGCAGGAGGAAGAAAGGAAGTTGGCGGAGGAAGTTTGGCGGTGGCAGGGGTTGTTGGAAGCGTATTGGGAGGTAATGGGTTTTTGAAGAGGGTGATGGAGAGGAGAATGTTGTGCTAAGGGGAAGTGATTGGGGGGAGAGCGGGAAATTTTTTGCGGCATGAGGGACGTTTGAAGAGGGAGATAAAATAGACTCAGTGTATGTAGTAAATCGTTGCAGGAATGGCTATGGCTGGAATTATGATTTGTGGGGAAGAGGGTTGGCAAGAAATCTCCTAGAACCTATCTATTTCGTACATGGGTGAATCTCTAAGATGATGTATGACGTTCGAGGTAGATGCAATTTAGAAGGTGAAGCTGCTATCGGATACGCCTGTTTTACTAATCGCTCTGAGGCTAAATTAATTCTATGAGATATAATTTCGGGAGTGAAACAATGTTAAACGCATCTATGTATGTACTGTAATGGCTTTTGAAATTTGAAATGCTCTACCCTAATATTTTCTTACGAAAACAAGCCTTTTTCTTGTCCTGGTTCGATAATGTTAGACCGCCGATGAAGTTATTTGGACGCCTGTTTTTCTGTTCCTTCCTTTTTGGGTCATAGGATTGACCTCTATATCCTCAAGTAAAACAGCTTTGCAGAGCTGTGCACACTTAAGCTGCACTCTACGAAGAAGCTTGCTGACAGAACTAAGGCGCGAAGGAGCCTTGCCCCTCGTCGCTGTCTTCTTGCGTATCAGTCTCGGTCGACAGGCGAAGCATGATGATTAATGACTATGCCCAAGCTGGCTAATCTGAAGGACCTATGGATCGAAGAGGCGACGGTGAATGAATGGGGTTGGGGACACAGGGAGTAGCGGGGGGAAGTTTGCTTCTCTGTGTGTTACAGCAAGGGTAGGATGAGGGGCATTCTTTATTCCCGTGCCTTTTCCCCCCTATTGGAACGTATCTGAAGAGACATTGTTGAATCAGTGTATATGATATACGAGAACGCAGAAGTTTTGTGACATTTGTCATAAAGTGAGGCAATCCAGGGAGTGCTGGGAATTTTTCCTGTAAGTTTTGGTTTGAATACATGCAAAAAGGTGAGGGGATGGGCGGTTTATTCTCTGGCTGCATTGCATATTTTTTGGAAATGCTGAAGCTCAAGAAACATTTTTTTACCTTGACGAGCAGAATGCGAATTTCTGTTTGGAAGAGCAGATTAGTTGAAATTTGTCAGACTGTTAAGTATCATTATTGTATAAAATTGGTTTTTCCTCGCGTGCTCAGGCAACATTATGCCATTCTTCGTGATCAAACATTAATTTAATAAAACTTGGTCTCTATTATAAGCAGTAGTGAAGATATGCACAAAGATGCTTTCTTCGATGTAAGAATTGGAAATTCGCGATTTTCCACAGAAGAAATGTATGGAAATGAGGTTATTTCTTTTTTAAAAACTATTTCATTAAATTACCGAAGGAATGTTTCAATAACAATTCCTCCATGTTTAACTAAAATTCCCTCTTATACTTTACTTAACCTGATTTTTAATTTCGTGGCAGTTATAATGAAACAATTTTTTCATGACATTATTCGTTATTTGTGTCGGTTTTTTCGATAGAAAGCTTTAGGACTTCCATCGACATTATTTTGGAGACTCGTGTGTCCTACGTGCATAAAGATTACCTCCCGATTGCTTTCTGGGCACCATGCGACTATTCATTTACGCGAATACAAGAGTTACTGAATATAGAGTTGGAAATGAAACGAATTCCCGAAGTAGGGTTGGTTTAAGGTTTAGGATAGAAGTAGGGCTATGGAATGAATCATTCCAGTCGATTAAAGTATGACTCTTGCCCATAAAAAATTGATCGGATTCAGTGAAGGTCAAATAAAACAGCTAAGTGACTTGAGATTTTCTAAACAAACATTTAATGATTTATGTTTGAAACATCGTGCTTGAAAATGTGTCTAACTGCCACCTGCTTCTTATGAGCTTTGCAGCTCAATGGTGGATGGGTGGAAAGTATGAATGTCAGCAGTGATAATTACAAAGTCGGTCTTACCTTATAAAGTACCTTCAAAAGCTTTCTAAAATTGCAATAAATATTGACTATGTGTGCACATACATGCGTACCTCATGGAAACGCCATGTTCATATAAAGTGCAGTTGGAAACGACATTCGGTTGCTACCAATGTCTCTCTTTCCAGCTTTAAACCATGTTAGCTCTTAAAAATAAAGTTCCTCCACCACCGTTTTTTTCCAGAATCAAATAAGAGGAAATAATCGATGTAATGTAGTCAACAAAAACTAATCCTTATACCTACGAGTTTACCCATTAGAAACAAACAAATGTGCCTTCGGTTTGATGCAGTCCGAGTGTAAAGTTTTGTTAACGCATAATCTGAACATTTTTTATAATTAGAAGCTCTAATGGGTGCTGCGGAGTTTTCTGAAGTAGCCTTTCTCATAGTAAATCCCTCACTAAAACGTCAGTACTCACATTTTGCCACAAAAAGTGAGACATTAAACCATTCTGATTCGCGCTCCAGTAATTCTCATTCAGCGAACAATAAGTCTTAGTTATGCAATATCCACGTTTTCAGCCCTTTCCCATGCGCGGGCAGAATTTTTATTTTTGCGCCATAAGCGATGAAATGGTCGCAATTTATTTTCCTCTGCATTGGAGCATTAAACCCTGCTGCGGCGTAATGAATACCTGCAATAAAAGTAATGAATATGCCCGTATTTTAGAGGCATACGAGTATTTATGGCGGGTAAAACCTGAATATCCATTAATCACACCTTGTTATTACAGGGATAGATCTATTACACTTCTTCTCGTCGTTTCCACCTGCTCCTTTATCAATCTCTCTGTTTTTAATCTGGGCGAGGGGCTGAACATTTGGGAGCCATTTCCTCAGTTGGATTGGAAAAGCCCTTTTTGCCTACATTTTTTATTCAATTGTGAAGAACGCGTTTATCTGTTAGTCCTCATAAATCATTAATGCATCTAGCGGCAGGGCTGATTCCGCAATAGTTTTAGTGATCGGTCTAACTTTTCCAACCATGTTTTTTTATTTGTGAAGTGATGTCCAGTCGTAGGTTTCAGTGTTATGGATGTGATGATGTCTGAATGGTCGGCTTTCCAAAAATACCAACACGGTGGGAACTTGACTTAGGTGACGTTATTGTTTGCAAAATAATTTCATCTACCCTATTTTTCAGAGGGTGTCACGTGCCTTGATGATCTGGAAAATTGAAGGTTGACGTTGAAAGAGAAAATATTGTGTAGAGAAAATAAGTCCTCTTTTGAAAAACAAAATGAGTTTTAGAATGATGGAATGTGATGGAAAAATACAACTTCCTTGGCTTTAAACTATAGGCTATGTTGAAGCTTCTATGTCAGCGTTAATTCCGTGTTCTTCGTAATCTATCTAATAGTTTGCCTTTTTATCCTAGTTTATTCTCCTGTGGTCTCTTGGGCCGGAAAATATAATTTATCGATACAGTGGTGTCTCGATTATCCAAGCCTCATTAAGCAAGGGTCTGGATTATCCGAGGTGCATACGTACATAGTTACATCACCGCATTATTTATTAGCTAAGTATTTGGTATGATTTAATTTTTGGTTGCTTCACAAGATATTATAATGATTGTTTTATTCGATTAAATGTTAGTTGGAGTATACCATCCCATTGATATTTTACCACTGAGGTAGATAGAGATAATCTAAGCAAAGAAGTATAAACTGAATCTGGACATTTGACATAATTAATGGAGAAAAGGAGAAATATTTTTTGAAAAGATCCATTCTAAAAAATGATTAAAACAAGTATATATTCATTGTACTGCGGCAAGCCATTTAAGCAAACCACTTATTCCATGATTTTCGTACGCCAGACGACCTTTCATGGTGCATCCATAATAAAAAGTCTCGAAAATGATGCAAACATCAATACGACTAACAAGCTATTTCAGCAGGAAGAAAAAGTGAGAAATGTTGATAATTATTTAATAAAGATATTTAATGACCAAGTTCGTATAGATGGTAGGATTATTGTTACCGAAGAGTGAATTTATTTGGGTGGAAAGAGAGAAGATGATTAATTTAATTGGTGGAATGACAAAAAGGACTGGAATACCAGGTTTATATCGCTTTCTTTGTCAATAGAAGTAAGGGTGAAATTTTCTCTCAGCCCTCTCTCGCCTCGATTGCTTTTTACTATTTGGTTAAGGTCTTATCGCTCCTTAATATACCCAATTTATTTGTGCCCACTAATATGACCTTCCATGCCGTAAAATGTACTACGCATATAAAATGGAAACTTCCCAATGGTCGTTGAAGTCTTTCTTCTTTGCTTCATTTCCATGTTTTAGAAAATAGCCAATGTCGTACGCAAAAATAATTTGTAATAGCACCAATGTTAGTTTGCAAGTCTTCATACAGATACCCTTCATTAGGAGAGCGTTGTTTTCCTTAACATACTCATATCTGTGCAATAACTTATTAACCATGTACCTTCATCAAAAATTTAAAGGGCATACTTATTTCAAAAATTATAAATGAAATACGTATGGTAATAAAGGCTGTATGTTATCATTCCACCCGAAGAAAAAGAAATATTTTAAAGGAGTTTCTGAAAGAACTTACATAATTTAAAATTAGTGCAGTTATGCATGTTTTATTGGGGCCAGATATGTGCCAACAAGAGCATTCTAATTGGAAAAAAAACGTGCAGTGGATGCAGTTTCAGCTCCTGCAAGTACGGGTGAAACTAAGGAACATTCAAGAGAGGGGCTTGTAGTCTGATGGAAGAGCAGCCTGAATTGTGTCCTAAGTCTAGTAGGTTTACGCATAAACAAGGAGCCATGTCTTCCTTAGTATCGCTGGGAAAGTGGATATAATCGGTCATTGTTTTCCATTTTGGCCGAAGATAGGTCTGCAGGGACACGTTTAAGTTGCTGTGATATTTTCAACAATTGCATTCACTATGCTCGCTGGGGGGCAACCCAAGGATCGGCCTTTATGATTGGATACGTTGAATCAACTGTATTATCGAAGACATGACAAAAATATTTCTTAGCAAATTCCACACTTAAAAGTTTATTTCCGACCTAGGTTTCGACTGTACAACATTGAAAATGGTTGCTGTGCAGTCGAAACCTAGGTCGGAAATTAAACTTTTAAGTGTTGAATTTACTAAGAAATTTTTTCGCCATGTCTGCGAAAACCTTCCACTAAGTTACGCCTTCAACCATTCATTTAATGTATAATCGAAAACAAAATAGTGTCTTGTATTAAAAATATCATTTTCTGAAATGATTTCCCGCGTTTTTGATTCGATAATGTGGCTTATGAGTTCATAAAAACTTCACAATAACCGCGCTCTCCATTGATAAATTGATTACACGTTTGACTGTCTGCACTCAGGGTGTGAGAAAATAGTTAAGGATTAATATTTTTTCGACTTGATTGTGTTATAATCTTTTTTTTTATCCCTTTGGTTGTGCTACAAGTTGCTTCGGATACGTCGGGTGTAAAGATAATCAAGTATTACATCACTGTGATATATTTCGTTTTTTTAGTTCTTTGAATGTGTTGTATAAATATAGCCACTCCTCCCCCTCACGATTCTCCGCGAACGCGTCTGGTCGAGATGGACTGATACCGGTTAGCCACAATTTTCCATCTCCTTGTCCCCATTCATTCCACATTCGTCGTCGTCCTCCGCTCATTTCGACATCCCTGAAACGAAAAAAAATCCTTAGATCCTCGCAGACCCCCTATCCAACCCCCGACCCCCTGCCTCCCTCTCCTTCACACGTCATCCACCACCGCCGCCGGCCGCCATCCTTCCTCTCGCACCCCTTGCACCACATTTCCCTGAAGTTCCCCAATGGACCCCCGACCCCCCTCCCCTCGCGCCTCCCCCACTCTCCTTCCTGCCTGCCGTTCGTCGCGCCTTCTCCACGACTCCCCGTGGATCCAACCTCCAGTAGTCGCCGTCCCTTCTCTCCACGTCCCGCCCAACCCCCCCCCCCCCCCACTCATGGATCCATATTTCACGCTCTGAAGCGCTCAGAAGTGATTTCTGAGACAGTTTCAATGGAGGTGGGGAAGAAGGGCAAAAGGGAAGAGGTGAATGCTGAGAGCGAGAAAAAAATAGACTTCGTTTTCTTCGTTATTCTTCTTTTTTTAACCTTCAGCTTTACTCTCCGAACCTTCCTCTGCCTCATTCCCTCCCTCCAGCCCCTCCCCCGCCTCTGTCCTCTCTTATACTCTCTTTTCCTTATAGATGCGAAATTCCTTCCTCTTTCCTGATGGAAGTTTATTGGAGGGTGAATACAGGGTGTGAGCGAGGCTTTGAGTAGTTGGGAGGGTTGAGAAAAAAGAGCGGTTATTCTCATAGGAGTTAGGGGTGCGACCCTGTGTGCAAAGTCAGGGAGAGGGGGGAGGAAGAGGTGGAGGCAAGGGGTTTGGAAAAGAAATAAAAAAAACTTCTTTCTTGATAACAGTTAACATCGCTTCTGATGAGATTCTCCAATGTTGGCACTGAAATGGCCCTCTGAAAAGGTTTTCATGAGTGTTTCCCCGGTGTTAATTCCTTTTCTCGGTTATGAATCTGGTGAAGTGATTATTTACTTAGCACTCATACCCGAGAATAAACTCCGACACTTATGGCTGTTGCTCTCTCTCAAAATCTGTCAAGAAGTAATTGCTAAGTGATGAGCTTAAGAAATACGGAACCATATTTTGTACCTAGCTAAACGATTCGATACGAGCAATTGTTTGTCCCTTTGGATTGGTTCGAAAGGTTGTCATTTTCCACCTTAGGGATCAATGCGATTAATATTTTTATTTTGTGTCTATTCATCAATTTGAGTGCTATTATTCCGCTATAAATAGTTCGTAAAACATTTTTTAAATTTATGTCAATAATTTTTTATAGCTTTTTGAACATTTCGTTGAATTTCCGAGAAACATGGCTGTCTACGTTTACACTTAAATACATATTTGTCCATACCTCTTGTGGAAGAGAACAATAAACAATATCTTCAAATGCGAGGGAATGGAAAGAAAGGTTATCGAATCATCACCAAGTCATGAAAATGACGTGGGTCCGTAGATAGGTCCTAGGTCTCTTTCATGGGTAACCGTAGTAGGGCCATTTTTAACATGTGAAAACTAGATGAGGATTAATAGGGTAACTATTAGCATAAAGCTTGTAGATATCAGTTTCCAACAATTTTGCATGCGAGAAATTTCATCTAACGCCTTTTTTTTACCTTAGAGGAGAAATTATTTTTTATCACTTCATACTTTTAAAAGTTGTTTCATCATGTAAAATTTTTTTCTTGTTCTCAATTTTCCTTCCATGAATAACCGCCTAAGAGTGTATTGAAGCGGGAGGCAAAAAATATTTCCCCAAAGTTGCAAAGTGTATCCTCCTCAACTCTCAGCTAAGCATCCTGGCTTAAAAAAATCGAGAGGAAGAGACGTTCGGGGGTTGGAGAGTGGGATGAGTTTGCCGGGAGCGGGGGGAAAGAGGGTGAAAGAGGGGCGAAGTGGGGGGGAGGGTGGGTTGGTTTGGGGAGCGTGGGTCGGCCCATGACAATCTGCAGCGTCAAATGTGGTGGAAACACGCTCCGCCTCGCCTATTTAAAACTTTGGAGGAGAATTGCGAATTACTCCCGCGGTTCTTTGTAATGCAAAGTAGCGGAGAGTGTCTTTTAAGTTTTGGAAGAATTAAGTAAGAAGCAGGAGCAGCACCGTAAGGCTTGGAGAGTCGTGTGAAAGGAGGGGGAGGGGGTTTGAAGTGGAGGTCGGGGGGAATGGGAGGCGGAAGGGGGGGGGGGAGTGAGTTGACGGGGGAAGTAAAGGAAAGAGAGAGGGTAAGGAGGAGAATTCTTAGTTGGTTAGAGCGAGGTTGGGCGGGGAGGAGATGGGAGGGAAGTTGTCACTGAAAAGCAAAGGGCTCAGGAGAGTTGGGTGGTGTGGAGGCTGGGGGAGGGGTAACTGACGAAAATGGGTGGCGAGAGAAAAGAATACCAACCCACCCTCTTTCTCCCCCCCTTTCACCCCAATCTCCTCAATCCCCCTCCCCCGCCCACCTCCTCTTCTCTCTTTTCTTCCTAAAAATCTTCCCTTCCACCCCCGTCTTACGCCCTTGTGTCGGAAGAGAGCCGTGAAGTTTTGCTTCGGTGTTTCGAGGGAGTTTCGGTGGGAGGGGTGGGGCGTAGCATTAAAATGGGTGGGAGGTGGGAGGCCTCCAGGGACGGAATGAGCGGTGAAAAAGCATAGGGTAAGCGGAGGTGGGGCGTGAGGGAAGTGGTAGGGATTGGTGGCAGCCGAGAGGGAGGCGAGGAGGAGACTGGAGAGCGGCGAAGGAAAAACGGTCGGGGAGAATATTCCCGGAGACGCCGCGTGAGATGGTGTGAGGAATATCTTTGGCTTGACAAAAGGGACGGAGGAGGAGTTCCCGCGATATAAGGGTGGGGGTAGTTAAGACAAGGCAGTATTGGATGATAAGTTGGTGGAAGAGGAGCGGGAGGGAAGGAAAGGGGAGGGGGCTGGGGTGAAAGGGAATAAAAAAAGGGACAGTCTGGAGAGGAAGGATAGGGGTGGGAGGTTTTGGTTCGGCAGGAGGGGAGAGAGGGATGGAAACTCCATCCTGCTTGGAAATCCCTCATTTACACCCTCCTCCTAAGAAATTTAATATCTGTTGATTAATTAACGGAGTGGCTTTCCAGTCGCAACCATTCGCCTTCCCTATCGCATGCTCCGAACAGATCTCTCGTCTCATAGAATGAGCAGATATTCGTGCGGGGACGTGCTAATTTAAATAACCTTTTGGAGATTTCTCTATTCCTTCGGTTTTTTTTGTTGGGCCACTCCCGCACAGTTGGATTCATTTTTCAATCATGCAAATGGATTCGTTCAATATTTCCCCACTTCTCTTGCCATTCGTTCCACTTCCCAACCTTCTTGTTTCTTGTCTATTTCCCCTTTATCCATATCTGATTTTAGAATGATGTAGCCCTAATCATCCACGCTGTTGAGATCCGTATGGGCGTTTTGATCTTGTTATTTTGCACCGCACTTGTTCCGTTCACTGTTTTTACCACCGAGTTGGATTCTTGCTACCGCAAAAAGTTTTATTGTTATAATTTACTGTAAAATAGAGATTTGATATCGAGGAAATATTTTTGCTGAGGATTGCGAAAGTTCAAGCTAAGTTATTCCTATGGACCGGGTAATAATCCCGGCAATGGCGGGAAAGTTTGCACGGATCCCCAATCGCTACTTTGGTGTCATGTGGTGAGCACTTCATTTACATCTTTCCTTCCGCCGGATTGGGCGTGGAAACATGGACTCTTCGATGATTTTTTTAAAAATAATAGGCTGTTACTGACTCAGGGTATTTCTCCACTCTTCCCCCTTTTCCCTGAATAACAGTATTAATGGCTCAGATGGCCTCATTTGTTGGTGCCCTCTTAATTATCTATTCATCCATCGAGATCTAGCGTAATTTATTCCCTTCAGATGCTGTTCTCATTAAAACGCGAAATAATAAAATGATCGTGTGTTCTTTTTGCTTTGACTGATGACATTAACACAAAAACGGATGTGGGTGAAATTCCAGGATCAATCATGATTCGAAGTATGAGTTCTGATGGCTATAGGTGGCAAGAAAATCGACTGCTGATTTGGGGAGGGGGGTTGCACGGGAGAAGGTTTGGAATTTTTAGGGGAGAAGGGATTCTGAGTAAAGCCTCTTTAAACAAGGAAAGCTAAACCCAAGCCTGTTGGTTTGGTGATAGTGCGACTGTGGAAAACTACTGTCGGCACTAAAGTTCTAACCTGCACCTAACTTGGACCTGTTAATTTCACATTCATTAACGGAATCGGGTCGGTGTGTTAAGGTTCTATCTTCCATCCAAAAAGCCCGATTTTGTATACGTTGTTGGCATTGTAGCAAGGTCTCGATCCCGACTTCTATCTGGAGAGCTCTTCAAATATGGTAGAACTCCATTCGTATAATTCCATGTTAAACTGTGCACTTATTGGCGCTTCTCGTTAAGAGTGGATCAGTGTCGACTTCGGGTTTCTTTTCACCCGTAATCCAGTTGCCACTTAATACTCACTTATTAATCAAGTCATCTATCCTTAATGGCAGTAGTGATTTCAGCTGCCTCCCCAAAAACCTTCCCAACCAAAATGGGTAAATTCCAACCAAGATCTTCGATAAAGATCCTTTTTCAATCAAAAAAATATCAAATACGATTAATTAAGTTAGAGATCATGAAACCTGTTGCGTAGAGTTACAGTATTTGTGCTACAGTTTTCTGTCTGATGAACTGTCTGACATAGGCAAAATCTGATGGATCCAGGCGAATTTGTTAATGTGTACTGTTCAATACCAAAATGAATGTGTTAGGGAAGGAAATTGGTGACGAAGGAAAAGGTGAGGAAGGAAGCAATGTAAGACGGTATAAAACTTGAAATTAAGGTCCTTTTGGAATATAAAGCTTTCAATTCAGAAAAAAATGGTTTGTATATGAAACATTCTGCTTTACATGAAAGCGCTGTCCCTGTGAACGATTTTGCTACGGTGAATCGCTCATATGTCCTGCACTCATCAGCGGGTGACTTAGGCTCTTTATTTGGTTCATGAACTTATTCCTGGGTCTTCCTCTGGAGGCTTTTCCCTATATTTTGCTTTCAATTATATTCTTCAAAAATCCATTGTCTCAGGGTGTGTCCAGTCCATCTTTTCTCTATGGTGTTCCATGTGGTCCTTTCCCATTCTATTCTTCTGTACACTTCATCATTTTTTCTTTTTTTCCGTCCATTTTATCTTGTTTTTATTTATTTCTTACTATCTTCAATAGCAGTCAATAATTAAAACGTCCAAAAATTGGTTCGTTTCTGTTCCCCTCTTCACCCTCATAGCTAACCGTTTCTACATTCATAAGTTTCAATTTTAACGTGCAGCATAATTTCTTTTGTGTACCAGTAATCTGTGCTTGGTATTCCTAGATAATTCTTTCCATTCATTCCTTCATCCTGTGGCGTTTTCAAGAGAATCTTTAATCTTAAGAATATATCCCATAAACTTGTCCCTCCTATCGCCAAGAGCTCTCATTAAACATCCGCTCTCCCAACTCTTCACTGAGGACCTTCTATGTATGAATTATTCCTTCCATTTGATCTTCACCATTTTTTATCTACACCACGTTTCCATGACTTCCAATCTTTTTTGTCCTGCTGCAGATATCATCCAAGCTTCACCGTCACGTACGAGCATACTCCAGACACTCTTCTTCCCTTTTTCATCTGAATAATACAAGCACCTATGTTGTGAAATTTTAAGAATTATCTTCCTGTGTTATCGGATCATGAGTACGAGTATATGTTTTCGGGCTGAGGTAAAATATTTTCCTGATGAAGCAGGCATGCGAGAAGTACTGTTGCTTCCGGTTAGCGCACTCGTGTGAAAAATGTATAAACTCGGCCAGCTAGACTAGCTGCCGAACAACGAATCTTTTCAGCTATCACATTCCCAGGGGGTTTACGGAAAAAATTGACATCCTAAACCTACTCCATAGGCTGTCTTTAATACTTTTCGGGATTTCCCAATGCTTAATGATGGGATCTTAGATCAATTAAACTTGATTTTCGCCCTTTGAAGGCGTGAAACATAATGCTCCACCGGAGGAGGCTTTCACATTAATAATTGGTTTCACTAATTAAAGCGCCTTATTGGTCTTGTATAGCTTTGGCGCTCTTCTCTCGTGAGAATTTTCCGTAACGTCCTCTCACTGTATTCAATATTCACCGTCTCAATCAAACGCCTCGCTCTTGATCCGTACGCAGTGATACCACTCTCTCACCACCCCACCCACCCACCAAGGGAAGCAGACCGGTAAAATGTTAATGCTTCTCTCTAAGAATTCCTCTTAGTTACATTCACATGCAAATGTTATCCTGCGGGCCTATCCAAGTACGTGTGATATGGGGTTTTAGATCACCAGCTAATAAGGAGAGAGAGAATTGAGTGGACGAAGTGGATGACAGAAACGACGATTAGTGATGTGTTTTGACGGAGTAGTGTTTCGTTCTTTTTTCCAGTTATTTGAAGTACGAGGGAAGGAAAGTGAAAGTTTTTTGGAAGTGTATGTATCTTATTTTGTCGCTTCTCTCAGTTATAGAACTGCAATGCGGGGTTAAAATAATATTCTCCATGTCACCTAGAAACTTGTGATACCCGACGTTTTCAAGTGATCTTAACCCTTAGCGGTCCAGCGTTGAGTCAGACTCGACAGTCTGAGCGCTAGTATCTGGTCCAACGTCGAGTCAGACTCGACAGTCCGAGCGCTAGTATCAGGTCCAACGTCGAGCTGAGGTCGACACAAGAGAGCGCTGTGATTAAATGCCTTATTTATCTAACTAACTAATAATCGCAGCGCTCTCTTGTGTCGACCTCAGCTCGACGTTGGACCGCTAAGGGTTAACCTAGCGTGTAACCTCTGACTCTATCGGCGCACAAAATGGTCCTCCCATTAGCTGCTACCCACTCTATTACCTTTCGTTTACAGAAGAAGCGGCCTTCCTTAGAATTTCGTTTATTTCGCGGATTAATATTTTCTGTTCTGGGTATCAAGTGCTTTTAGCAATCACGAGCCGTGGCATAACCAATGTGAAGTGATATCTCTTTTACTTTGTCTTCCGGGGACCTTTCTGATAATGAATATTAGAGTATTTAGTTCAGTGCCGCCAGTGTTCCAAATGCCTTTCCCAAAAGACAGGTCTGAGTTCATGGTGATTCCCAGGTTTTATTTTACTTCAATTATCACATTATTCTTTACTCAGTATCATTGTTTTCTATCGTAAGCAATGTATTGCTGCAAATTTGCTACGATTATGCTCGAGTCCACAAATAGTGGCTGTTTATAAAGTTTACAGTTCCCATTTCCATTTGAAATGCTGTTGAAATTGACCTAATTTCAGTGGATTATATTTATTTTTCGTTGGTTTTTAATAGTCTTACAATATGCGTTTGTCAACCAGAATTTAAGTTAGAGCATTTTCTCGGGCCCCAAAAACCAAAAATGTAAAATTCAAATATGATATAAGTTGTATACGACGTTCTATTTCTGTGGTTTTTAAATTAGGGACTCACGTTATTTCTAAATGTTCTGTAGAACTGTGAAAACTATTCACGGTGTAGTAATGTTGAATAATTTACTACCATCTCTACTCGATTTCCTCGATACGCTGTTAGGGCAGAGTAGCTGATCAAATAAGTCTAGTCACCGTAATCAGATAGTTGGCAAAACGTTCTTCCTGAGGCTTGATTTCTGAACATATGGCGCTTAGTTTGTTTATACAGTTGCGCTTGATTGGAATCTAATTTGCCTCTCTTGCTTCCCTCCACCGTTCGTAGATATTAATGTTTAAAATTGATTAATCATTTCCTGCATTAATATTAGGACAAACTGCCAAACAGCCGTTTAGACACTAAAATGGCTTGGCTTAAAAATTTTTAAAGACTTTTCTCTCTGGAGAGAATTTCCAGCCCTTTGTTGTTTTCGTGGAAAAGTAACATGCAGTAGTTTACCATCTGAAAATCATCTTATCTCATTTTCTTAAACTCCTAAGATATCCAGAGAAGGTCCTAAGTTCCTCTTCAGTAAGATTGCAAGATTGCCCTTAATGTGCCATGCCTGTCGGCAGCACAGACCGGGGAACTGTGGCTACCTACTTTCCACAGAAAATCTGATCTTTCTTAAATATATGCAAGGTAGTAATTTTTTCCTGCAATTGAACTACGTTGCAAAAACTCTTTTGTCTACTGATAATTTGATGAACCATTCTCACTTTCCGTAACGCAATAAGTCATACGAAGAGATTTCTATGTAATAATTTGTTATCATCCAATAAAACCTGAATTAGTTATGAAAGCATATGTAATATATAATCTTTTATTAGGGCTACAGTTGAGAGAAAACTAATTTTTTTTCCAAAATAATATTTAGAGAACCCTCCGTGTTTTTTAAATTGCTCCTTTCGTTGAAATGGTTTCTGCATGAGGGAAACTTTACTTGTATGGCCGCTGCAGTATTTAGTGTTGCTTCTATATCTAGTTGTTAGATAGGATGATGGTGGATAATGAAGAAAGTTTTAGTGGAAAGAGTATGCTGAAATTCTGTTGCAATACAATTTGAGTCTAGTTCTTGCGGCTAGTATTTAGAAGAAACTGTTACTTACTTACTTCCTCGGCACTACAGCCCGGTATGGGCTTTGGCCTCCCTCAAGACGCCTGTCCATTCTCTCCTGTTCTGCACTTTCTCCCACCATCTGACAATCCTCATAACCTTTGTCTTCTTCCACATCCTGCATCCATCTTTTCCTCGGTCTTCCTCTTTTTCTCTTTCCATCCATGTTTCCATGTAGAAGCTTCTTAGGCATCCTTTCTTCACTCATTCTTTTTACATGACCTAGCCAAGCTAACCGTTGGGTCTTCACAAATCTCACTATGTCTTCGCCTCGGATAATATTTTCTATTTCCTTGTTTGTTCTTATCCTCCAAGTTACCCCATCTGTCACGGGGCCATATATCCTTCGCAAAACCTTCCGTTCAAATTTACGCAGAGCTTGCTCGTTTCCAGCGGAGATGGTCCACGTTTCTGCTCCGTATGTCACGACCGGTCTGATAAGTGTCTTATAGATCTTGAATTTCATCTCCTTAGATAGAAGAGTTGACTTCAGGAGCTTAATATTAGCAAAGTAAGCCCTATTTCCAGCCATTATCCTCTTGTTGATCTCTTCTGTCATTGAGTTCTTACAGTTTAAATTAGTACCGAGGTAGCTGAAATATTTTACATTTTCAAAGTTGTACTGCCCAAATGTAACGTTTTGAGTCCATTTTCTGTCTTCCGTGGTCGACATTTTCATGTATTTCGTTTTTCTCTCATTGATTCTGAGCCCTATATTCTTACTTTTCTGTTCTAAAATTTTGAATATTTCTTTCAGAGAATCCATATTCCGTGCCATTAGAACTATGTCGTCGGCATAGGCACATGCCTGAGTAGATTTATGCACAATTGTTCCCTCTAACCCCAGTTCTTTCATGGCTTCATGTAGACACAGATTAAATAGTACTGCTGATAGAGAATCTCCTTGTCTTACTCCAGTTGTTATCTTAAAGGCTTCACTAGTCTTGCCCCCGATATAGGCCTTAGCTTGAGATCCTTCCATAGTCATATTTACCAACTTAATTAGTTTTTTTGGTATTCCAAATCCCTCCAATGCCTTCAACATTTTTCTTCTATTGACACTATCAAAAGCTTGCTGGAAATCAATGAAAAGCATATGTAGGTCAATATTGTACTCATAACATTTCTCCATGCATTGTCTCATTACAAAGATTTGGTCGGTTGTTCCTCTTCCCGGCCTGAAGCCACATTGGTATTCACCAAGGATTACTTCAGCATACGTGTTAAGTCTCCTCTGCAGTATACAAGAAAGTATCTTATAAGTGACATTTAGTAATGTGATTCCCCTATAGTTGCTGCATTGCAATTTATCTCCCTTCTTGAAGATAGGGCAAATCAAACCAATCTTCCATTTCTCAGGCATCTCTTCTTTCTCCCATATTTCACATATCAGTCTATGTAGGTTCTTTGTTAAATTTTTTCCTCCATACTTGATTAACTCCGGTACAATTTGATCTTCCCCTGGAGCTCTCCCATTCCGCTGCCGTTTTAACGACTCCTCCACCTCCTCAATTGATGGCCTGCTAATCTTGGTGTCCACCCTCATGTCCAACATTTCTCCATCCTCCTCATCTATCTCATTGACATTCAGCAATTCCTTAAAGTACTCGGCCCATCTTCCCATTACTTCTTCCTCTGTTCCAACCAACCTCCCATTCTTATCCTTACATGCGTTTGTTCTTGGTTGAAATTTATTTGTCATCCGTTTGATTGCCTGGTATAACTTTCTACTTTCATTTTGTGTGTTCAGTTCCTCAATCTTTTCCATATACCCCTTTAAGCACTGTTTTTTCTTTTTTCGTAGTATTTTATTTGCTTGTCTTCTGCTTTCTTTATATCTTTCGACATTTTGTCTTGTCTCTTTCTGGATAGTGTTCCTTCGATCTATATTCTTCCTTTCTATAGCTTTTCTGCACTCATTATCAAACCATTCTTCATTCCTTGTTCTCTTTCTTTCTCCTATAGTCTCCTTTGCAGCCTCTTCCATAGCCTTCTTTATATTAAGCCATTTTCTCTCTACCGAGTCATTTACACTCAGGTTCTCTGCTCCTTCTTCCATTATCTTACCCAGGGTTTCTGGTATTGGGCTACAGCTGCTGGTTGTCTGAACTTTTCCACGCTCCACTGTATTCTCTTGGGTCCTTTAATACGTCCCACATTCGCAATTCTTTCCCTGAGCTTGTCCTTTACCAAATAATGGTCTGAATCACAGTTCGGGCCTCTTGCAGACCTTATGTCAACGACTGAAGATGCATGTCTTCTGGAAACCAGAACGTGATCAATTTGGTTGACCACTCCTGTACCTGCCATTTTCCATGTTCCCTTATGAATATCTTTGTGAGCAAAACAGGTACTTTTGATTATTAGCCCTTTAGCTTCTGCCAGCTGGCTTAGCATCATTCCGTTTCCATTTGTTTCGGTATGTAAAGAGTGTTTTCCAGCTACATGCTGCAAGAAGTCCTCTCTTCCTATTTTTGCATTGAAATCTCCTAGGAGAATCAACACATCATATTTAGGTATCTTGCTGCATTCTCTATCCAGTTGATCATAGAAGGCATTCTTCTCATCATCATTAGCATCTTCTGTGGGTGCATAAGCTGAGATGATAGATAAGTTTCTAAAACGTCCTTTGAGCCTTATCTTACACATTCTATCCCCCAAAGGTTCATACCCTAAGCAGCTTTGCTTCATTTTGTTATTAAGGATAAACCCTGTTCCACATTGTCCAGTTCTCAGTTTAGGACCACTATAGAACATTGAGTAGTCCTTTTTATCCACTCTTCCATTTCCGTTCCATCTTATTTCTTGTAACGCCACTACATCCATCCCATATTTCAATACTTCTTCAGCGATCTCTGCCATTTTTCCAGCTTTCAGCATGGTCCTTACATTCCATGTAGCTAAGGTCAATGTTGCATTCCGTTTTCGAGTTCCTGATCGTTTGCCAGTGTCATTATCCTTAAATCCGTCCGTATTCCGAGGCTTCTTTATGGGTTTCGTAACAGAACATTTTTTTACGGTGTGGGATTGTTAGCCCCACGCCCAACCCCCAACCTGGAGGACCAGGGTATCTCTTTTTGTCTGGCCTATCCCCCTTGACCTGTCCGGCTTGGGTGGCCCTACCAGGAGCTTTCGCTCCCGCCGGCATAGCTCTCAGGTTCACTTAGGCACGCAAGCCCCCTCATCACGACAAGATAGAGATACCAGCGAGGGGGTTGGAAGAAACTGTAAAAATTGGAATACATAGCAACATCTCAAATGGACACACGTGTCAGAAAGGGGACCAGTCTTGTATGGTGTGCAGACTTCCATTCGAGGTGGTGAGTATGAACATGGGCAGAAGTGGAGATATTTGACATGAATCGCCATCCCTATACTTGGGTGCATTGTAAACGGCACTTTGTAAAGACCACCCTGTCGGTTGGATGGAACATAAAACTGACGATTCCTAAGGCACCATGCGCTAGCAGGATGCCAACATTGACGACATGTTTCGCTCCACCCTTCCGCAATTCCCCAAGTTATCCTTCCACAACTATTCTACCCTCCCATCCTAAAGTCATCCTATAGGACCCAAACGGATATTTTTAAAGCAGAAAATAATGTAAAATTCGGCTGTAAGATACCCTTAGTTATACTCAGGACTGAAAGGGTGCTTTGCTCTTTTGGTGGCTCGCACGTTTTGCAGGAATGAGCTGCATCCACGATGACGCATGAGCGGAAGTATTCTGTTTTATTGGAACCTCCGAAAGTGAATTTACTCCACATATGTATTACGATTGGCGGAAGCGACTTTACGCCGACGTTACGGTTGTAACCACGCCACTCGGAAGGAGTCCCTGCCGGGAGGGGGAGGTGGAGAAGAAGCAATGGAAGGGAGCTTGAAACAGCGGGGCTTGTTGGAAGGTGTCCTCCACCGTACTTAAAGCCCCGCAATTCTACGACATCTCTTTATCTCTCCTTCCTCCCCGCTCACTCTCTTTCTCTTAACCTCGCTCTCACTTATTTCTCCTCCCCATTTCCGCTACTTCCTATCCTTTCCCCTCTTCCAACTCCGGCTGCTATCCACATCCTCCTATCCTTTCCTCCCCCCCTACCCCCGCACTCCGCCTCACCCTCCCCTTAATCCCGTATTAATGTAGCGATCGCTCCGAGGCGGGAACTCGCCCTCTCACGGAGCAAATTGCCCGGAAGCTCGGGTCTCCGGAGCCGACTCCGATCACAGCCGTGATATGTCACCCGCGGGCGTGCCCTCTATATGGGGGAGGTGGAGGGAAGCTTTGGCTGGTGGATCCAAGGGGGGTAGTGGTTGCAGGGCGTGCTCCCTTGGTCCACGTCTGGAATGGGGAAGGTTATAAGGTCGGAACGTTGGCTTGTTGGAACACCGCTCTGTGCAGTTCTCCAACGTCCTCTCTCCTTCCTTTCATAAAGTTGTCCTTTTCCCTCGTCCGCTTTGTTAAAAACTGCCGCGGGCGAACAGAAATTGTGGTATTCGAAGGACTGGGTGGGATGTCGCGAGGAACTTGAAGGTAACGTGCAAGGGTAAGTTTACTATGTAAATGGAGGTGAGAATAGTTTCGAGGTGAATAAGTGGAAATTATTTCAACGCCACACTTTATCCATAAAGTTGAAAAAAAAAACTGAAAATTAAGATATGCGCCTGTCCAGTAGAACATTGAAATAATTTAGATCTCTAGAGTTTTAGTTTGTGCGGAACATGATATTTGCCCATATATCAGGCCCGTCAGAGACTCGAAAGTTTCCTGATATGCTTTGATTACAAAGAACTTTCTAGTGATTCAGGTTTCAGTATGGTTCGTGGGATACTATTTTACCTTTTAACTAAATATTTTGAACAACCTAGGTGACAAAACAAAATAAAAACTCAGTCGATCTGATTGGTGAAATGATACATTTTTTCCACATACTGTCAATGGTTAAGAGGACAGATCGAGGAACTCATCCATCTAAATGTATCTAACTTTTCGTTCCTGTCCTCTCTCGGTTTACTTTTCACATTCCCTCCCACAGTCATGGCTAGTGTCGTTGCTCTCCATGCCATGCGCCCTCATGGCGGCTCGCCGGAGGATTTCGTTGGTGTGTTCCGGGTCTTCTCCCTCCGGCCTTCAGTTTGCCATTTTATCGCCTCATCCCCCTCCCGAAAGCTACGTGGAAATGAATAAAGAGACCGAATTTTGAAACAAATTCCTCTATTTTTCTCCGGTCGACGCGTAGGATTCCTCGCTCGCACGCTCGTGTGTGTATAACATCCCTCTCAGTTTTTTTCCAATCCAGACAGACGCTGGCTCAATAAATTCTTAAGCGGGTGGGGAGGCCCATTATTGGTCCATCTGACTGTAAAAAAAATCGTCCATGAATTGGCGTGCTGCAGCGTGGGGCGCGGAGAATCGCCGTGTTCTCCGCGTCAATCGAGTTACTTCGAACCATTTTTCTCACCCCTCCCTATCTTTATGGGTCCTATCCCATCTCTTTCTCTCGCCCCTTCTCGCATCCAATAAATTCTTTCAGTCCCACTCTCTTTCTCTGTCACTTGAAATTTTATTTTCCTACTCTGCTTCCCTTCTGTCTTTTACGTCTGCAGGATGTTCTTTCTCAATGAGCGTTTGTTCTCATGCAGCAGGTTGTAAGTTCAGGTTGAAGCTGAAACTGCCGAAAACTTAATTTTTCTCCAACGCCTCTAATTTTATACTTGTTTGACATAGAATTTACCATTGCGTATGAAGTTCTGTGTGAAACCTTTATAACACGTTTATTAATGGTGTGATTTAGTGGTCTTCCTAATTAGCTAATATTTCTATTAGCGAAGGAAAAACCACTGGACTCAGTTGATTATTCTGCTAGCTTGGTTGCCGCTTACAATGCCTTGAAGTATTTATTTTAGTCCTAAAACTGTGCAATTCACCAGATCAGCACGCGGAAAAGTATTTTTGTCTTCTGGATTGTCAGTGTGTCCTCTCTCAGGATTCTCTGTCGCTGTTGAGTCGGACTTGAGATGGGATGTTAAAGATTAAAAAGATCTTGGAGACACCTAGATGACATTTGCGTCTATGTTTAGAAAGCTTTAAGTTTTACTATCATTTACAAAAGTGTCCTGGTTCAAATCGCCGATGGACGATGGGGACAGTTAATGTTCTGAGCATCCATTACCAGGGTTAATGGATTCACAGTACATATTCTGCTACAATGTGAAATTGGCTTGGTGGAAGAGGGCGCTCTAAGAGTCTCAATCGTGCTCCATATGAATAAGCCATTTATCTATCTGTCCCTTCATTCAAATCCTCCCCGCGCTGCCCATCCTTTCCTCTCATAAGCGCATTTTCTCCCTCGAAGGCTTACTGTTCCCTTCTCTCCAACCCGCTAGCTACCGCTCCTCTTTTTCTCTCCTCCTACCCCCCTAATACGCTCCAAACTCCCTTGTGAACGAGAAATCTCGTGCCGCCGCCGAGTAATGCATCCATTTACTCCCTCTCCATCTTCAACCCCCTCCCCCCAACCCTGATCTTTTTTCCTCCCCCTTTCATTTTCAGATCCTCGTTGTAGACTTCCCGCCGCATAGTATGGAACCATATCCTCTCTCTCTCTTTCTTCCACACTTTCGGTCCCTTGGCCAACCAGCCATGAAGCTCTCCCGCCTTCCTTTCCTCCCCCCACTCCCCTGACCCGACCCTCGCTCGCTCGCTCTCTTTGCCAAAATTTAATACTCTACTAACGTAGAGACGGTGGATTTGCCGGAACAAGTGTGTTTCGTGTAGCGGCGTTCAGTCCCTTGGCTGAATGAGATCGAGTGAGAACCGGAGCTTTAGAGCTTCTCTCTTGCTCCCCCCAGAATATCACTAGGTTTGTGAAACTCTCTGCTACGACTTTTAACGAAATGAGGAAACGGCTTCGTGGTCGGGAATGGATGAATGTGCAAGGTTGTGAGGATGAAGGCATGTGAATGCGGTCGTGTGGTCAGCGTAGCTTTGAAGTTACGGATTTGGTATCATAATGTGAAGAGACGTAAACATTGGTCATTGTTTTCTTGATGTGCTGTGTTATTTTTTTGTTGCATTAACCCAAAGTTTAGAGTGAGCTGGTGGTTGGCGCAGCCTACAGATTAGGGAAATCGCAGGGTCCTCTTGCTCATGGACTTAAATATCGTCAGGAATCGCTTTCTTGTTATCAAAAGTAACGTTTTATACAAGCATAACTCTTCAGAATTCAAAATACTGGTAAATGATTTATCGTTATGGTAATTCTTGCGGAATTTCTTTCATAAGGCCGCTTTACACAGCACCTTTTTTCACAAACGAATGAATGAACTCTTGCATGTGGAAAATTGTATAGTGTAAAGCAGGAAATATTATGTATGCCTGAATGACTGAACCGGAAATAGTATCTGCTCTAATTCCATTCATTTTCTTGTACATTCTAGAATCCATTCGTTTGTAAAATAAAGTGTACCGCGTAAAGTGGTCTTTAAAGCATACTAAAAGTCAATTCTTTTCTGTCGTAGTAACATTTGGAACGTTTGAAAAAATTAAAGGTTTCCTACTTTAAAATGAAAAGAAAACAAATTGAGGATTCGGTTGGATCAGAAGCGTTAGGTTTAGAGCTATGGTAAAAAATAATGAAAACTTCGCTGTTTACATCTGTATGTTCATTGTGCTATTCGAGAGCCACTATTTTCGTTAGGTGAAAGATTCATTTCTTGATGCTCTCGCGTAAAAACTTGAGTCAAGAATTTTAAAAACAGAGAAAAACATTTCAGCCGGAATAGCCTTTGTACTGTGGTTCACGTTGGTAATTCGTTCCGAAAGATTTCAATCAGTTTTCAATTTTCCGCGATGATTGAACATGAAGGATTTGAAAAACGAGATTTAACACGCGTGCCTTTCGCGAACAATAAAATTAATTTTAGAAAATAAGAAATATTTGCGTGAGTGTTAAGAGGGAGGAGCGATATCCACCTATCTATCTAAAGGCATATGCAGTCGTCGACGACTCGTTTGCACTGTAGGCCTCCGGACGTGATAAAACTCACATTCTCTTGTTTCGAAGAGCATCGTTACGAGGGTGAAATGTGTTTCGACGTTATCT